>CM061752.1:217375361-217703058 GCA_030979885.1 Lolium multiflorum | reverse complement strand
ATTGTTGTCAACTGTTCTCTATGCACAACCCTATTCTTCCACTTACACCCCGCACTATTTGCATCAGTCTATCTCATAGATTTATTAAATATCAATGATGAGTTCTGTTGCTATTCATATGCAGGATGAAACTTCTGTTCCTCTACTCAAATGGATAAAAAATGATCCTGATGAGGCTGCTGTGAAGACGATGGTGCTGCCACCATCTTCTGAAAACCTCCTCAAGCACAAGGCCACGGGCCAGCTGGGTGGTACCCTTTTCAGTAAGCAGGTATATTTTCTTAATCCTCATACATGATTTGATTTTTGTCTGTTTATTGCCGGCTTTGTCTAATGCTTACCAATAGTTCAGAAACACACACACCTATTCTTCCACTTACATCCAGCACTATATGCATCAGTGTCTCATAGATTCATTTTATATATCACTGCTGATGTCTGTTGCTCTTCAATTTTTATATGCAGACTGAAACTGCTAAGCCTTCATTGGTCAAAAGGATTGCAACTGCTGCTGATGAGGCATCTGCAGAGGCTGCCACCAAGTTACTGTCAGCCCCACCTTCTGGATGCTTATATAAGCTCAAGTCCAAGGATCAGCCGGGCCGTAACCATCCAAGGGTTCGGGTATATTTTCTTAAGCCACATATACATGCCATGATTTATGTCTGATATTATCACCGGCTCTGTCTAATGCTTTTTGGAATTCGGAAACACCAAATTAGCATGCTTATATTCATCATACACTAATTTTTCACTGTTCAGTTTGTAACATAGTGTTATGCACTTGCTTGTCAACATTTGCATTGCTCTGAACTATGCACTTTACACAACCTAATTCTTCCACTTACGTTCAGCGCTACGCACCAGTAGTACCTCCCATGTTTCCTTCACCATCCCGATGCCGAGCTTGCGGGAATATGGCGGGCCCATGTACATACCCCGCATATAACACCTCCTATGGCTCTATCTACCTTTCTAGTAGCTCCTTCACAGAGTTACAGGTATGTATTCTCAGTGGTTTAGCATGAATTGGCATATAGTAAAGTCTTGTTTTTAGTCTTCCTGCTTCTTACATTTGTATCAATTTTCACATGCAGACTGTACCTTGTGAACTTCGTCCAATGATTAACCAGATGTGTCCGCATGAAGGATCTTTCACTATGCATGGCAATGGCAAATTGATGAACACCTACACGGTCTATGAGGTGTATGTCTACAAGACGCAGGCCATCACATATTTGTATGGACATGATTGGAGAAAGTTTGCTTTTGACTACGGTCTGAAGAAGGGCGACGAGCTGAGGATCAGAAACTCAAACGGGCAGATATACGTAACTGCTTACAGAGTTGGAGACACTTCCAAATATATAATATGTAACTTTTTTCTACTCATATCTTTTGATAACTGCATTCTGAGCAGTTGTTCTAAACCATTCCCTCTGTTCTAGCTTGCTGGGTTTAACATGATCAAAGCTGCAGATCCCCTGACGGAACAGGAGCGGATGTCACAAAGGGCAACCACACCAGCACCGGCACCGGCTTCCCACTCTCCTGCATCAGCACCGGTTCCTGTACCAGCTCCGTTTACTGCATCTACCCAGCAGTCCCCTACATCAGCATTGGTTCCTGTAGAGGCCCCATATACTACACATGCCCAGCAGGCTCCTGCATCAGCACTGGTTCCTCTAGCTGCACCGTTTACTGCACCTGCCCAACAGTCTCCTGCATCAGCACCGGTTCCTCTAGAGGCACCGTTTACTGCACCTGCCCAGCAGTCTCCTGCATCAGCACCAGCTCGTGTACCAGCCCAGGCTCATGCACCTGCCCCAGCCAGATCACCGAGGTCTCAGCTCATTGTTGTGGCCACCCGTGTGGTGACCAGGACGCATCTGAAGGCTATGTTCGTGAGTATATGACAACATAACTGCTCTTATCTTGATGTCTTCTCTGCTCAAAGTCTCACATGGTTCAGTGCATTGGTGCCATTGACTAATTTTTGGTGGTATCTCTTGCTTTGAATCAGAAATTGCCTAAAAGTATCTCCAAGGATCTCAATGCTGGCCGAAGGGGCAAGATATCCCTCGTCATGGAGAGTGAAGGTCTCACCGTGGAGGGACGGTACTCTGTCAGTCCCACAGATGGCCGCTTGGCTGTTACTTCCAGGTGGAAAAAGTTCATTGACGGTGCCAAACTTCGCATTGGATCAAAGTTGAAGGTCAAGATCTTTCGATGCCGCTGTGACATGCTGGTCATAAAGTTCGCGGTTGTCTAGTTCTGTTGTCCCATGAGCCCTTAGCAAATGCATTTGTAGTTATACTTATATAAGGTTATCTTATCTGAACTGCTAATTAATTGTATGGGTGGTAAAACTCTGGCAAGCTTTTGCTCTTAGCAAGTATGTATGTATGATCAGCTATTATGATAACTAATGTTTGTGTTCATCTTAATTTGCATTTCCCTTTTAGAAAAAAACTTAATTTCTATTTTGGCTGACCTGTTAGAGAACTATCAGATTGAACCCACAACATGATTCATATAGATTCATTACACCGAGCCACATGTCTTGACCTTGCGATACACTACTTCCATTAATTAGTGCAAGAAGGCTTACCTGAGCTGCCTGAACCATGGCAGATTCGAATCCACCTTATCTATCTAGAAATACAACCTTTGCAGAAAGAGGATTTGCAGTATGGGGAGGCTGACATTGGGGACCCATGAGCCAGCAGCGTCGTCAACGTTTTAAAGGTGGCAGGAGATCGAAAGAAAAAATAAGCCAAAAATCAGTTGGTAAACAAATTCAAGAAAAGAAACATTTACCTTTCTGAGAGGATGACATGCGGGACCCATGAGGCAGCAGCATCCTCAACTATTTCAAGGCGGCAGGGGATCAAAAGAAAAAAGGAAATAGCCAGAAATTAATTAGGGTCAAAAATAAATCCATCAAAGGAAACTTTTATTGTTCATAGAGGATGACATGTGGGACCGACTTGCCAGCTGCGTCGTCATCGTTTCAAAGGGGGCAGGGGATCAAAAGAAAAAGACAAATAGCCAGAAATTAGGGGAAAAAAATAAATCCAACAAAGAAAACTTTTATTGTTCATAGAGGATGACATGCGGGACCCATGAGCCAGCAGCTTCCTCAACGTTTCAAAGTCGGCATGAGATTGAAAGAAAAAGTCAAGTGACATAATATCAGGAGCCAAAAATAATCCAAGAAAAGAAACTTTATTGTACATAGAGGATGACATGCGGGTCCCATTTTGTAGCAGCGGTCTCAACGCTTCCAAGGCGGCACAGGACCAAAAGAAAAATGAAGTAGCCAGAAATCAGGGTGTGAAAAAAATCCAAGAAAAGAAAGATTTTAATTGGGCTGTATCTGGACATCTGGGCCTTCGAACTATCTTTCTGGGCCTTTTGACTCGTACAATTTCAGCCCACTCCAAAACAGGAAAGGTCGGATTTTTCTCAAAAAAAACAGGAAAGTCCTATGCTTCGCAAAAACAAAAAAACAAGGAGATTCAACATATAAGTTTGTTTATGTAGATATAAAGATTTAATTTATCCGTTTGCAATAGCTCAGAGCGAAATACAACGTTTATTGTCTGCAAAATAAAATATCACATGTTTCTTGTACGGGGAGGCTGACATCGGGGACCCATGAGCCAGCAGCGTCGTCAACGTTTCAAAGGCGGCAGGGGATCGAAAATAAAAAAAGCCAAAAATCAGTTGGTAAAAAAATACAAGAAAAGAAAACATTTATCGTTCTGAGAGGATGACATGCGGGACCCATGAGGCAGCAGCATCCTCAACGTTTCAAAGTCGGCATGAGATCGAAAGAAAAAGGCAAGTGACATAATATCAGGAGCCAAAAATAATCCAAGAAAAGAAACTTTATTGTACATAGAGGATGACATGCGGGTCCCATTTTGCAGCAGCGGTCTCAACGTTTCCAAGGCGGCACAGGACCAAAAGAAAAATGAGGCAGCAGCATTCTCAACAATTCCAAGGCGGCAGGGGATCAAAAGAAAAATAAAGGAAATAGCCAGAAATTAATTAGGGGTCAAAAATAAATCCACCAAAGGAAACTTTTATTGTTCATAGAGGATGACATGTGGGACCGACCTGCCAACAGCGTCCTCATCGTTTCAACGGGGGCAGGGGATCAAAAGAAAAAGGCAAATAGCCAGAAATTAGGGGTAAAAAATAACTCCAAGAAAGGAAACTTTTATTGTTCGTAGAGGATGACATGCGGGACCCATGAGCCAGCAGCTTACTCAACGTTTCAAAGGCGGCATGAGATCGAAAGAAAAAGGCAAGTGACCAAATATGAGGGGCCAAAAAAAAAAAATAATCCAAGATTTATTGTACATAGAGGATGACATGTGGGTCCCATTTTGCAGCAGCGGTCTCAATGTTTGTAATGCGGCTTGAGATCAAAAGAAAAAGAAAGTAGCTAGTAATTAGGGGGTGAAAAAAAATCCAAGAAAAGAAAGTTGATGGACATAGAGGATGACATGCGGGTCCCTTGAACCAACAGCTTACTCAACGTTTCAAAGGGGGCAGGGGATCAAAAGAAAAAGGCAAGGCAAAAATCAGAGGGTGAAAAAAAATCCAACAAAGGAAACTTTTATAGCACACAGAGGATGACATGCGGGTCCATGAGCCAGCAGGTACCTCAACGTTTCAAACGTGGCATGAGATCGAAAGAAAAAGTCAAGTTACCAAATATGAGGTGCCAAAAAAAACTCCAAGAAAGAAAGTTGATTGCTCATAGGGGATGACATGCGCGGGTCCCATTTAGGTGCCGGTCTGCCGTTTGAGAGGCGGCGGGGGATCGAAGAAAAAGTCAAGTGACCAAATATGAGGTGCCAAAAATCCAAGAAAAGAAATTTTTATAGTACATAGAGGATGACATCGAGTTACATTTAGAAGCGTGGTATCCAACTGTTTGAGAAATGACGAGGATCGAAAGAAAAAGTCAAGTTACCAAATATGAGGTGCCAAAAAAATCGAAAAAGAAAGTTTTAAGTACATAGTGGATGACATGCGGGTCCCATTTAGCAGCAGCGGTATCACTGTTTGAGAGGCAGCAGGGGATCGAAAGAAAAAGTCAAGTGACCAAATATGAGGTGCCAAAAATCCAAGAAAAGAAAGTTTTATAGTACATAGAGGATGACATGTCCCATTTAGCAGAGCGGTATCACCGTTTGAGAGGCAGCAGGTGATCGAAAGAAAAAGTCAAGTGACCAAATATGAGGTGCCAAAAAATCCAAGAAAAGAAAGTTTTATAGTACATAGAGGATGACATGCGGGTCCCATTTAGCAGCAGCGGTATCACCGTTTGAGAGGCAGCAGATCGAAAGAAAAAGTCAAGTGACCAAATATGAGGTGCCAAAAAATCCAAGAAAAGAAAGTTTTATAGTACATAGAGGATGACATGCGGGTCCCATTTAGCAGCGGTATCACCGTTTGAGAGGCAGGGGATCGAAAGAAAAAGGTAAGTGACCAAATATGAGGTGCCAAAAATAATTCAAGAAAAGAAAGTTTTATAGTACATAGAGGATGACATGCGTCCGGGAACAAGATGTATCATCGTTTGAGAGGCGGCAGGGATCGAAAGAAAAGGCAAGTGACCAAATTTGAGGTGTCAAAAACTCCAAGAAAAGAAAGTTGATTGCACATAGAGGATGACATGCGGGTCCCATTTAGCAGCGGTCTCAACGTTTCAAGGCGGCAAGGGATCAAAAGAAAAAGGAAGTAGCCAGAAATCAGGTCAAAAAAATCCAAGAATAGAAAGAATTTTGGTTCATAGAGGATGACATGCGGGACCCATGATCCTGCATCGTAAACGGCTCGATCGGAGAACGTTGAACGAGATGGCGCGATCTAGAAAAAAACAATGCCAGAGAGGCTGCCATCTGGGCCCTACATTCGGCGGTGCGGATTTGCGTTGACTCGGCCGGCGAACCCGAGATTTCGAGATGCACCACGTCCCGGGCCACCATACGCCACGTTTTGGCCGCTTTCGTCGGGCTAGGTGGCCTCAAAAACGAGAAAAAAAAGTTTTGACATGCACCACGGAGGGACCAAAATCGTCGGCCATGGTACACCAGCAACCACGGCGCGACTTCAACTTCGTCGGCCATGGCAACTTTTCTTGTAGTGTTTGGTTGTGTTGTGCAGGTTCCACGTTGGCGCCGGAATCCCTGGTGTTGCGCCGCATTACATTTCGCCGCCATCAACCTTCAACGTGCTTCTTGACTCCTACGTCCGATTAAACCTTGGTTTCTTTCTGAGGGAAACTTGCCACTGTGCGCATCATACCTTCCTCTTGGGGTTCCCACCGCCGTCACCACCGCTGCACCTCGTCACCGCTGTAACGATTTGGGTTGGATCTTGATTGTTTGATAGGGGAAACTCTCCCGGTGTTGATTTCTACTTGTTATTGATGCTATTGAGTGAAACCATTGAACCAAGGTTTATGTTCAGATTGTTATTCATCATCATATCACCTCTGATCATGTTCCATATGATGTCTCGTGAGTAGTTCGTTTAGTTCTTGAGGACATGGGTGAAGTCTAAATGTTAGTAGTGAATTATGGTTGAGTAGTATTCAATGTTATGATATTTAAGTTGTGGTGTCATTCTTCTAGTGGTGTCGTGTGAACGTCGACTACACGATACTTCACCATTTATGGGCCTAGGGGAGTGCATCTTGTATTCGGTTGCTAATTGCGGGTTGCCGGAGTGACAGAAACCTGAGCCCCCGTTGGTATATCGATGCAGGAGGGATAGCAGGATCTCAGAGTTTAAGGTTGTGGTTAGATTTATCTTAATTACTTTCTTGTATTTGCGGATGCTTGCAAGGGGTATAATCACAAGTATGTATTAGTCCTAGGAAGGGCGGTACATTAGCATAGGTTCACCCACACAACACTTATCAAAACAATGAAGATTAATTAGCTGTATGAAGCGAAAGCACTAGACTAAAATCCCCGTGTGTCCTCAAGAATGTTTGGTCATTATAAGTAAACAAACCGGCTTGTCCTTTGTGCTAAAAAGGATTGGGCCACTCGCTGCAATTATTTCTCTCGCATTTTACTTACTCGTACTTTATTCATCTGTTACATCAAAACCCCTTGAATACTTGTCTGTGAGCATTTACAGTGAATCCTTCATCAAAACTGCTTGTCAACACCTTCTGCTCCTCGTTGGGATCGACATTCTTACTTATCGAAGATACTACGATACACCCCCTATACTTGTGGGTCATCAAGACTATTTTCTGGCGCCGTTGCCGGGGAGTGAAGCGCTATTGGTAAGTGGAATTGGTAAGGAAAACCTTTACTGTTTGTGCTGATTTTATTTCTGCCTGCTGCTATAAGTCATTATGGAGAGATCTTCTCTTCAATTTCTATTTGGGAAATCTACTACTACTGCAACGGTAGTGGATGAGGCGCCAGGTGAGGAAGTAATACCATATAAAATACCTATGAAAATTATTGAACGTGTTATGGATAACCGCTATGAAGGGGATGGAACTGTCCATCCCGGTGATCATTTACTGTTTTTACATGAATTATGCGGGTTATTCAAATGTGCAGGTATTGCTATGGATGAAGTTAGAAAGAAACTATTCTCTATATCGCTGTCTGGTAAAGCGGCGCACTGGTATAAATTGCTGAAGAATAGGGATTCTCTTGATTGGGAGGACATTGTGCCTTTATTTTATTCCAAATTCTATCCTCCAAGTGAAATTCACAAAGATCGGAACCGCATATATAATTTTTGGCCTCATGATGGAGAAAGTATTGCCCAAGCTTGGGGGAGATTGAAGTCTTTAATGCTCAAATGCCCCATTCATGAGCTTCCTGGTAATATTATTATTGATAATTTCTATGCAAGATTGTCTTTTCAAGATAAGACTTTGCTGGATACTTCTTGTTCTGGATCATTTACACGCAACAAAGAAGAGTTTAAAAGGGACCTTCTTGATCGGATCCAGGAAAATACTGAAGGATGGGAGAACGACAAAGATAGAGAATCAGGTATAAATTATGATTATAAATGCATTGAAGCTTTTATGGATACTGATAAATTTCGTAATATTAGTGCTACTTATGGTCTTGATTCTCAAGTCGTTGCAAATCTTTATAAAGCTTTTGCCTCTCATTATGAATTGCCTAAGAAGAATTTTGATAAGTATCATGAACCGTATAAAGATAAAATTGATTCATCTATAAACAAATGTGTTGTAATTGAAACTGTTGATCATGTTATTCCTGAAGCTTATATTGAAAAAACTCCTTTCCCTGCTAAAATGAAGGAGTACTCTGTTATATCTAGTGCGGTTAATAAAAGTGAAAAGAAACCTATAGAACCTGAAGAACAAATAAAAGTTGAACCTGCTGTTGCAATAGTTAAAGATCTTGTGACTGAAAATGTGGAAGATGGTCATATTATTTTCTGTGAAGATGCTTCTAATATTGTTTCGCATCCTAATAAGTCAAGCAAGCTAGTGTTCCTATGCTATCTGTTAGAATTGGTGATCATTGTTATTATGGTTTATGTGACATTGGTGCAAGTATTAGTGCTATTCCTTATGAGCTTTACACGGAGATTATGCATGAAATTGGTTCTTGTGAACTTGAAGATATTGATGTGGTTATTCGGCTAGCTAATAGAGAAACTATCTCTCCAATTGGTATTGTTCGAGATGTGGAAGTTTTATGTGGTAAGATTAAATATCCTGCTGACTTTTTGGTACTTGGTTCTGCTGCTAGTAAGTATTGTCCTATTATTTTTGGTAGACCATTCCTAAATACTTGTGGAGCTGTTATAGATTGCAAGAAGGAAAAGATTGTTACTAAATTTGCTGGTGAATCTTATGAGTTTAATTTCTCTAAATTTGCCAAAACTCCTTATAAAGCTGATTTGCCTAATAATGATTTTAGAGTTGAACAGTGTGCGTCTATTGCTCTTGCTCCTAATAATCCTTTGCAGCAACATTTGGAGAATAGTGAGAGTGAAGTCTTTAGGGAAGAAAGAAATGAGCTTGATGAAATTTTCCTTCGTCAACCTATTCTTAAACATGACTTGCCGGTTGAAGATCTAGGTACAACACCACCACCAAAGGAAGATCCTGTTTTCGATTTAAAACCATTGCCTGATAATCTTAAATATGCTCATATTGATGATAAGAAAATATATCCTGTTATTATTAGTTCTAAGCTTTCAGAGATTGAGGAAGAAAGGTTATTGGAAATATTGAAGAAACACCGAGGAGCTATTGGCTACACTCTTGATGATTTGAAGGGGATTTCTCCCTCTATTTGCCAACATGCTATTAATATGGAAGATGATGCAAAGCCTGTTGTTGAACATCAGCGTCGTCTAATTCCGAAGATGAAGGAGGTGGTAAGGAATGAGGTATTAAAACTTCTTGAAGCAGGTATTATATATCCTATTGCTGATAGTAGATGGGTTAGTCCTGTGCATTGTGTTCCTAAGAAAGGAGGAATGACTGTTGTACCTAATGATAATGATGAGCTCATCCCTCAAAGAGTAGTTGTAGGGTATAGAATGTGCATTGATTTTCGAAAAGTTAATAAAGTTACTAAGAAAGATCATTACCCTTTACCATTTATTGATCAAATGTTAGAAAGGTTGTCTAAAAATACTCATTTTTGCTTTCTTGATGGTTATTCTGGGTTTTCACAAATTGCTGTTAAAACTAAAGATCAAGAGAAAACCACTTTCACTTGTCCCTATGGAACTTATGCTTATAGACGTATGCCTTTTGGTTTATGTAATGCTCCTGCTACTTTTCAAAGATGCATGTCTGCTATTTTTCATGGCTTTTGCGAGAGTATTGTAGAGGTATTCATGGATGATTTTTCTGTCTATGGGAATTCTTTTGATAATTGCTTGCGAAACCTCGATAAAGTTTTGCAGAGATGTGAAGAAACTAACCTTGTTCTTAATTGGGAGAAATGCCACTTTATGGTTAATGAAGGAATTGTATTGGGACATAAAATTTCCGAGAGAGGTATTGAAGTTGATAGAGCTAAAGTTGAAGCAATTGAGAAGATGCCCTATCCGAGGGATGTTAAAGGTATTCGTAGTGTTCTTGGTCATGCTGGGTTTTATAGGAGATTTATTAAAGATTTCTCCAAGATTTCAAAGCCTCTTACTAATCTTCTTCAAAAAGATGTACCTTTTGTTTTTGATGATGATTGTAAGGAAGCTTTTGAAACTCTAAAGAAAGCTTTAACAACTGCCTGTAGTTGAACCTCCTGATTGGAATTTGCCTTTTGAAATTATGTGTGATGCTAGTGATTTTGCTGTAGGCGCTGTTCTTGGACAGCGAGTAGATAAAAAATTAAATGTTATTCATTATGCTAGCAAGACTCTTGATGCTGCTCAAAGAAATTATGCTACAACTGAAAAAGAATTGTTAGCTGTAGTCTTTGCTTGTGATAAGTTTAGATCCTATATTGTTGATTCAAAAGTTACAATTCATACTGATCATGCTGCAATTAGATACCTTATGACAAAGAAAGATGCTAAGCCAAGGCTTATTAGATGGGTACTTCTTTTGCAAGAATTTGATTTACATATTGTAGATAGGAAAGGTGCCGATAATCCTGTTGCTGATAATTTGTCTAGATTGGAAAATATTGCTTATGATCCTGTTCCTGTTAATGATAGTTTTCCAAATGAACAATTGGTGTAATAAAGGTGAACTCGCGAGATAGTCCTTGGTATGCTGATTATGCTAACTTTATTGTATCCAAGTACTTGCCTCCAACCTTTTCAGCTCAGCAAAGGAGGAAATTCTTTTATGACTTGAGGCATTATTTTTGGGATGACCCACACTTATATAAAGAAGGAGTGGATGGTATTATGCGAAGATGTGTTCCCGAATATGAACAACAGGAGATATTGAGTAAATGTCATGGTAGTGCTTATGGAGGACATCACGCTGGAGATAGAACCGCACAAAAGGTTCTACAATCAGGTTTTTATTGGCCAACTCTCTTCAAAGATGCAAGGAAGTTTATTTTATCTTGTGATGAATGTCAAAGGGTTGGTAATATCTCCAGACGCAATGAAATGCCTATGAATTATACTCTTGTTATTGAACCATTCGATTGTTGGGGATTCGACTTCATGGGTCCTTTCCCTTCTTCAGAAGGTAACACTCATATACTTGTCGTTGTTGATTATGTTACTAAATGGGTGGAAGCTATACCCACAAAAAGTGCTGATGGTGAGACCTCTTTAAAAATGCTTTTAGATATTATTTTTCCTAGATTTGGAGTACCTAGATATATTATGACTGATGGAGGTTCTCATTTTATTCATGGAGGTTTTAGAAAAACTCTTGCTAAGTATGGTATTAATCATAGAATTGCTTCCGCTTATCATCCTCAAACTAGTGGTCAAGTAGAATTATCAAATAGAGAGATTAAATCTATTTTGGGAAAGACTGTTAATAAATCTAGAAAGAATTGGGCTAGTAAATTGAAGGAAGCACTATGGGCTTATAGAACTGCTTATAAAAATCCCATGGGTATGTCACCTTATAAAATGGTTTATGGAAAAGCTTGTCATTTACCTTTAGAACTAGAGCACAAAGCTTATTGGGCTGTAAGGGAACTTAATAAAGATTTCAAACTTGCCGGTAAGAAGAGATTGCTACAATTGAGTTCTTTAGATGAATGGAGAAGTGAAGCATATGAAAATGCTAAACTCTTTAAGGAGAAAGTTAAGAAATGGCATGATAGAAGAATTATCAAAAGAGAATTTAATGTTGGGGACAAAGTCCTATTGTATCGGTCTCGTCTTAGATTCTTTGCAGGGAAATTACTCTCAAAATGGGAAGGACCATATGTCATTGATGAGGTTTATCGATCAGGAGCAATTAAAATTAGCTCTCTGCAAGGTAATGCCACACAAGTAGTGAATGGACAAAGACTCAAGCATTATATCTCTGGAGATTCTTATAATGAAGATGTTGATATTATCCAAGTGGTAACTGATACGCGTAGATGCACACGTCCGTTGGGAACCCCAAGTGAAAGGTATGATGCGTATAGAAGCAAGTTTCCCTCAGTATGAAACCAAGGTTTAATCGAACCAGTAGGAGCCAAGAAGCACGTTGAAGGTTGATGGTCGCGAAATGTGATGCGGCGCAACACCAGGGATTCCGGCGCCAACGTGGAACCTGCACAACACAACCCAAGTACTTTGTCCCAACGAAACAGTGAGGTTGTCAATCTCACCGGCTTGCTGTAACAAAGGATTAAACGTATCGAGTGGAAGATGTTTGCAAAGAAAATAGTAAAACACAATTGCAGTAGATTGTATGCTATGTAAAGAATAGGACCGGGGTCCACAGTTCACTAGAGGTGTCTCTCCCATAAGATAAAAGCATGTTGGGTGAACAAATTACAGTCGGGCAATTGACAAATAGAGAAAGGCATAACAATGCATATACATGATATGATAAATATAGTGAGATTTAATTGGGCATTACGACAAAGTACATAGACCGCCATCCAACTGCATCTATGCCTAAAAAGTCCACCTTCAGGTTATCATCCGAACCCCATTCAGTATTAAGTTGCTAAGCAACAGACAATTGCATTAAGTATGGTGCGTAATGTAATCAACAACTACATCCTTAGACATAGCATCAATGTTTTATCCCTAGTGGCAACAGCACATCACAACCTTAGAACCTACTGTCACGATCCCAGATTCAATGAAGGCATGAACCCACTATCGAGCATAAATACCCCCTCTTGGAGTTAAGAGCAAAAACTTGGCCAGAGCCTCTACTAATAACGGAGAGCATGCAAGATCATAAACAACACATAAACAATAGATTGATAATCACCATAATCATAGTACTCTCTATCCATCGGATCCCGACAAACACAACATATAGTATTACAGATAGATGATCTTGATCATGTTAGGCAGCTCACAAGGTCCAACAATGAAGCACAACAAGGAGAAGACGACCATCTAGCTACTGCTATGGACCCATGGTCCAGGGGTGAACTACTCACTCATCACTCCGGAGGCGACCATGGCGGTGTAGAGTCCTCCGGGAGATGAATCCTGCAGGGTGCCGGAGGCGATCTCCTGAATCCCGAGATGGGATGCGGCGGCGTCTGGAAGGTTTTCCGTATCGTGGCTCTCAGCGGGGGTTTCGCGACGGAGGCTTTAAGTGGCGGAAGGTCAACACGGGGGCCACACGAGGGGCCCAGGGGGCACGGCGCGGCCAGGGCTTGGGCCGCGCCGCCCTAGCCTCTGGCTGCCTCGTGGCCCCACTTCGTTATCTCTTCGGTCTTCTGGAAGCTTCGTGCAAAAATAGGACCCTGGGCGAAAGTTTCGTCCAATTCCGAGAATATTTCCTTACTAGGATTTCTGAAACCAAAAAACAAAAACAACAACTGGCTCTTCGGCATCTTGTTAATAGGTTAGTTCCAGAAAATGCATAAATATGACATATAATGTGTATAAAACATGTAGGTATCATCAATAAAGTAGCATGGAACATAAGAAATTATCGATACGTTGGAGACGTATCAAGAATCCGGAAGCTTTCATCAAAGGTCAAATTGACAGTTCTGCAGAGTTCGACTTTGAATAGGTAACAGTAATGGTAATAAAAGTTCGCGTTTTACTTTCCGAACAATGTTTTTGCTGTTTTTGGAAAATATGAAAAATTACGAGATCGAAACGGAGTGGAGGAGACGCACGAGGGCGTGCCCCCATAGGCCGGCGCGGCCCCAGCCTGGCGCGCCGCCCTATGAGGACACCGCCTCGTTGTCCCCCTCCGACTCTTGTTCGATCCTGGAACTTTCCTTCCGATGTAAAATTAATGCTATATAATCCCCCGGACCCCTGGAGGTCCGTATATCGTTTTCTCGTCGTGTTTTGTTTCGAGCTGTTTTCTGCCAGGATCTGCTTCGGATCTAGATCCACCATGTCTTCGTCGGGAACTCAGAAGGACAGCTTCTTTGAGGACGTCGTCAACCCGTACATGAACGAGCTGAAGATGCACCCCAAAGAATTGCTGCTCGTAGATGGAGAGTTGCAGATCAAAGATGTCCAGGGTCCTAAAGGAGAAGGGAGCTTGGAAGACAGGATGGAGAAACTGGAACAAGAGGTCTTCAACTACAAGAAGATGGCTGAGCGTGAAGTGGACATCTTCCACAAGATTGTGTCTGAACTCATTGATGGACACAAGAAGGAGACTGCGAAGCTGTGGGACGATATCTTCTCACTTCACGACACCACCAACAAACTCCAAGCTCAACTCTATGATGTTCATAATCAAAACTGTGAGTATGAAAACAGGTTTAAGCATAAGTCATGCTGCTAGTTTCAGGTTTCCGGAGACCAAGATGTCTTTTGTTGATGGAGAGCCTCTTCCTTGGAAGTCTGATGATGGCAAGGATTCACCATCATCACCGAAGGAGTAATTCATCATCGGTATTGGCATCCCCTTGGTTTGTTCCAAGCTTGGGGGAGTGCCGCGGTATCACATCATCACTATCTTTTACCTTTTTACTATCAAGTAGTGTCATATCATGAGTAGGGAAGTTATCATATAAGATGTGTTGCGGTATGGAAGTATCTCTCTTTAGTTGGTTATCTATGTATCCCTTGGTGTGAGTTATCGTTATGGAATATTAATGAGAAGTTTTATCATTTACATATTGCACATCTTATTTTAGTTTGCAATCTCTATTATGTGATTGATCTTGTTGTTAGTATTGGTATCACTTTGGGAGCATTGAGTAAATCTATTTGGTTTTGGCAAACTTAGCATTGGTCAATAGCAACAACACTTTGAGTTTTAAGTAGAGAAGGGAAATACATGTAGATATGTTATTATCTTTCTTGTTAGTTCCTAGCTTAGTATTCTGAAGTTAAAATTGTCCGTGCTTACAAGGAAGATGCATGATTGTTTCTATCACATACAAGAAAATTTGATAGACAACGTCTCAAAATCGTCCGCTAAGGGGTATTTTTCGTCGCCTATGGGCCTAACCCGACGATATGGGTTCTGTTGTGAAACTGCGTCAGGCAAAGTCCAACGACGATTTTTTCGGTCCGTCGGGCTTGGGCGCCCTTCCGCCACGGAAAATCGGACCGTTGCGGAAGTGTTTTCGGGAGCCCGTTGACTGCTGACGTCATGCAAACTGACACGTGGCAGACGCCGTTAACTGGCAGTTAAGGCGTTAACCGCAACCCCGTGGTAGATGGTAGGCCCACACGAGGCCTGCCACGTCTTAAGCGGGCCGGGCCAGATGACATAGTTTGACCGGTCAACTATATAGCTGGGCTGGTCCATTAGTTACGTGGGCCGGGCCTAACCTCTAAGGTTACTGGTCAAAACTTAAATGGGCCGGCCCATTTAACATGTGGACCACAAGAATGGGCTTGCCCAAGAAGCAAGCGGACCGGGCAAAACACGTGGGTCCCACTTTCCTGTAAACGGCCCATTTAGTGTGGGGTCCACCGTATAAAAGTGGGCCGGCCCAACAAGCCAGTGGTCGGCCAAAACACAGTGGGTCCCACTTCCGTTAAAGGTCGGCCCATTTCGCTTTGGGGTCCACCATACGCAAGTGGGCCGGCCCAACTACACTGGCAAAGTTCCCGGTTGAAATGTCAGCTTAAAAGCACGCGGTAAAATCGAGCGGCCGGCCAGACCGTCAGTTCATAATTTGAGCCGAACCGCGAACAACAAAAGCCCGCCGCCGAGAAGCCCGGCCAGACCAGGCTAAAATGCACGAAAATGAAGGCCCGAGCCCGGCCGCCCGACGTTCGGGCTTAGATTTGTGCCCGAACCCGGCCAGTGCAAGTTCGGTCCGGCCCGCCCGGATTTTCGGCCGGTCGGGCCGGCCGTCCGGCGGCTGCCCTGCGGATGTAGCCCAACAAAATAGTGGGTCGGCCAAAAACACGGTCCCACTTTCTCGTTAAAGGGCCCCATTTAGTATGGGTCCACCATAAAGTGGCCGGCAAGAAGATGGGCCGGCCAAAACACAAAGTGGTCCACTTTCTGTTAAAGGGCCGGCCCAATTAGTATGTGGGTCCACCATATAGCAGGGTAGGCCCAACAAGATAGTGGGCGGGCCAAAAACACAGGGTCCCACTTTCCTCTTAAAGGGCGGCCCATTTAGTATGTGGGACCACCATACGGCAAGTGGGCGGCCCAACAAGATAGTGGGCGGGCCAAAAACACATGTGGGTCCCACTTTCTGTTAAAGGGCCGGCCCAACTAGTATGTGGGGTCCACCATATAGCAGTGGGCCGGCCCAACAAGATAGTGGGCCGGGCCAAAAACACAGTGGGTCCCACTTTCCTCTTAAAGGGCCGGCCCATTTATTATGTGGGGTCCACCAAAAAAGCAAATGGGCGGCCCAACTAATTAGTGGGCCCCAGTTGTGGGGTCCACCTAAAGTAAGTGGGCCAGCCCGTTTAGTTGTTGTTTATATGCCGGCATAATATGCGCTTTAGGATTTTGCGGGCAGGCACATATGTGATTTCGCTTAATTGGGCCGTTTAAGGGATGGGAATTCGTGATTTAGATACTGAGAATATTTACGCAGCATTGATTTCTGTCGGATAGCCTCACTTACCACAAGCACCAAAGAAAAAATGCGCGAAAGAACTATAAAAACTAACTAAATATTACATCAGCTGCAAGGCATTGAAAAAAATATTACAGAACCCAGAGAAATTGAATGGTAATTAAACCTAGCAATACAATGAAGCGATCCGGCAATCTTTTAAGTTGTCCATGCAGCACCTATATCTGAAACAAAGACATTACAAGTTAAGACAGCAACAATGGAAAGGCAAAGACACTACAATATTGTTTGGCAAAGAATTTGGAACTCATCATTTCGTCGTTATAACAAGATCATTGTAATGCGCACAATAAGCAAACAAAGAGTGCATGCCGCATACCAACAGCCAATATAACAGAGCATGTTAGAATGAAACAGCAGACTTACTACTGTCGAGTCCCATGCAAACCAACATGTTCAGGGAGTACAAAATTGGCATGAACAACATAGTAGCAGGCTATAAATTTTGTAACAACGACTGAGCAAGATGAAGTTATGATGGCTACATCTACAGAGCAGGGAATGTAAACCAAAAATAGAAGTTACGATGGCAAAAGCTAAAGAGGAGGGAATGTGAACCAACATGTGCCAAGTGCAATTACTTCATTTTGGCCGTGAACTAAATAATACTCCTGAACTTATAGTGAAGGGGATGCAAATCAAGATGTTTCGGGATATAAACTTGTAATGAGCAACACATGGAGGATAGTTAATGCTGGAGCTTAGGATGGACCAGATACAGAATATAGTGGGATCACCTGTGAACTTGTATAAGAGGGAATGCAAACCAATATGTTCAGCTTTCCATATGTGAGCGTCATGCCAAGTCAGAGAAACAAGTCAATAATGCAGCTTTTGAAGAACAAGATGGCACGCAAAATTATTATCTAGTAGTATGACAAGTTTATTTGTACTACAGGCTAGATAGCAGAGTGATAGCATGCCAAACTAAGTCCTTACTTTGTTAGCTTACAATGAACTAGATACAAAACAATGGCATCACCTGTAGTACAGGGAATGCAAGCCAACATGTTCATGGAGTAAAAAATTGGCACAAACAACATAGTAGCAGGCCATAATTTTTGTAACAACGACTGAGCAAGATAAAGTTATGATGGCTAGATCTACAGAGCAGGGAATGTAAACCAAATATAGAAGTTACGATGCCAAAAGCTATAGAGCAGGGAATGCGAACCAACATGTGCAATTACTTAAAATTGGCCATGAACTAAATAATAGCAGGATGTTACTATAATACCTACAGTATAATTTTTGTAACAACGACTGAGCAAGATAGAAGTTATGATGGCTACATCTACAGAGCAGGGAATGCAAACCAAAATGTTCAATCGCTTAAAGTTAGCAATGAAGTAGAAAATAGCAACGTGTTACGGTCATAGCTAGGAATGAACTAAAAGAGCTTCAGACAAACAAGCATCTGAACCCAGAACATGGCGCTAAAACAAGGGACTTACATTAGGAGAAGCACTCTGTGGGAGTCACAGCAGATCTTCCTGGGGTTGATAGATCCGGTGATGAAGTACGCTACATGTGCTACTTGGGGTTGGAGAGACGGCCATTACACTTCATGGTTACTCATCTCATCTGCAAAAACGTAACGGCGCGTCGTTAGCACAAACAGGTTCCCCCAAGATTAAACAAGAACTTGCAGGCAAGCAATAGAAAAGCGACAGTAGAAGAGTTTAGATCATGCACGGCGCCGGTGAAGCAGATCCGGTTCATGCACAGCGGTGTCGGTGAGCAAGATACGATGCGGTGGACGACGGATCCGGCGAAGCGGCTCCGGTGGGGTGGACGATACCGCAGCTGAAGCGACTGCGGTAGACTGCTGGATGAGCATATGGTTTCGAGGTTCGGCGGGGATGATCCGGTCCGGTTGATGACGGCGTCGATGAAGCGGCTCCGGCAGGCAGCCGGATGACGAGGATCGCGAGGGCTCGGGTAGGCCAGGGAAGTCCGGCGGGGATGTTCCGGTGCGGTGGTCGTGGAGGTGGGAGAGAGGGACTTGGGAAGTTCCGGTGGGTGGTCTGAGGGAAATGAATTTTTTTTGGGAGGGTTTCCGGGCTAGGGAGGTGGTGATCCAAAAAATGACGGGCAGACCCCCCCACCAACCGACTTTGCTGTCATCTCCACAGGGGTAGAATGGGAATTTGGAAGCGTACGAAATTTTTGTATTTTGTAGGCGGGAAGTTTTGCCGCTATGAGATTTTGAATTTCGCTAAGGTCCAAGTATAATGATAAAAAATTGTGAGACCGTACTAGTACCTCTGTTCAAGGCCGAGTGCAAAATCAAATCATCATCATCTTGAATATTGGTCACTACCATGGTCATGATCTATCTCTGAAATTAGCGTATCCGCTATATCAAAGTATAATGATAAAAAAAATTGTGAGACCGTACTAGTACTTCTATTCTAGGCCGAGTGCAACATCAAATCATCATCACGTTAAAAATTTGTTACCATGATCATGATCTATCTCTGAAATTGGCGCATCCGCTATATCTTTCAAAGTATAATTATACGAGTAATAAAAATTGTGAGACCATACTAGTACTTCTGTTCAAGTTCGAGTGCAACATTAAATCATCATCACGTTGAAAATTTGTTACCATGATCATGATCTACCTCTGAAAATGGGCGCATCCGCTAAAACTTGCAAAGTATAATGATACAAAATTGTGAGACCGTACTAGTACTTATGTTCAAGGTCGAGTGCAACATCAAATCATCATTACATTGAAAAGTGTGTTACCATGATCACGATCTATCTCTGAATTTGGCGCATCCGCTAAATCTCGCAAAGTATAATGATAAAAAAATTGTGAGATTGTACTAGTACTTCTATTCAAGTTCGAGTGCAACATCAAATCATCATCACGTTGAAAATTTGTTACCATGATCATGATCTATCTCTGAATTTGGCGCATCTGCTAAATCTTGCAAAGTATAATGATAAAGAAATTGTAAGACAGTAGTAGTACTTCTGTTCAAGGTCGAGTGCAACATCAAATCATCATCACGTTGAAAATTTGTTACCATGATCCTCTGAAAATAGGCGCATCCGCTAAAACTTGCAAAGTATAATGATACAAAATTGTGAGACCGTACTAGTACTTATGTTCAAGGTCTAGTGCAACATCAAATCATCATTACATTGAAAATTGTGTTACCATGATCATGATCTATCTCTGAATTTGGCGCATCCGCTAAATCTCGCAAAGTATAATGATAAAAAAATTGTGAGACTGTACTAGTACTTATGTTCAAGGCCGAGTGCAGGATCAAATCATCATCATGTTGAAATTTGTTACAACGATCATGACATATCTCTAAAATTGGCGCATCCGCTAAATCTTGCACGTGGCGCATCTCGGTGCGGAGCAACAAGCCGGTGCTATCAAGGTTGAGGCGTCGGTAGCGTCATCGGGCTCTCCTCTTTTGATAGATCTTCTACATGGCGTGGCGCACCGCCCACCGAGAAGCAGTCATATGTGAGATCGAGGTGGAGACGTCGCCGGCATCCTCGAGGCGCGACCGCCCTTCTACGAGCCAGAGTCGACTCAAGGTATGAATCCATGCGCTGTCGCGTCCCTTCTGCATATGAAGTGGAATGCCTTAGATTTATTGTTCTTCTCTTACGATTATTTGCCGGACATGTGTGCTCTTTCTCTGAATATATTGCTTGAAAAGCTAACCAAGTTACTTAAATTCACTTCGTTCTTAATCTTGCGTGCCAATTTTGTTATTTTTGCTGACAGTGGTGCGCGCAAGGAAATTTATTTCTGGGTGTGCTGAGCTGTTAGGCCTAAGTCGAAATCCTCAGCTAAACAAGGCCTCAGCTTAACACATAAAAAGGTGTTCAATCTCGCCCACAATGTCCTCTTCTTTCCTCTTCCTTTATTGGAACTTGTTTTGCAGACAAGGAAAGTGGCACGTGTAATGTGAGTAAAACCCTCTTAGCCAAAATCAGCTACGAGCAAGATTTTATGTATTGTAGATTCCCCAATTGACTCTCATCCCCAATGTAGTCTTTTTTATGTCAGTATAGACTTCTTTACTGGATGTATACTATCGTACATGGCATGCATTTGCCTAATGAGGAGCATTGTATTGCCATTCTAGCCAACCTGATCGATCTGTCAAGCTTCATGCACGAGATGCCATGTTTAATTTACTCCCTCGCTCCGATCCATATTTATTGGTGTAAAATGAATGTGAATCGGAGGGAGTACTCTTCTTAGATAGTACTATACCAGTTCAAAAAAAAGTACTGTACTACTACATCACAAATGCATCAAAAGAGTACTACATCACAAGACCACCACGGTTGTACTAGTAGAGTTTAATGCTTAACTTCCAAAGGGAATAAGATTACACATATGAACTTTAAACAGGCGCTGTCCGATGTCTGCTTGTTTGGGAGCACAACATAAATAATACTACCCCCGTCCATACATAAGTGACTAAACTTTGTCTGAAGATGTTTCATCTATATATGTTTTTAGTGTGTAGATACATCCGTATCTTGAAGGAAAAAGGTGAGCCGCTAACTTTTTGAATAGAGTGAGTAATACAATTCGGATAAACAATGGTGTAGTAAAACAAATACTCCTGCCCATCATAAAACAAAACACAGACTGACTCAAATATATGTACAGATCACAAAAAAGGTTTCATCAGAACCCGAACATATACATGCAGAAATGACCGTTTGATCACATAAAACAAAGGTTTCGTGGCATATTTATGCCCCCAAAACAAGCAGACGTAGGACAGCGCCAACGTACTAGCAGCTAGCACTATGGAGCTGCAGTACAAACAAATGGTGCAGCGACATTTCCACCAGAACGAAAACTAAAAGACATCAGACCAAACAAAAGCTGGGCTATCACTTCTTGCCCAAACAAGCCTTGCTCCTTCATATGCGACTTCCTTTTCTCTTATGGATGTTGAACTTTGAATTAGATGGGTTCCTGACAGCGCGTTCTTTTTCGTGTCCTTGATGTTGCACTCTGGATCAGGTCGGTTACTGTCAGGAAATGAACAAATTGATCAGCAAAAGTCATATGTAAATGAATGCAAAGGTTACATATGAATGACTAACCCGGTCTAACTGAGTAGGGATGTAAAGTGCACCAACGTCTAGCAGAATTGTACTTTCTCCACTGCCAGTTGCTCATATCTAATTGGAATACTCCCTCCTTTGCCCGTACAACCAGCTCATTTTTGTCCTCAAATACGCAGAGTAACCTTACTGCATGTTTCCAATTGTATGGAAATGATGTGTCAAGGCCAAAAAAAGTATCCAATTCAAAATTTATATGACATGTCCATGACTCGTGATCGCCTGTTGATGATCTTGTACTGGTCCATGTTTGTAGGGTGAAGTCTCTTATAACAGCAAGGGCAACATCTCCATTATGTCCCTTGAAGATGTGAATGTTAAGCATGAATATATCATGCGTCTCATGAGGGCACTGAATATATTTCAGAGTCTTCTTTGCATGGTCAAGCTCAATGATATATCTAGACTTCGTTGGCCAGTACAAAATACCCCCTATGAGAGTTGCCGGTCTACGGTCAATCTCTGACAGCATCGGAGTTGATCGAGCTAGAAACTCCCATTCTTTTGAATCTGGTGAGTAGATATGAGCCTGTGCATCGTAACGTTTAGTTGTTATCCAAACAACCGAGAACTTGCCACAATGTGTAAACGGTTCAGAGTTGTTTCTCGAACAGAGAATTGAGCCGCTGCTTTCAATTGTGTGATTGCGCCACAATGGTGGTTCTGGTATCGCTGTGAGAACTTGCCTAATTGGATCCCAGACTGATATATACCCTCTGGATACATTAGAATGGAGTAGCACCATACCATCGCGGCATCCCAGGACATAGATTTTGGGACCGTTCACTTGAGACGGGATTGCCAGCATCTTCAAGATGGCCGGGTGAAGATCATGCTCTGTGATGAATCGATTGTCCTCGGAGTTGTTGGTGAAAAACCCTAGCAACGGGTTTCCTCCGTTGTGTGACACAGTTAGCTTTCTGAAATAATTGCTTCCCATACATTGCCTCCATGCTTTCTTGGTGCCTGATGCAGCTAGTAAGCAGGTTGGATGGGGAGGAAGCCTGACAAGAATCTGAGAGACTACATCTCCAGGCAGATCGTTGATTGTTGTGGGTGTCCTTCGACTGAAGCTGGTAGGATTATGCAAATCGCACGATGCATCGTCAAAATTATGTAAACAGCACACTGCATCATCTATTTTTTAAAACAAAATGCAACATCTAATTTGACTAAGCAGCAAAATGCATCATCTAATTCATCATCAAAGTTTCCTAAACTGCACGGTGCATCAGCAAAATCAAAATAGTGTAAACAGCACAATGCATCAGCAAAATCAAAATAATGTAAACAGGACAATGCATCAGCAAAATCAAAATAATGTGAACAGCACAATGCATCAGCAAAATCAAAATATTGTAAACAGGACAATGCAATTGTAATCCTGTTGCATAATCAATGAAGCCCTTAATTTGCAAAAAAAACAAAACAAAAATAGGACGCACGCACCAACGGAAGGCAATCTCGCATATACAGTAATAATTGCTAACGTGTCAACACGATTGGAGGAAAAAGAGACCTCTACAGGACCCAAAACGCTGTGGTAACATCAGATGGGGTTAGCTTTGATATAGGTAATAAAATGTAAACAGCACAATACATCATCTAAGTTGACAGCAAAATTCTTCATCGAAATTTCCCACACTGTTCAAGGAATCAGAAAAATTACCTAAAAGGCTAAAAGAGCAAAATGCATCATCAGAGTAAAATATATGTAAACAGTACAATGCATCATCCAACTTTTGGCTAAACAGCAGAGAGCATTAGCTAGGTTGACAGAAAAACAAAAACAAAAAAAACCATGAAAAATTCCTGAAGAGGTGAGTGCATCAGAAAAATTACTACCTAAAAAGCATAATGAATCACCCAAATTACAAAAGAAGCAGAATGCATCATCAAAAATACAAAAACATCTCAATGCATCATCACGTCTGGTTTGGGCAAAAAACCCAATCCACCAGATCTAACCTCATTGCAGTTGGGGAAGGTAGAACTTACAAAGGGGTTGACGAGTCACGATCATATGCAACAAGCGCCGCCTTAGATGAAGTCACCATCCAAGCTCTCGACGCGTTCAAAGCAGCCAGCTTCGAAGCCTCCGACGGTTCTCCCGGCTGCGCCGCCAAAACTCTCGAAGCACGCGCCAAGACTTTCCAACAAAATGCAGCTTCGATACGAGCATTTGCCAGCGCCACAGCGCCCGGGCCCGTCCTAGCCACCGCCTTCGCCTTTGCCTCCGCATCCGCTTTACATGTCTCCGCCGATGCATGCAGAGCATCCGTCTCCGCTTTCCATGTATCCGCCGACGCAGTGTAGGCATCGAGCGACGCCGTTTTCATTTCCTAGAAAACCCAGTAAGTTACTCACATTGCAATCCCCAAATTAAGGTTATATCGAACACAATGACCGATGAACCTCTGTACTCGCCGGAGGTTGGAGATGTACATACCTGCGAAGATCGGTCCGGTGGTGCTTGACGGTGGTGCGTCGGGGACGGGGGAGAACTCGGCGGGGAGAATGGTGGCGCGGCCCAAGACGGCGGCGCGGAGAGGGGCGACGGTGCGGTCATCGAACCTCGGCAGACAGTATTTTGTATATATATATGAGAAGAAGAATAAAGTCTGGTCGAATGAGGCAGCGCGACCGGCAGAGTACAACCGAAGGCTACTAGTGCTACCTTGGAGTATTGTAGTAATATAACATAATAAAAATAATGGCCTTGTTTAAACCACTCTTGTCAGTGTGGCATCGCGTCCAAATTTAATGCATTCTGTGGAAATCGGAATAATGCTGTAAAAACTCTCATACTAGTGTGGTATATATAGCATGCACCGACACTTTTCAACAAAATGTCGTCTCCATTTCATAGGAGACTGCTTGCACACTGGGATACGATGCTGACATGACGAAGGGCGCAGAAGTATTTTGGAGTATTTCATTCGAGCAGATCGGGGCGACGGTGCGTCTTTGGAGGGAATACCGTGTGGTGTGTCTTTGGAGGGAATACCGTACGTACTTAGGAGTATTTCATTCGAGCAGACTGCTTGCACACTGGGATACGATGCTGACATGACGAAGGGCGCAGAAGTTTGCGAAAATGGTTGTACTACCATCCGACCATTAGTATAATCGAGCAGCCTAGTATAATCATTGCGCGATAGCTTACACGAGAAGGAAAAGAGCCGAACAGCTGTGGATAATAAAAGCATTTGGCTCTTCGAGGATCCTTCTTCTACTGCCTTCTCAAAGGAGTACTACTATTGTAATCTTTTTTTGTTTTTCTGGGACCTTCGGGTCCCTTCCCCGTTGAAAAGTGAAGTGTTTCGAATACATTCATATGCCTATGTTTCTATTTTTACAAGCAAATAAATAACAAAGGATGACTCAATGCACAAGTTGATCTCATTTTGAAATTTTTTAAAACTTCTTCTATTGTATTCAAATTTGATTAGAAGGAGTCGATCGATTGTACATGCCAATCGTATAGCTTGGTGGGTGGATTGGCATTTGAAGTTTGGTCATTGTGTTCTTGTTTGTTACCACCCTCGCAAGGCACGTCCAAGTATTTCCTGTCAGAATTTATGGCATGTATGTAGTTAAATAACCTACATTATTTCAATTATGAGTTTAATTACTAGGCAAAAGCTTAAAAATCCATATATAGTTCCAGATTAAGATGAACAAATCCTTGAACCTATATCTACAAAATTGATGGCACTAACACATCCTACCAAGCGGAAAGCATGTCTACCCTACTGCTTCCAAAAGGTGGAATTATGACAATAATGTGCAACTGTTAAAATTTGGTAGCCCTCCTTCACAATTAACACACATCTAGCCATTTTTGTACAGTAATAAAAAAGGGAAATCATTCTTTCATGCATGCATATAATTGTTAGAATCTCTTGTTTGTGAAGTTGCTTAAAATACGATCTCTTCCAAACTTGAGGTCATATGATAACTAAAAAGTTTTGTATGGCGGGATTTTGCATCAAAGTACATGCGCACAATACTCACTTGTGGGCAGAAAGCCAAACAAACTCATATTACTAGGTTTGTATTAATTTGTTCAAGAAATTTCACCATCACACATGATTTTGTGCTTGCGTTAATTTTACTTTAAAAACTTCTTCCAAATTCAAATTTTCTTCAAACATGCCAACGGTACATGTCTACCAATTAATAATTAAGGGTACACCACACGTACTGCCTCGTAGGGTACATAAAAAATTATACTATATTTTATGGCATGTACTAATTTCACATAATCTACAACTCAACGTTGAGTTTAATGATCAGCCCAGAACTAGAAAACAAATATACATATAGTTGCAAATTAACCTAGAAAAGCTCTAGTATCCTTTAAAACCCTAGAAAATGGACATGCATGCATGCATCCTACTCATAATAATTAATTAAGGTCTCGATCTCTATACTGCTCACGAAGTTTGGAATTCTGGCAAATATGCAACTTGTTTCATTAATTTACCATGGCGAGATAGATGCATGCACATCGATCACTTAAAAAATATAAAGTTTGTAAAGGATTTGGCATCCATATATGCTCACCGGATATATAGATAAGGCCAAGCAAACACATCGAATATTTCTGAAGAAATGTTTTTGCTAGAACCTTCAAATTTTTAGATTTACATCACACACAAAGAACACACCTTTAATTTCGCCAGGTTTGTGCACTAATAAAGTACTCCTACAGTACTAGAAATTGGATTGTTCTACTCCGGAGTGATATGCTCACCGGAGTATTTTTGGATCTTAGCTGGAGCGGCGTTTGGCGGTTGCACGAAGCCGTGCTGGATGTTAAGCCTGTCGAGGCACGCCTGGTGGAAAGCGTGCGCCACCTTAGCCTCATCGGCGCGCCGCTGCAATGCTGCGTCCCTGGGATTTGCAGCCGCCGCATTCTTAGCCTGCACGAAAGCTTGCAGAGCATCCCGGCATCTATAGAGTGCCGGGAACATCACGTTATATACGAGCTCCTTGGCGGTGTTGCTCCTGCAAAGGGCGTCGCCGTGATGCGCTTCGAAAGAACGGCCTGGCTCCACGGCCGGCACCGCCTGAAGTGCGGTCGGATTAGGCGGCTGGCCACGGGAGCTCCCTGCCTCCGCATCGTTCGCGCCGGCCGGGAAGGGGATCTCACCTGCTGGCAAAGAAAACCATGCGGCATGCGCGGGCGGAAAAGCCGGCCAGGGCCGAGCGGGCGTCGCATGCGGGGTTGCGTGGGAGATCCCTGCCTCTGCATCCATCGGCCCGCACGGGAAGCGGCTGGCGAGGGGCTCCACGGCCAGCGCCGCCGCCGCGGGCTGAACAACCGGCCAGTGCAGAGCGGGCGGGTTATGCCTTGGTGCGCGATGGACGAAGCGAAGGCGGCGCTGATGCTCCGCTTCCTCGTCGGTGGTAGGACTACGCGCGCGGCGACCAGAGCCAAGTCGGAAGGCCATAGATATGTCGATTGGTCACTTAAGCTGGAGAGGTTCTCTTACCATTTCGGAGAAGCGGAGTAAGAGGAAGTTGTTGCTTATACGGGTTCACTGCCACGTTGGGTTAAGAGGGGCAAAGTTGGTCAATGCCTAGGAAGTTGGAATCGTTTTGGCCCCAATTTTTTAATTACCTTGCGGTTCATCTCTCGGTCTCTCCCACCTCTTCACTATCCCTCCCCTTGCCTCCTTTCATGCTTCATCGTAGTGCATCTTGTTTTTCTAGCACCTTCACAAAAATCATACACATTTGGCCGATTCTGTCATTGTGTGCACTAATAAAGTAAAAAATCCATTATATGTGAATAAACGTTTAATACACTAGCTCGCAAAGATGTTTCTCAAGGCGATATGCACAATGCCTGCCAAAAATGGGTCATGATAACTAAATTTCGTGTTAATTTTTGCATGACATGTACTCACTTGTGTATGAAGCCAAGCAAACTCATAATCTATACCAAAAAAATGTGAAAGAGTTCTTTTTAGTATCCTTCATACATGGGGTTCCTATTTTTACTTTCTATTTTTACTAGTTACAAGTACTCATGCATGAAAACTTTTGAAAATATGTGCATTTTGGGCTGTGTGGAGACATGGTACAATAATATATTCAAGTTGATATACAAAGTCTAGACATATTCAAACTAGACAAATAATGTATCTAACCCCCTAACCCTAAACTCTGTCTTATGAAGTCAAGCATGCATGAAGAGAATTGGTTTTGGGTTTCAAACATGGAAATTTCAAAATCATCCCAAAAGCTTCATTTTAGAGCGACTAAGAAGGATCCAGGCTTACCTTTCCATTTTCATGTTTTAAACTTGTTTAAATCTTGGTCAAATCCTAGATTTGACCAAGATTCAAATGGGCATAAAATAAAAAAATGAAAAAATGAAAAACCAAAGCGCACATAGTCTTCTTATATGTCATATAGTAAGCATTAAAGTTGGTAAACAAGGTCTAGACATATTCAAACTAGACAAATCATGTATCTACCCCCTAACCCCTAAACTCTATCTTATGACGAAGTCAAGCATGAAGATTAAGTGGTTTTGGGTTTCAAACATGGAAATTTTGAAAACCTCCCAAAAACTTCATTTTAGGGTGACTAAGAAGGATACAGGCTTCCCTTTTCATTTTCATGTTCTATACTTGTTTAAATCTTGGTCAAACCTAGGATTTGACCAAGATTCAAATGTGCATCAAAATTCCAAAAAAATCAGAAAAATGAAAAACCAAAGCACATAGTTTTCTTATGTCATATAGTAAGCATTAAAGTTGATAAACAAGGGTCTAGACATATTCAAACAAGAAAAATCATGTATCTACCCCCTAACCCTAAACTTTGTCTTATGTAGTCAAGCATGAAGAGAAGTGGTTTTGGGTTTCAAATATGGAAATTTCAAAAACCTATCAAAAGCTTCATTTTAGAGTGACTAAGAAGGATCCATGCTTGCCTTTTCATTTTCATATTTGAAACTTGTTTAAATCATTGTCAAACCTAGGATTTGACCAAGATTTAAATGGGCATAAAATTAAAAAATCGGAAAAATGAAAAACAAAAGCACATAGTCTTCTTATGTCACATATATATATAGTAAGCATTCAAAAGTTGATAAACAAGGTCTAGCTAGACATATTCAAATAAGACAAATCATGTATCTACCCCTCTAACCCTAAACTCTGTCTTATGAAGTCAAGCATGAAGAGAAGTGGTTTTAGGTTTCAAACATGGAAATTTCAAAAACCTCCCAAAAACTTCATTTTAGAGTGACTAAGAAGGATACATGTTTCCCTTTTCATTTTCATGTTTTAAACTTGTTTAAATCTTGGTCAAACCTAGGATTTGACCAAGATACAAATAGGCACAAAAAATGAAAAACAAAAAGCACATAGTGTTCTTATGTCATATCGTAAGCATTCAAGTTGATAAACAAGGTCTAGATATATCCAAACCAGACAAATCATGTATATATGTACCCCGTGTCGATCTTATGAAGTCTAGCATGAAGAAAAGTCGTTTTGGCCGGGTTTCAAACATGGAAATTTCAAGAACATCCCAAAAGCTTCATTTTAGAGCGACTAAGAAGGATCGAGGCTTACCTTTCCATTTTCATGATTTAAACTTGTTTAAATCTTGGTCAAATCTTGCTCAAGCATGAAGATAAGTGGTTTTGGGTTTCAAACATGGAAATTTCAAAAACCTCCCAAAAACTTCATTTTAGGGTGACTAAGAAGGATACAGGCTTCCCTTTTCATTTTCATGTTCTATATATACTTGTTTAAATCTTGGTCAAACCTAGGATTTGACCAAGATTCAAATGTGCATCAAAATTCTAAAAAAATCAGAAAAATGAAAAACCAAAGCACATAGTCTTCTTATGTCATATAGTAAGCATTAAAGTTGATAAACATGGTCTAGACATATTCAAACCATACAAATCATGTATCTACCCCTAACCCCTAAACTATGTCTTATGAAGTCAAGCATGAAGAGAAGTGGTTTTGGGTTTCAAACATGAAAATTTCAAAAACCGCCCAAAAACTTCATTTTAGAGTGACTAAGAAGGATACATGCTTCCCTTTTCATTTTCATGTTTTAAACTTGTTTAAATCTTGGTCAAACCTAGGATTTGATAAACATGGTCTAGACATATTCAAACCAGACAAATCATGTATCTACCCCCTATCGACCCTAAACTTCGTCTTATGAAGTCAAGCATGAAGAGAAGTGGTTTTGGGTTTCAAACATGGAAATTTCAAAAACCTCCCAAAATTAAAGCTTCATTTTAGAGTGACTAGTTAAGAAGGATCCAGGCTTACCTTTTCATTTTCATGTTTTAAACTTGTTTAAATCTTGTTCAAACCTAGGATTTGACCAATATTCAAATGGGCATAAAATAAAAAATAAATAAAATAAAAAACCAAAGCACATAGTCTTCTTATGTCATATAGTAAGCATTCAAGTTCATGAACAAGGTCTAGACATATTCAAACCAGACAAATCATGTACCCCTAACCCTAAACTTTGTCTTAATTATATATGAAGTCAAGCATGAAGCAGAGAAGTGTGGTTTTGGGTTTCAAACATGGAAATTTCAAAAACCTCCCAAAAAGCTTCATTTTAATTAGACTGGCTGGTTAATTAAGAAGGATCCATGATTAATTACCTTTTCATTGTCATGTTTTAAACTTGTTTAAATCTTGGTCGAACCTAGGATTTGACCAAGATTCAAATGGGCATAAAAATTCAGAAAAAATCGAAAGAATGAAAAACCAAAGCACATAGCCTTCTTATGTCATATAGTAAGCATTCAAATTGATAAACATGGTCTAGACATATTCAAACCAGAAAAATCATGTATCTACCCCTAACCCTAAACTCTGTCTTATGAAGTCAAGCATGAACAGAAGTACGGTGGTTTTGGGTTTCAAACATGGTAAATTCAAGAACCTCCCAAAAGCTTCATTTTAGAGTTACTAAGAGAAAGATCCGGACTTAATTACCTTATCATTTTCACATGTTAAACTTGTTTAAATCTTGCTCAACAAACCTAGGATTTTACCAAGATTCTCAAATGGGCATAAAAATCAAAAAATGAAATACCAATGCACATAGTCCTCTTAAGTCATAAAGTAAGCATTCAAGTTGATAAACAAGCTATAGACATATTCAAACAAGACAAATCATGTATCTACCCCCTATCGACCCTAAACTTCGTCTTATGAAGTCAAGCATGAAGAGAAGTGGTTTTGGGTTTCAAACATGGAAATTTCAAAAACCTCCCAAAATTCAGCTTCATTTTAGAGCGACTAAGAAGGATCGATGCTTACCTTTTCATTTCCATGTTTTAAACTTATTTAAATCTTGGTCAAACCTAGCTAGGATTTGACCAAGATTCAAATGGGCATAAAAATTCAGACAAAAAATCTAAAGAATGAAAAACCAAAGCACATATATAGCCTTCTTAATTATGTCATATAGTAAACACTCAAGTTGATAAACAAGCTAGGTCTAGACATATTCAAACCAGAAAAATCATGTGTATATCTACCCCTAACCCTAAACTCTGTCTTATGAAGTCAATCATGAAGAGAATTGGTTTTGGGTTTCAAACATGGAAATTTCAAGTACGTCCCAAAAGCTTCATATATTTTAGAGTGACTAATTAAGAAGGATCTTGGCTTACGTTTTCATTTTCATGCTTGAAACTTGTTTAAATCTTGGTTGAACCTAGGATTTGACCAGAATCAAATGTGCATAAAATTCTTAAAAAAATAGAAAAATGAAAAACAAAAGCACATGGTCTTCTTATGTCATATAGTAAGCATTCAAGTTGATAAACAAGGTTTAGACATATTCAAACCAGACAAATCATGTATCTACCCCCTAACCCTAAACTCGGTCTTATGAAGTCTAGCATGAGGAGAAGTCGTTTTGGGTTTCAAACGTTTAAGCCAAAAGCCCCATTTCAAATATTTCAAACTTATTCAAATTTGGTTCAAATTTGAAAGACACACAAGTTATAGCACACATAGTGCATACATTCTCACACATACTGCACTAGATGCTAACCCGGCCTATAGTTTGAGGCCATTGGATGAGGTCGAAAAAAATCTTGGATTAGAAATGGGGTTGTTCGAACCCCGTAGTTGGATTTTTTGAACCTTGATCTGTAGTACTGGGCAAAACCCTAGTTTAACCTATTTAATTATATATTCGTAGGTCGATTTTTCTACCTTTTTATTATTACTATGCAGCACATGTGTGTTTGCCCGTCGAGTGAAACTCGGAGGAAGAGGGATCACTCGGAAGGAGAGAAGAAGGGAGAGAATTATGGTGTCTCCCCTTTTTCGGGTGATGATGTTGACTTTTGTGCAGGGTTTGTCAGTGAGCAGGAGGTGCGAGCGAGCGAGCGAGCGAGCGAGTCGAGCGAGGCCGAGAATGAGAGAGATTTGTTTTTTTTTGAGAGGGACGACCGAAGGATCCAGAAGGACCCACAGACTTCCAATACGCATCCTGATGCGTCTTCTCTTGACAAAGAAAATGTCTGGGAGTTTGCGTACCTATTGCACGTGACTTGTGCTCACTGAAGTGTGGGACCTCACGCATGGGCACCACACGTAAGTGACAGACCTGTTGGTGTAAAAACTCGGTTGATTATTATAGTGCATTAGAACAAAGTTTCCTATGGATTCAAGGGTAGGAAATCCAAGTTAACTCATTTACATGACATTATTTTTTCCATGAAGCAAAGTTAACGCACCTATCAATTGGTACATTTTGGAGTGACTAAGAAGGATCCAGGCTTACTTATTCGTTTTCACGTGTAAAACTTGTCTAAATCTTGGTCAAACAAAATTGGCAGAAAATTCAAAAAAAAACAGAAAAATGAAAAACCAAAGCACATAGTCTTCTTATGTCATGTAGTAAGCATTAAAGTTGATAAACAAGGTCTAGACATATTCAAACCATACAAATCATGTATCTACCCGCTAACCCCTAAACTATGTCTTAAGAAGTCAAGAATGAAGAGAAGTGGTTTTGGGTTTCAAACATGGAAATTTCAAAAACCTCCCAAAACTTCATTTTAGGGTGACTAAGAAGGATACAGGCTTCCCTTTTCATTTTCATGTTCTATACTTGTTTAAATCTTGGTCAAACCTATGATTTGACCAAGATTCAAATGGGCACAAAAAAATAAAAAAAGCACATAGTGTTCTTATGTCATATCGTAAGCATTCAAGTTGATAAACAAGGTCTAGATATATCTACCCCCTATCGACCCTAAACTTCGTCTTATGAAGTCAAGCATGAAGAGAAGTGGTTTTGGGTTTCAAACATGGAAATTTCAAAAACCTCCCAAAATTCAGCTTCATTTTAGAGCGACTAAGAAGGATCGATGCTTACCTTTTCATTTCCATGTTTTAAACTTATTTAAATCTTGGTCAAACCTAGCTAGGATTTGACCAAGATTCAAATGGGCATAAAAATTCAGACAAAAAATCTAAAGAATGAAAAACCAAAGCACATAGCCTTCTTAATTATGTCATATAGTAAACACTCAAGTTGATAAACAAGGTCTAGACATATTCAAACCAGAAAAATCATGTGTATATCTACCCCTAACCCTAAACTCTGTCTTGTGAAGTCAATCTCTAGGATTTGACCAAGATTCAAATGGGCATAAAATAAAAAAACAGAAAAATGAAAAACCAAAGCGCACATAGTCTTCTTATATGTCATATAGTAAGCATTAAAGTTGATAAACAAGGTCTGGACATATTCAAACTAGCTAGACAAATCATGTATCTACCCCCTAACCCCTAAACTCTGTCTTATGACGAAGTCAAGCATGAAGATAAGTGGTTTTGGGTTTCAAACATGGAAATTTCAAAAACCTCCCAAAAACTTCATTTTAGGGTGACTAAGAAGGATACAGGCTTCCATTTTCATTTTCATGATCTATACTTGTTTAAATCTTGGTCAAACCTAGGATTTGACCAAGATTCAAATGTGCATCAAAATTCCAAAAAAATCAGAAAAATGAAAAACCAAAGCACATAGTTTTCTTATGTCACATACATATATATAGTAAGCATTCAAAAGTTGATAAACAAGGTCTAGCTAGACATATTCAAATAAGACAAATCATGTATCTACCCCTCTAAAACCATAAATAACTCTGTCTTATGAAGTCAAGCATGAAGAGAAGTGGTTTTTGGTTTCAAACATGGAAATTTCAAAAACCTCCCAAAATTAAAGCTTCGTTTTAGAGTGACTAGTTAAGAAGGATCCAGGCTTACCTTTTCATTTTCATGTTTTAAACTTGTTTAAATCTTGGTCAAACCTAGGATTTGACCAATATTCAAATGGGCATAAAATAAAAAAATAGATAAAATAAAAAACCAAAGCACATATTCTTCTTATGTCATATAGTAAGCATTCAAAAGTTCATAAACAAGGTCTAGACATATTCAAACCAGACAAATCATGTACCCCCTAACCCTAAACTTTGTCTTAATTATATATGAAGTCAAGCATGAAGCAGAGAAGTGTGGTTTTGGGTTTCAAACATGGAAATTTCAAAAACCTCCCAAAAAGCTTCATTTTAATTAGACCGGCTGGTTAATTAAGAAGGATCCATGATTAATTACCTTTTCATTGTCATGTTTTAAACTTGTTTAAATCTTGGTCGAACCTAGGATTTGACCAAGATTCAAATGGGCATAACAATTCAGAAAAAAATCGAAAGAATGAAAAACAAAAGCACATAGCCTTCTTATGTCATATAGTAAGCATTCAAATTGATAAACATGGTCTAGACATATTCAAACCAGAAAAATCATGTATCTACCCCTAACCCTAAACTCTGTCTTATGAAGTCAAGCATGAACAGAAGTACGGTGGTTTTGGGTTTCAAACATGCATGGTAAATTCAAGAACCTCCCAAAAGCTTCATTTTAGAGTTACTAAGAGAAAGATCCAGACTTAATTACCTTATCATTTTCACATGTTAAACTTGTTTAAATCTTGCTCAACAAACCTAGGATTTTACCAAGATTCTCAAATGGGCATAAAAATCAAAAAATGAAATACCAATGCACATAGTCCTCTTAAGTCATAAAGTAAGCATTCAAGTTGATAAACAAGGTCTAGACATATTCAAACAAGACAAATCATGTATCTACCCCCTATCGACCCTAAACTTCGTCTTATGAAGTCAAGCATGAAGAGAAGTGGTTTTGGGTTTCAAACATGGAAATTTCAAAAACCTCCCAAAATTCAGCTTCATTTTAGAGCGACTAAGAAGGATCGATGCTTACCTTTTCATTTCCATGTTTTAAACTTATTTAAATCTTGGTCAAACCTAGCTAGGATTTGACCAAGATTCAAATGGGCATAAAAATTCAGACAAAAAATCTAAAGAATGAAAAACCAAAGCACATATATAGCCTTCTTAATTATGTCATATAGTAAACACTCAAGTTGATAAACAAGCTAGGTCTAGACATATTCAAACCAGAAAAATCATGTGTATATCTACCCCTAACCCTAAACTCTGTCTTATGAAGTCAATCATGAAGAGAATTGGTTTTGGGTTTCAAACATGGAAATTTCAAGTACGTCCCAAAAGCTTCATATATTTTAGAGTGACTAATTAAGAAGGATCTTGGCTTACGTTTTCATTTTCATGCTTGAAACTTGTTTAAATCTTGGTTGAACCTAGGATTTGACCAGAATCAAATGTGCATAAAATTCTTAAAAAAATAGAAAAATGAAAAACAAAAGCACATGGTCTTCTTATGTCATATAGTAAGCATTCAAGTTGATAAACAAGGTTTAGACATATTCAAACCAGACAAATCATGTATCTACCCCCTAACCCTAAACTCGGTCTTATGAAGTCTAGCATGAGGAGAAGTCGTTTTGGGTTTCAAACGTTTAAGCCAAAAGCCCCATTTCAAATATTTCAAACTTATTCAAATTTGGTTCAAATTTGAAAGACACACAAGTTATAGCACACATAGTGCATACATTCTCACACATACTGCACTAGATGCTAACCCGGCCTATAGTTTGAGGCCATTGGATGAGGTCGAAAAAAATCTTGGATTAGAAATGGGGTTGTTCGAACCCCGTAGTTGGATTTTTTGAACCTTGATCTGTAGTACTGGGTAAAACCCTAGTTTAACCTATTTAATTATATATTCGTAGGTCGATTTTTCTACCTTTTTATTATTACTATGCAGCACATGTGTGTTTGCCCGTCGAGTGAAACTCGGAGGAAGAGGGATCACTCGGAAGGAGAGAAGAAGGGAGAGAATTATGGTGTCTCCCCTTTTTCGGGTGATGATGTTGACTTTTGTGCAGGGTTTGTCAGTGAGCAGGAGGTGCGAGCGAGCGAGTCGAGCGAGGCCGAGAATGAGAGAGATTTGTTTTTTTTTGAGAGGGACGACCGAAGGATCCAGAAGGACCCACAGACTTCCAATACGCATCCTGATGCGTCTTCTCTTGACAAAGAAAATGTCTGGGAGTTTGCGTACCTATTGCACGTGACTTGTGCTCACTGAAGTGTGGGACCTCACGCATGGGCACCACACGTAAGTGACAGACCTGTTGGTGTAAAAACTCGGTTGATTATTATAGTGCATTAGAACAAAGTTTCCTATGGATTCAAGGGTAGGAAATCCAAGTTAACTCATTTACATGACATTATTTTTTCCATGAAGCAAAGTTAACGCACCTATCAATTGGTACATTTTGGAGTGACTAAGAAGGATCCAGGCTTACTTATTCGTTTTCACGTGTAAAACTTGTCTAAATCTTGGTCAAACAAAATTGGCAGAAAATTCAAAAAAAAACAGAAAAATGAAAAACCAAAGCACATAGTCTTCTTATGTCATGTAGTAAGCATTAAAGTTGATAAACAAGGTCTAGACATATTCAAACCATACAAATCATGTATCTACCCGCTAACCCCTAAACTATGTCTTAAGAAGTCAAGAATGAAGAGAAGTGGTTTTGGGTTTCAAACATGGAAATTTCAAAAACCTCCCAAAACTTCATTTTAGGGTGACTAAGAAGGATACAGGCTTCCCTTTTCATTTTCATGTTCTATACTTGTTTAAATCTTGGTCAAACCTATGATTTGACCAAGATTCAAATGGGCACAAAAAAATAAAAAAAGCACATAGTGTTCTTATGTCATATCGTAAGCATTCAAGTTGATAAACAAGGTCTAGATATATCTACCCCCTATCGACCCTAAACTTCGTCTTATGAAGTCAAGCATGAAGAGAAGTGGTTTTGGGTTTCAAACATGGAAATTTCAAAAACCTCCCAAAATTCAGCTTCATTTTAGAGCGACTAAGAAGGATCGATGCTTACCTTTTCATTTCCATGTTTTAAACTTATTTAAATCTTGGTCAAACCTAGCTAGGATTTGACCAAGATTCAAATGGGCATAAAAATTCAGACAAAAAATCTAAAGAATGAAAAACCAAAGCACATAGCCTTCTTAATTATGTCATATAGTAAACACTCAAGTTGATAAACAAGGTCTAGACATATTCAAACCAGAAAAATCATGTGTATATCTACCCCTAACCCTAAACTCTGTCTTGTGAAGTCAATCTCTAGGATTTGACCAAGATTCAAATGGGCATAAAATAAAAAAACAGAAAAATGAAAAACCAAAGCGCACATAGTCTTCTTATATGTCATATAGTAAGCATTAAAGTTGATAAACAAGGTCTGGACATATTCAAACTAGCTAGACAAATCATGTATCTACCCCCTAACCCCTAAACTCTGTCTTATGACGAAGTCAAGCATGAAGATAAGTGGTTTTGGGTTTCAAACATGGAAATTTCAAAAACCTCCCAAAAACTTCATTTTAGGGTGACTAAGAAGGATACAGGCTTCCATTTTCATTTTCATGATCTATACTTGTTTAAATCTTGGTCAAACCTAGGATTTGACCAAGATTCAAATGTGCATCAAAATTCCAAAAAAAATCAGAAAAATGAAAAACCAAAGCACATAGTTTTCTTATGTCACATACATATATATAGTAAGCATTCAAAAGTTGATAAACAAGGTCTAGCTAGACATATTCAAATAAGACAAATCATGTATCTACCCCTCTAAAACCATAAATAACTCTGTCTTATGAAGTCAAGCATGAAGAGAAGTGGTTTTTGGTTTCAAACATGGAAATTTCAAAAACCTCCCAAAATTAAAGCTTCGTTTTAGAGTGACTAGTTAAGAAGGATCCAGGCTTACCTTTTCATTTTCATGTTTTAAACTTGTTTAAATCTTGGTCAAACCTAGGATTTGACCAATATTCAAATGGGCATAAAATAAAAAAATAGATAAAATAAAAAACCAAAGCACATATTCTTCTTATGTCATATAGTAAGCATTCAAAAGTTCATAAACAAGGTCTAGACATATTCAAACCAGACAAATCATGTACCCCCTAACCCTAAACTTTGTCTTAATTATATATGAAGTCAAGCATGAAGCAGAGAAGTGTGGTTTTGGGTTTCAAACATGGAAATTTCAAAAACCTCCCAAAAAGCTTCATTTTAATTAGACCGGCTGGTTAATTAAGAAGGATCCATGATTAATTACCTTTTCATTGTCATGTTTTAAACTTGTTTAAATCTTGGTCGAACCTAGGATTTGACCAAGATTCAAATGGGCATAACAATTCAGAAAAAAATCGAAAGAATGAAAAACAAAAGCACATAGCCTTCTTATGTCATATAGTAAGCATTCAAATTGATAAACATGGTCTAGACATATTCAAACCAGAAAAATCATGTATCTACCCCTAACCCTAAACTCTGTCTTATGAAGTCAAGCATGAACAGAAGTACGGTGGTTTTGGGTTTCAAACATGCATGGTAAATTCAAGAACCTCCCAAAAGCTTCATTTTAGAGTTACTAAGAGAAAGATCCAGACTTAATTACCTTATCATTTTCACATGTTAAACTTGTTTAAATCTTGCTCAACAAACCTAGGATTTTACCAAGATTCTCAAATGGGCATAAAAATCAAAAAATGAAATACCAATGCACATATATAGTCCTCTTATAAGTCATAAAGTAAGCATTCAAGTTGATAAACAAGGTCTAGACATATTCAAACAAGACAAATCATGTATCTACCCCCTATCGACCCTAAACTTCGTCTTATGAAGTCAAGCATGAAGAGAAGTGGTTTTGGGTTTCAAACATGGAAATTTCAAAAACCTCCCAAAATTCAGCTTCATTTTAGAGCGACTAAGAAGGATCGATGCTTACCTTTTCATTTCCATGTTTTAAACTTATTTAAATCTTGGTCAAACCTAGCTAGGATTTGACCAAGATTCAAATGGGCATAAAAATTCAGACAAAAAATCTAAAGAATGAAAAACCAAAGCACATATATAGCCTTCTTAATTATGTCATATAGTAAACACTCAAGTTGATAAACAAGCTAGGTCTAGACATATTCAAACCAGAAAAATCATGTGTATATCTACCCCTAACCCTAAACTCTGTCTTATGAAGTCAATCATGAAGAGAATTGGTTTTGGGTTTCAAACATGGAAATTTCAAGTACGTCCCAAAAGCTTCATATATTTTAGAGTGACTAATTAAGAAGGATCTTGGCTTACGTTTTCATTTTCATGCTTGAAACTTGTTTAAATCTTGGTTGAACCTAGGATTTGACCAGAATCAAATGTGCATAAAATTCTTAAAAAAATAGAAAAATGAAAAACAAAAGCACATGGTCTTCTTATGTCATATAGTAAGCATTCAAGTTGATAAACAAGGTTTAGACATATTCAAACCAGACAAATCATGTATCTACCCCCTAACCCTAAACTCGGTCTTATGAAGTCTAGCATGAGGAGAAGTCGTTTTGGGTTTCAAACGTTTAAGCCAAAAGCCCCATTTCAAATATTTCAAACTTATTCAAATTTGGTTCAAATTTGAAAGACACACAAGTTATAGCACACATAGTGCATACATTCTCACACATACTGCACTAGATGCTAACCCGGCCTATAGTTTGAGGCCATTGGATGAGGTCGAAAAAAATCTTGGATTAGAAATGGGGTTGTTCGAACCCCGTAGTTGGATTTTTTGAACCTTGATCTGTAGTACTGGGTAAAACCCTAGTTTAACCTATTTAATTATATATTCGTAGGTCGATTTTTCTACCTTTTTATTATTACTATGCAGCACATGTGTGTTTGCCCGTCGAGTGAAACTCGGAGGAAGAGGGATCACTCGGAAGGAGAGAAGAAGGGAGAGAATTATGGTGTCTCCCCTTTTTCGGGTGATGATGTTGACTTTTGTGCAGGGTTTGTCAGTGAGCAGGAGGTGCGAGCGAGCGAGCGAGCGAGTCGAGCGAGGCCGAGAATGAGAGAGATTTGTTTTTTTTGTGAGAGGGACGACCGAAGGATCCAGAAGGACCCACAGACTTCCAATACGCATCCTGATGCGTCTTCTCTTGACAAAGAAAATGTCTGGGAGTTTGCGTACCTATTGCACGTGACTTGTGCTCACTGAAGTGTGGGACCTCACGCATGGGCACCACACGTAAGTGACAGACCTGTTGGTGTAAAAACTCGGTTGATTATTATAGTGCATTAGAACAAAGTTTCCTATGGATTCAAGGGTAGGAAATCCAAGTTAACTCATTTACATGACATTATTTTTTCCATGAAGCAAAGTTAACGCACCTATCAATTGGTACATTTTGGAGTGACTAAGAAGGATCCAGGCTTACTTATTCGTTTTCACGTGTAAAACTTGTCTAAATCTTGGTCAAACAAAATTGGCAGAAAATTCAAAAAAAAAACAGAAAAATGAAAAACCAAAGCACATAGTCTTCTTATGTCATGTAGTAAGCATTAAAGTTGATAAACAAGGTCTAGACATATTCAAACCATACAAATCATGTATCTACCCGCTAACCCCTAAACTATGTCTTAAGAAGTCAAGAATGAAGAGAAGTGGTTTTGGGTTTCAAACATGGAAATTTCAAAAACCTCCCAAAACTTCATTTTAGGGTGACTAAGAAGGATACAGGCTTCCCTTTTCATTTTCATGTTCTATACTTGTTTAAATCTTGGTCAAACCTATGATTTGACCAAGATTCAAATGGGCACAAAAAAATAAAAAAAGCACATAGTGTTCTTATGTCATATCGTAAGCATTCAAGTTGATAAACAAGGTCTAGATATATCTACCCCCTATCGACCCTAAACTTCGTCTTATGAAGTCAAGCATGAAGAGAAGTGGTTTTGGGTTTCAAACATGGAAATTTCAAAAACCTCCCAAAATTCAGCTTCATTTTAGAGCGACTAAGAAGGATCGATGCTTACCTTTTCATTTCCATGTTTTAAACTTATTTAAATCTTGGTCAAACCTAGCTAGGATTTGACCAAGATTCAAATGGGCATAAAAATTCAGACAAAAAATCTAAAGAATGAAAAACCAAAGCACATAGCCTTCTTAATTATGTCATATAGTAAACACTCAAGTTGATAAACAAGGTCTAGACATATTCAAACCAGAAAAATCATGTGTATATCTACCCCTAACCCTAAACTCTGTCTTGTGAAGTCAATCTCTAGGATTTGACCAAGATTCAAATGGGCATAAAATAAAAAAACAGAAAAATGAAAAACCAAAGCGCACATAGTCTTCTTATATGTCATATAGTAAGCATTAAAGTTGATAAACAAGGTCTGGACATATTCAAACTAGCTAGACAAATCATGTATCTACCCCCTAACCCCTAAACTCTGTCTTATGACGAAGTCAAGCATGAAGATAAGTGGTTTTGGGTTTCAAACATGGAAATTTCAAAAACCTCCCAAAAACTTCATTTTAGGGTGACTAAGAAGGATACAGGCTTCCATTTTCATTTTCATGATCTATACTTGTTTAAATCTTGGTCAAACCTAGGATTTGACCAAGATTCAAATGTGCATCAAAATTCCAAAAAAATCAGAAAAATGAAAAACCAAAGCACATAGTTTTCTTATGTCACATACATATATATAGTAAGCATTCAAAAGTTGATAAACAAGGTCTAGCTAGACATATTCAAATAAGACAAATCATGTATCTACCCCTCTAAAACCATAAATAACTCTGTCTTATGAAGTCAAGCATGAAGAGAAGTGGTTTTTGGTTTCAAACATGGAAATTTCAAAAACCTCCCAAAATTAAAGCTTCGTTTTAGAGTGACTAGTTAAGAAGGATCCAGGCTTACCTTTTCATTTTCATGTTTTAAACTTGTTTAAATCTTGGTCAAACCTAGGATTTGACCAATATTCAAATGGGCATAAAATAAAAAAATAGATAAAATAAAAAACCAAAGCACATATTCTTCTTATGTCATATAGTAAGCATTCAAAAGTTCATAAACAAGGTCTAGACATATTCAAACCAGACAAATCATGTACCCCTAACCCTAAACTTTGTCTTAATTATATATGAAGTCAAGCATGAAGCAGAGAAGTGTGGTTTTGGGTTTCAAACATGGAAATTTCAAAAACCTCCCAAAAAGCTTCATTTTAATTAGACCGGCTGGTTAATTAAGAAGGATCCATGATTAATTACCTTTTCATTGTCATGTTTTAAACTTGTTTAAATCTTGGTCGAACCTAGGATTTGACCAAGATTCAAATGGGCATAACAATTCAGAAAAAAATCGAAAGAATGAAAAACAAAAGCACATAGCCTTCTTATGTCATATAGTAAGCATTCAAATTGATAAACATGGTCTAGACATATTCAAACCAGAAAAATCATGTATCTACCCCTAACCCTAAACTCTGTCTTATGAAGTCAAGCATGAACAGAAGTACGGTGGTTTTGGGTTTCAAACATGCATGGTAAATTCAAGAACCTCCCAAAAGCTTCATTTTAGAGTTACTAAGAGAAAGATCCAGACTTAATTACCTTATCATTTTCACATGTTAAACTTGTTTAAATCTTGCTCAACAAACCTAGGATTTTACCAAGATTCTCAAATGGGCATAAAAATCAAAAAATGAAATACCAATGCACATATATAGTCCTCTTATAAGTCATAAAGTAAGCATTCAAGTTGATAAACAAGGTCTAGACATATTCAAACAAGACAAATCATGTATCTACCCCCTATCGACCCTAAACTTCGTCTTATGAAGTCAAGCATGAAGAGAAGTGGTTTTGGGTTTCAAACATGGAAATTTCAAAAACCTCCCAAAATTCAGCTTCATTTTAGAGCGACTAAGAAGGATCGATGCTTACCTTTTCATTTCCATGTTTTAAACTTATTTAAATCTTGGTCAAACCTAGGATTTGACCAAGATTCAAATGGGCATAAAAATTCAGACAAAAAATCTAAAGAATGAAAAACCAAAGCACATATATAGCCTTCTTAATTATGTCATATAGTAAACACTCAAGTTGATAAACAAGCTAGGTCTAGACATATTCAAACCAGAAAAATCATGTGTATATCTACCCCTAACCCTAAACTCTGTCTTATGAAGTCAATCATGAAGAGAATTGGTTTTGGGTTTCAAACATGGAAATTTCAAGTACGTCCCAAAAGCTTCATATATTTTAGAGTGACTAATTAAGAAGGATCTTGGCTTACGTTTTCATTTTCATGCTTGAAACTTGTTTAAATCTTGGTTGAACCTAGGATTTGACCAGAATCAAATGTGCATAAAATTCTTAAAAAAATAGAAAAATGAAAAACAAAAGCACATGGTCTTCTTATGTCATATAGTAAGCATTCAAGTTGATAAACAAGGTTTAGACATATTCAAACCAGACAAATCATGTATCTACCCCCTAACCCTAAACTCGGTCTTATGAAGTCTAGCATGAGGAGAAGTCGTTTTGGGTTTCAAACGTTTAAGCCAAAAGCCCCATTTCAAATATTTCAAACTTATTCAAATTTGGTTCAAATTTGAAAGACACACAAGTTATAGCACACATAGTGCATACATTCTCACACATACTGCACTAGATGCTAACCCGGCCTATAGTTTGAGGCCATTGGATGAGGTCGAAAAAAATCTTGGATTAGAAATGGGGTTGTTCGAACCCCGTAGTTGGATTTTTTGAACCTTGATCTGTAGTACTGGGTAAAACCCTAGTTTAACCTATTTAATTATATATTCGTAGGTCGATTTTTCTACCTTTTTATTATTACTATGCAGCACATGTGTGTTTGCCCGTCGAGTGAAACTCGGAGGAAGAGGGATCACTCGGAAGGAGAGAAGAAGGGAGAGAATTATGGTGTCTCCCCTTTTTCGGGTGATGATGTTGACTTTTGTGCAGGGTTTGTCAGTGAGCAGGAGGTGCGAGCGAGCGAGCGAGCGAGTCGAGCGAGGCCGAGAATGAGAGAGATTTGTTTTTTTTTTTTGAGAGGGACGACCGAAGGATCCAGAAGGACCCACAGACTTCCAATACGCATCCTGATGCGTCTTCTCTTGACAAAGAAAATGTCTGGGAGTTTGCGTACCTATTGCACGTGACTTGTGCTCACTGAAGTGTGGGACCTCACGCATGGGCACCACACGTAAGTGACAGACCTGTTGGTGTAAAAACTCGGTTGATTATTATAGTGCATTAGAACAAAGTTTCCTATGGATTCAAGGGTAGGAAATCCAAGTTAACTCATTTACATGACATTATTTTTTCCATGAAGCAAAGTTAACGCACCTATCAATTGGTACATTTTGGAGTGACTAAGAAGGATCCAGGCTTACTTATTCGTTTTCACGTGTAAAACTTGTCTAAATCTTGGTCAAACAAAATTGGCAGAAAATTCAAAAAAAAACAGAAAAATGAAAAACCAAAGCACATAGTCTTCTTATGTCATGTAGTAAGCATTAAAGTTGATAAACAAGGTCTAGACATATTCAAACCATACAAATCATGTATCTACCCGCTAACCCCTAAACTATGTCTTAAGAAGTCAAGAATGAAGAGAAGTGGTTTTGGGTTTCAAACATGGAAATTTCAAAAACCTCCCAAAACTTCATTTTAGGGTGACTAAGAAGGATACAGGCTTCCCTTTTCATTTTCATGTTCTATACTTGTTTAAATCTTGGTCAAACCTATGATTTGACCAAGATTCAAATGGGCACAAAAAAATAAAAAAAGCACATAGTGTTCTTATGTCATATCGTAAGCATTCAAGTTGATAAACAAGGTCTAGATATATCTACCCCCTATCGACCCTAAACTTCGTCTTATGAAGTCAAGCATGAAGAGAAGTGGTTTTGGGTTTCAAACATGGAAATTTCAAAAACCTCCCAAAATTCAGCTTCATTTTAGAGCGACTAAGAAGGATCGATGCTTACCTTTTCATTTCCATGTTTTAAACTTATTTAAATCTTGGTCAAACCTAGCTAGGATTTGACCAAGATTCAAATGGGCATAAAAATTCAGACAAAAAATCTAAAGAATGAAAAACCAAAGCACATAGCCTTCTTAATTATGTCATATAGTAAACACTCAAGTTGATAAACAAGGTCTAGACATATTCAAACCAGAAAAATCATGTGTATATCTACCCCTAACCCTAAACTCTGTCTTGTGAAGTCAATCTCTAGGATTTGACAAAGATTCAAATGGGCATAAAATAAAAAAACAGAAAAATGAAAAACCAAAGCGCACATAGTCTTCTTATATGTCATATAGTAAGCATTAAAGTTGATAAACAAGGTCTGGACATATTCAAACTAGCTAGACAAATCATGTATCTACCCCCTAACCCCTAAACTCTGTCTTATGACGAAGTCAAGCATGAAGATAAGTGGTTTTGGGTTTCAAACATGGAAATTTCAAAAACCTCCCAAAAACTTCATTTTAGGGTGACTAAGAAGGATACAGGCTTCCATTTTCATTTTCATGATCTATACTTGTTTAAATCTTGGTCAAACCTAGGATTTGACCAAGATTCAAATGTGCATCAAAATTCCAAAAAAATCAGAAAAATGAAAAACCAAAGCACATAGTTTTCTTATGTCACATACATATATATAGTAAGCATTCAAAAGTTGATAAACAAGGTCTAGCTAGACATATTCAAATAAGACAAATCATGTATCTACCCCTCTAAAACCATAAATAACTCTGTCTTATGAAGTCAAGCATGAAGAGAAGTGGTTTTTGGTTTCAAACATGGAAATTTCAAAAACCTCCCAAAATTAAAGCTTCGTTTTAGAGTGACTAGTTAAGAAGGATCCAGGCTTACCTTTTCATTTTCATGTTTTAAACTTGTTTAAATCTTGGTCAAACCTAGGATTTGACCAATATTCAAATGGGCATAAAATAAAAAAATAGATAAAATAAAAAACCAAAGCACATATTCTTCTTATGTCATATAGTAAGCATTCAAAAGTTCATAAACAAGGTCTAGACATATTCAAACCAGACAAATCATGTACCCCCTAACCCTAAACTTTGTCTTAATTATATATGAAGTCAAGCATGAAGCAGAGAAGTGTGGTTTTGGGTTTCAAACATGGAAATTTCAAAAACCTCCCAAAAAGCTTCATTTTAATTAGACCGGCTGGTTAATTAAGAAGGATCCATGATTAATTACCTTTTCATTGTCATGTTTTAAACTTGTTTAAATCTTGGTCGAACCTAGGATTTGACCAAGATTCAAATGGGCATAACAATTCAGAAAAAAATCGAAAGAATGAAAAACAAAAGCACATAGCCTTCTTATGTCATATAGTAAGCATTCAAATTGATAAACATGGTCTAGACATATTCAAACCAGAAAAATCATGTATCTACCCCTAACCCTAAACTCTGTCTTATGAAGTCAAGCATGAACAGAAGTACGGTGGTTTTGGGTTTCAAACATGCATGGTAAATTCAAGAACCTCCCAAAAGCTTCATTTTAGAGTTACTAAGAGAAAGATCCAGACTTAATTACCTTATCATTTTCACATGTTAAACTTGTTTAAATCTTGGTCACAAACCTAGGTTTGACCAAGATTTAAACATGTTTAAAACATGAAAATGAAAAGGTAAGCCTGGATCCTTCTTAGTCACTCCAAAATGTACCAATTGATAAATGAGTTAACTTGGCTTCATGGAAAAAATAATGTCATGTAAATGATTTAACTTGGCTTTCGTACCCTTGAATCCATAGGAAACTTTGTATAAATGTAGTAGTATAATAATCAACCGAGTTTTTACATCAACAGGTCTGTCACTTACGTGTGGTGCCCATGCGTGAGGTCCCACACTTCAGTGAGCACAAGTCACGTGCAATAGGTACGCAAACTCCCAGCCATTTTCTTTGTCAAGAAAAGACGCATCAGGATGCGTATTGGAAGTATGTGGGTCCTTCTGGATCCTTCGGTTGTCCCTCTCACAAAAAAAACAAATCTCTCTCATTCTCGGCCTCGCTCGACTCGCTCGCGCTCGCTCGCACCTCCTGCTCACTGACAAACCCTGCACAAAAGTCAACATCATCACCCGAAAAAGGGGAGACACCATAATTCTCTCCCTTCTTCTCTCCTTCCGAGTGATCCCTCTTCCTCCGAGTTTCACTCGACGGGCAAACACACATGTGCTGCATAGTAATAATAAAAAAGTAGAAAAATCGACCTACGAATCTATGATTAAATAGGTTAAACTAGGGTTTTGCCCACTACTACAGATCAAGTTCAAAAATATCCAACTACTAGTTCGATTTTGGGCTACTAATATAAAATTAAAATAAGTTGAACTAGTATTCCTCTAAAAAATCATTTTGGTATGCATTGTTTGATACTTTTCATAGCTATAGTGCATCACAAATTTATGATTTCATGCTTTGCTTTGCCAATTTCGATTTTTTCTAACCACCTTCTCTTTGATTTCAAATTTAGGTCAAACTATCGATGCCTACTATGTGTTCTACTTGAATTGGATGCAGCGTGCGCACATGTTTTGCCATTGTTCTGGGCTTCCACACATCTTTGGGGCATCCAAGTATTTAAGTTACCTTGTTTTTTTGAATTGTAATTCATACCCTTCCTCCCAATTTTTATGCCCATTTGAATCTTGGTCAAATCCTAAGTTTGACCAAGATTTGAACAAGTTTAAAACATGAAAATGAAAAGGTAAGCCTGAATCCTTCTTAGTCACTCAAAAATGAGAAGCTTTTGGGAGTTTTTTGAAATTTCCATGTTTCAAACCCAAAACCACTTCTCTTCATGCTTGACTTCATAAGACAGAGTTTAGGGTTAGGGGGTAGATACATGATTTGTCTAGTTTGTTGTTTAGACCTTGTTTATCAACTTGAATATAATGCTTACTATATGACATAATAATACTATGTGCTTTGGTTTTCATTTTTTTGATTTTTTCTGAATTTTTATGCCCATTTGATCTTGGTCAAATCCTAGGCTTAACCAATATTTAAACAAGTTTAAAACATGAAAATGAAAAGGTAAGCCTGTATCCTTCTTAGTCACTCCAAAATGAAGCTTTTGGGAAGGTTTTTGAAATTTCCATGTTTGAAATCCAAAACGACTTCTCTTCGTGCTTGACTTCATAAGACAAAGTTTAGGGCTAGGGGTAGAAACATGATTTTTCTGGTTTGAATATGTCTAGACCTTGTTTACCAACTTGAGTGCTTACTATATGACATAAGAAGGCTATATGCTTTGGTTTTTCATTTTTTTTTGAAATTTTATGCCCATTTGAATCTTGATCAAATCCTAGGTACGGTTTGACCAAGATTTGAACAATTTTAAAACATGAAAATAAAAGGTAAGCCCAACCTGGATCCTTTAGTCACTCTAAAATGAAGCTTTTGGGGGGTTCTTGAAATTTCCAAGTTTGAAACCCAAAACCACTTTTCTTCATGCTTGACTACATAAGACAGAGTTTAGGGTTAGGGGTAGATACATGATTTTTCTTGTTTGAATATATCTAGACCTTGTTTATATCAACTTTAATGCTAACTATATGACATAAGAAAACTATGTGCTTTGGTTTTTAATTTTTCTGATTTTTTTATTTTGATGCACATTTGAATCTTTGTCAAATCCTAGGTTTGACCAAGATTTAAACAAGTATAAAACATGAAAATGAAAAGGGGAAGCCTGTATCCTTTCTTAGTCACTCTAAAATGAAGTTTTTGGGATGTTCTTGAAATTTTCATGTTTGAAACCCAAAACCACTTCTCTTCATGCTTGACTTCATAAGATAGAGTTTAGGGGCTAGGGGATAGATACATGATTTGCCTAGGTTTGAATATGCATGTCCAAACCTTGTTTATCAACTTGAATGCTTACTATATGACATAAGAAGACTATATGCTTTTGTTTTTCATTTTTCTGATTTTTTTAAAATTTTATGCCCATTTGAATCTTTTGGTCAAATCCTTGGTTTAATTTGACACGGATTTAAACAAGTTTAAAATATGAAAATGAAAAGGTGGTAAGCAGGCATGGATCCTTCTTATATATATTAGTCACTCTAAAATGAAGCTTTTGGGAGGTTTTTGAAATTTCCATGTTTGAAACCCAAAACCACTTCTCTTCATGTTGTTGACTTCATAAGATAGAGTTTAGGGGTTAGGGGTATAGATACATGATTTGTCTTGTTTGAATATGTGTCTAGACCTTGTTTATCAACTTTAATGCTTACTATATGACATAAGAACACTATGTGCTTTAATTTGGTTTTTAATTTTTTTAAATTTTGATGCACATTTTGAATCTTGGTCAAATCCTAGGTTTGACCGAGATTTGAACAAGTTTAAAACAAGAAAATAAAAGGTAAGCCCGCCAGACTGGATCCTTCTTAGTCACTCTATAATGAAGCTTTTAGGGGGGTTGTTGAAAATGTAAGCATGTATCCTTCTTAGTACGTCACACCACAATGCTTTTGGGAGGGTTTTTGAAATGTCCATGTTTGAAACCCAAAACGACTTCTCTTCGTGCTTGACTTCATAATTAAGACAAAGTTTAGGGTTAGGGGTAGATACATGATTTTTCTGGTTTGAATATGTCTAGACTTTGTTTATCAAGAGAAGTGGTTTTGGGTTTCAAACATGGAAATTTCAAGAACCTCCCAAAAGCTTCATTTTAGAGTGACTAAGAAGGATCCAGGCTTACCTTTTCATTTTCATGTTTTAAACTTGTTTAAATCCTGGTCAAACCTAGGATTTGACAAAGATTCAAATATATGGGCATAAAATTCAAAAAAATAGAAAAATGAAAAACCAAAGCACATAATCTTCTTATGTCATATAGTAAGCATTAAAGTTGACAAAAAAGGTCTAGACATATGCAAACTAGACAAATCATGTATCTACCCCCTAACCCCTAAACTCTGTCTTATGAAGTCAAGCATGAAGAGAAGTCGTTTTGGGTTTCAAACATGGAAATTTCAAGAACATCCCAAAAGCTTCATTTTAGAGTGACTAAGAAGGATCCATGATTACCTTTTCATTTTCATGTTTTAAACTTGTTTAATCTTGGTCAAACCTAGGATTTGACCAAGATTCAAGTGGGCACAAAATTTAAAAAATCAGAAAAATGAAAAACCAAAGTACATAGTCTTCTTATGTCATGTAGTAAGCATTCAAGTTGATAAAATGGTTCATGCAGGCGTCTTAGCTCCTAAAAAAAATTATACACCAATTGATTTGACGAATTGATGATTTACTCTAGTCTGCTTCTAGACCATGCAGCTAGCGAGTATTCATATGTACTGCATGGAGCCCCCAACTTTTGACTTCCCGTGTCGGAAAAGGCCTGTCTAATAATGTGGGGCAGTGAGGTATCCCGAAGTATCTAGAGGGTTCCAGTGTTTCAGGCTTTCAGCATCGCCAGTCCAAGGGAAGGATGGGTGACGAATCCGTGCATTCACAGCCGTTTAGATCTGAAGAGTCCTTGTATGATGAGCGGTAGATAGCACCTCTAAGCTGCAAATCAACAGCTTCAATTACTTCAAATGAGCATTGGCCGGAAGGCTGACAGAGTGAAAAAATTCAATTTCAAAAACTCATGTATAGAATAGAAAAAAATAAAAAACATGTAGATAGAATAGAGGTATAGATAGATTAGCCCAAAAAAGAAGAGGACGGGGAAATTTCGAACGCTCGCCTTTAACTCAGCACAGCAGACACCTCCCTCGCGCACCTAAACTTTCGAACGCGCGCCCAATATTTCGAACGCTCGCCTTTAACTCAGCACCCAGCCCACCTTGTTCTTCTCTAGACACCTCCTTCGGCGCCCTGTTCTTCTCTAGACACACCCTCGGTGAACCAGGCCGCGCACCAAAACTTCCCCACGCTGTCTATCAGCCGCGTCAGCCGGCGACTGCTGGTGGCGCCGTTCTTCTCCAGCCGCACCGGCAGGCGCGGTCAGCTGGTAGATCCTCACGGTATGCATGCTATCTTCAGGCCTGGGCAAGTACGATTCATTATAGCTCAATCGAAGTCAGTCGCCGTCGCCCAGCCCTTATAAGTTCGTTAGTTCGTTCGAATCGATCGGTTGATATTGTTTTCCTCTCGATGTGTTTGTTTGACATTGTTTTCCGCTTTACCTATTTGCTCGAATTCGTTCGTACTGTACACTGTACTGCTCACCATTGCCCAATGTCTGTAGTCGTCGCTTGGTGCCAGTCCTCTATGGACCTGTTTGTAATCTTATTACTTCTGGGTTCTTTGCACTGCTAATACATCGGTGGATTTACGGCCAAAAAGAAGAAAGAATTTGTTGGTATTATATTGCTTTCGATTGATCTGTTCGCCCCCAAGCTTTTACAGAAGCCGCAAGAGATTCAAGGATGAAATGGCTCTCCTTGTTTGCGGTGGCGGATCTACAGGGTATGCCGTATATGCCACGGCATACCCTGCGTCCAAGCCGTGCAAGATCTTTGATAGTTTAATGAGCTGAGCAATTAATCAAGATGAGTGATGTATATGTATACATGCGGTGCTAATACATGTGGCGTGCAGCCATGCGAACACTGAGCTAGTGCATGTAACCGATTGATTAGACATCCGATTGATTTGGCCAAAATCCGGTGATAACACATGCCCCCCTGGTTTTGGTAATGATAATATCAAAACCATCTGTTTTTCCTTCGAGGGGTCATGTCGTGGCAGAGCAGAACCGTCGCAGTATTCTTCATCATGACGCCTTGCCTTCTCAACTTCTCTGCACGATTTGACAGTTTTGAATATTTTATGATTTGCCACACTTTTCTTAAAAGTGTCTATTATTTGCCACATGACCACCACATGTCTCTTTTTATTTAACCGCATCGAACAGTTCACTTCTTCATCCTCCTGCTTCAAACCAGCCATCGGCCCAAAAACCCTCCTCCTCTGTAACCATGTCTTCCTCTTCCTCCTCCCAATCCTTTTCCTCGAGTGAGCTGGAGCCAGAGGTCAGCCAGATGGAAGCGTACAATAGGCGCGCTCCCAAGCATTGGGACGAGCAAGAGTTCGACTTCGACTTCGTACCAGAGGGTCGACCCGAGGACCTCGTCTGGTCGGATGGCGACATGCCCCTGACTGACGGGGAAGATGACCTCCGATTCCTGATTGACGGAGAACTGGAGGCGGAGAGCGACGACGACGACCCTCTCTTCCGGGGTAAATTCACTTCCTCCACCAAAGAAGAAGAAGAAGAAGAAGAGGACGACGAAGACGAAGACATCTCCTCCGACACGAAGAAGGAACCAGAGGACGACACCTCCTCCGATGAACCGCCACCAAAGCGCATCCGTGGCTGGGCCTGGTCCGATGAGGAGGATGATGATGAAGAGGAAGAGGCCTCCGCTGAAGGTCACAGTAGCAGCGACGAGGAATTCGTCGACAGTAGCAATGACGGCAGCTACCCCAGCGACGACGAAGACGGCAACAGCCCTTAGAGTAGGGATTTACTAGCATAAGACTAGCCGTAGCAATCTGTTCCCCTTTTGTTGAGCAATCAGCTTCTCCTTGTAAGAAATCCCCTTTTAAATCAATGAAGATGGATAGATTCTTCCTTTTGAGGGCAATCAGCTCTTCTATGTAAGAAATCTGATCATCGATGAAGAATTTCCTCTAATTTGACTTTGTCGATTTTCTTCAAATTGATTTAGCCGATTTTCCCTCAATACTCCACTATAATAAATATAGCATATCTATGATAGTACTCTATGATACCACCCACTATGCACCCATGTTCCAAACACCACTCCCGCTGACTGTACCTTATTGTATCGAGCGATAAGCTTGATGAGCAACCCAAACAAACAAAAAAAAGACTGTACCTTATTGTACTTGCTCTTACCCGTATCTTCTCTTTCTCTTTCATCGCGAGTGCAGCTAATTCAGTTAGTCTTCCAATGAATATTAATATTTTGTCTCAATGATGTCATGTTTCGACTAACAATTAGCACTTTTGAATTCTTAGATTGCCTTTTCACACGATGCACTTCTTTTAATTTATTTTACCACATTTCAATGTGAACCTTGACCAAATAAATAGGACAACAATATCACGATCATATAATACATAAGCAGCATTGTTAGAATCGTGTTGGAAAATACTTTCTAATGATACCAGTTTTATATCAATTTTTTTATATACTTCATCCTGAAAAATATGTTTCAACTTCATCAAAACTTGCATGTATCTGCAAACTAAACTCATCTAAATACATGTATATCTACATAAAATTGAAACATCATTTTTAAATAGAGAGATATAGATTAATATTTTTTCGAAGATAAAATACGAAAAACAAGGGTGCATTGTTTATTGAAATGGAGTGAGTAGTATATATAAAATCATTTTAGTTGCCAATGATCATGTTGAGGGCCTCTATTTCTTGTTTTGCTCAGGCCCTCCGTATTCTCAGGTACGGCCCTGGTGGTCTATGAACCTGTATGTAATCTTATTACTTTTGGCTTCTTTGCACTGCTAATAGATCGGCGGAATTACGGCAAAAAAGAAGAAAGAATGTGTTGGTATTGTATTGCTTTCGATAGATCTGTTCGCCCCTCCCCCCCAAGCATTTATAGATGGCACAAGAGATTCAAGGATGAAATTGCTCTCCTTGTTCATAAGGCAAAGAGGAAATCATATCATGGGTAGAACATTATATATATATTTTGCTGCTTGGGATCTATGATCCTTTTAGTTGCTGCTCTCCAGCAACTTTTGTACATATTTCCCTCTTTTTATTAATAAAAAAATAATAAGTGGGGAAACCCAGTGGTCAGCCTAAAAAAATCTGTTCGCTAGGTAGCCGTAGTTTTGCACTCAGTTTGTTTGCTGAAATCGGCTCAAATAATGTAGCATTTATAGTTTTATATTCGACCTGTTTGCTCAGGTATGCTTGCTTACATTCGTAGGTGACCTGTTTGTTGAAATAGCTTATCGCTTCTCTGACCATCTATCTCCTCAACAGATGGACAGAACTTGGATATTATTTGACTCATTAACCACACCAACATATTTGAGTGGTATTGAAGACTTCATGAAGCACGTTAGTGATTTTACTGACGGCGACAAGACAAAGGAAGTGATTTGTCCATGCCGCGTATGTTTGAATATTGGGTCCAAGCCTCAACATGTAGTCTCAGATCATTTATTCGTTTATGGGATGGACCAGACATATATCAGGTGGATTAACCATGGTGAACACTATGATCAGCCTGACATTATTGATCCTCTTTATTCTGATGGTTATCAGCCTGAAGATCTCGTCCAGGATGAGGCTACTGCTAATTTGTTACGGGATCTGTATCCATATGCAAGCCAACAGCCCCATGGTTATCACAAAAAGCCTCTTTTCCATGACCTGATAGAAGATGCTAAGCGCTTAGTGGCCCCTGGTTCTGTTGTGTCAAGATTCGAATTAATTGTGAAATTACTTCATGACAAGTCATACCAGGGGATTACCAATAAAGCGTTCAATGCAGTTGCGAAGACATACAGCGATGCACTCCCTGGGGCTGGACTGCCAAAATCCTTTTATGAGGTGAAGCAGTACATCAAGGTACTGGGACTTGGATATGAGAAGATTGATTTTTGCAAAAATAACTGTGCACTGTTTTGGATGGAGTATAATGACCTCGATGAATGTCCAGTATGTAAGGAATCAAGATGGAAACATGATGGAGCTGGTGGTAAGAAAAAGATTCCTTGGAAGGTTCTGAGATACTTTCCACTTGTACAAAGATTGCAGAGGTTGTTTGCTTCAGAACAAACATCTCGGGAAACAAGATGGCACAAAGAGATTCTCACGCCCGACCCTGATTTACTGAGGCATCCTGCTGATGGCGATGAATGGAAGCAATTCGACCTGGATCATCCAGATTTTGCTGCAGATCCAAGGAACCTGAGACTTGGCCTTGCTACAGATGGATTCAACCCATTTGGCAACATGAGCAACTCGTATAGCATGTGGCCAGTACTAGTTACACCTTACAACCAGGCTCCCTGGACATGCACCGATCAGTCGAACTGTATGATGGCCTTACTCATCCCAGGTCCCAAATCTCCTGGGAAGGATTTTGATGTGTTCATGCAGCCTCTTATTAGAGACTTGCAAACATTATGGGAGGGTGTCCCTACACGGGATGTGTGTCAACCTAAAGAACAAAATTTTCTATTACGTGCTGCTGTACTGTATTGCACCCATGATTATCCAGCTTTGGGCACTATGTCAGGCAGAGTAACATCAGGTTATAATGCATGTGTTCACTGTGATACTGATCAGCTGGCAGTGAGGATAATAAACAAGATATGCTATATGGGCCATCGCCGTTTCCTTCCATTAGATCACAGTTTCCGAAAAAATAGAAAAAAATTGCAATTTATTGGTGATCAGGCCTGTAAAAAGACTAAACCGCAGCACTTTAAGAGTCACGAGTTGGAGGCGCACCTAGAAGCGGTCAGAAATGTTAAACCAGGAAAACCACCAGCCGCCACAGCAGGTACAGCAGAGAAGAATACAGAAGATGCAGCAGCAGTAGTAGCAGATAGAAAAAGGAAGAAGAGACGAGATGAACTGAGTCTAGCAGCTACCAAAAGGAAGATGGGAGGTGAAATAGCAGCACGTACCAAGAGGAAGGAAATGGAAAATGATAGACCGAGAATATTTTATAAGCGCAGGACCACTCTTTGGGACTTGCCGTATTGGGCTGGTAAGAAGCTTCGGCATAATATTGATATCATGCACATGGAGAAGAATATATGTGACAGCATTGTCGGCACATTACTCAACATTCCATCCAAGACAAAAGATAGCTCAAATGCTAGGATTGATTGTGCAACATTGAATGTTAACAGGCACTTGCAACTGGATCGTAATGACAAAGTGAACAAAGGCAAGGAAAAACATTATAAATTTCGAGGCGCGGAATTCACATTGCCGATGCCTAAAAGGAGATTATTTTGTGAGTACCTCCGAGGTGTGATGTTCCCGTTCGGATTTGCTTCCAACATTGCAAATTGTCTCAATGCTGAAGGAAACAAGCTCCAAGGGTTGAAAACTCACGATTGTCACATCCTGCTGCAAAGGCTTTTAGCTATTGGCATTAAAGATTTAGTGAAGCCAAATATGTACAACGTGATTGCAGAGTTGGGAAGGTTCTTTAGGGAAATATGTAGTAAAACTCTAAGCAGAGCTGTTGTAGAACGTCTTAAGGTGGACATAGCAGTAATCCTGTGCAAGCTGGAGCTGATATATCCTCCAGCCTTCTTTGATGTGATGGTGCATTTGGCTGTTCATCTACCTGATGAGGCACTTTTAAGAGGTCCGGTACAGTATGGATGGATGTACCCTATAGAACGTCGACTGTGCACTTTCAAGAATACAGTTAGGAACAAAGCTAGACCGGAGGCTTGCATTGCAGTGGCGTATATTGCTGCTGAAGCATATACATTTGCCTCAAGATATATTCCTGATATTGAGACCAGATTCAATCGGGGTCGCAGAATTTTGGAAGTTGGAGGATCTGTTTTTAAACATGGTGTTGAGCTAATAGGAAAGAGGACCGAAAAAACATTAGAGCAGTCTGAATTTGAACAGCTGTCTTGGTATGTGCTGAATAATGCTACAGAGGCTGATGAATATGTTAAGTGAGTACTATGCACACGAACTACTCAGTTCCTCGCATATACTATGAACTTGTATCAAAATGAAATATATTCAGCTGACTTGGCTATGTTTTGCAGGTTGTACATGGAAACGAATGGAAAGCTATCGGCACGTGGGAGTGGGTTTCAGGACTGGTTTGAGAAATATGTAAGATGTTCAATTGCACTCTGACTTGTCTATGTGTTTTCACATGAGATGACCTCTTGTCTATTTTGTAATCGTAGATCTCGAAACTCCATGCGGAGAATCCAGGCGCTGTTAGTGCTGATCTCCTTGTCCTATCACGTGGTCCAGATAAGAGGGTGTTGGTAGCTGCAGCTTGCAATGCCAATGGTGTCCATTACAGCTCCTATGAGCGTGAACAACATTTGAAGACACGAAATAGTGGCATCACAACCAGTGGAGATCACTTGACAACCAGAAAAAAGAGATCAGAGTCATTTGACCATTATGGTCACATAGAAGAGGTTATTCAGTTGTTCTATAGTGATAAGGTTACTGTCCGATCTGTGGTTCTATTTAAGTGTTATTGGTACAACCAAGATCCAAACAAGGGCAAAGGTGCCAGAAATGATGGGTATTTCATATCAGTCGATACTACTGCTCAGTGGTACAAGGATGATCCTTATATTTTGGTACCTCAAGCGGCCAAGGTACTTTTCTTGGAAGACAGATCTAGAAAAGGATGGCAGTATGTGCAAAAGTTTGTGGCAAGGAACATATATGATTTGGATGAGAATGCGGATCCAATAATTGGTGCCCAGCAAGATGATTTCGCTGGTTGTATGCAAACTAAAGTTGCTGACATTGATGAAACCTCGTTGGATACAGGTATCCCTGCACATGATGGAGAAGTAGATTTCACTGTTGAGGTTAGCATAGTCGACAAAGAGATGGATAAACTGAAGCTACCTGGTGAATCTCAGGAGGAGAATGGACAGGACGAGCAGGATGAGACCATGCACGAATATCAGAATGAAGACGGAGGTGATGATGATGATGATGATGATGATGATGATGATGATGATTAGACTCTTGTCTCTGTATCATGCTGTGAGATGAAGAACCATGATTTGTTTTGATTTTTCTATTTGGAAAATGTATGAGTCCTGAAGACAATTATCTGTTGGATTGTAATCCCATGATGACTAATTATTTATGTTTGTTGTCCTACTAAAAGTTGGTCAAACTTAATTGTGTGGAAGTAATCACATGCTGTTTGATTCATAGGGTCATATCCCATAGGAAAATAGAATGATAATAGATCAAACTAATGCAGAATATCTTATAACCACAATCAAATAGAATTTCTCTTGACATAGGATTCAAGTTGGCATGGCATCCCTATCATACAGGGTTTTTATTCATACTATGCTACAAATCGAAAATAAGATGGGTCAGCACTTTATCGCGGCAGATAGGGCAGCTGGCGTTCGTTACAAACCAGGAGAAGATGCACTTCCTATGGAACGGGTGTTTGCATCCCCGGAGACGCACCGTTGTGCGCTGCGACAGCCCCAGCATGCATATGCTGCAGTGGCCGTCCTCCGGCGCAACTAGGACCCAACTGTCCTGCAGCGCCGGCAAGTTGACGATGAGCCGGTGGTCCACCCTAAGGGTGAGGTCGAAGTGGAGGCCACCGAGCCGACGACACGCCTGCTGCCACATCAGGTGCATAACATCGTAAGGCATGATGATGTCCCACTCCTCCTCCGTGAGGTTCAGGTTCTTGAGCAGCCATACACGGGCAAGAATCTCGCGCATAGTTCGCACGACATTGCCCCCACTACGCAGCTTCCTCGGAGGCAAGCTAAGATCCAGCACCACCTCTTCGCAGGGTGTAGTGGTGATATCGTCCTCATCCAGTGGGGCAGGGAGGGGGCCGGCCATCCTCCTGAGCTCGTACGTCCTCGAGAAGAAGATGTGCACTGTCATAGTGTACGGGGACGCCTCGCCCTCGCCCACGGCCGGCGGCTCGCCGACGGAGAAGTCGGTCGTGCTTGCCGACACACGGCAGGCACGGAAGACATGTGGGCCAGACTCGATGATGCGCTCGCGTGAGGAGCGCTCTAGTAGGGGCGTCGCCGCCATTGGGGATTCTTCGGAGGGCTGTAGACAGGCGGCTAGTCGACGGTGAGGTGGTTGGTGTGAGATCTCTGGGATGAGGCCAGGGGAAGTGGGCGAAGTGCTCGGGACTAGGGACTGCCCTCAACTTTCCGCAGTAGTATGATAATAATTGGTGGACGAGGGAGACTAGTCCAGAGACTACCCAAAGTTGATAAATCATGTTCGAGGGAAAATGCCCAAGATTTATTATCAAAATTCAAGCTAATTTCGCCGATTTTGTTCTGCCGTTCATTAGACATCATCCAACGGCCTTTGGTCTCTGGGATTCGCTGCTACAGTGTCATCGAGTACTATTTTCTACCCAATTCCAGAAACATCCATAAAGCTAGTACAGTAGATAGCTTTCCTGCTTGTTGGCCCCACCCCATTTTTTTAATCTTTTCTTCCTTATCCCCTTCGCTCATGCTAGCAGCTACTTGCAGCCATTGCTACACCAGCGAGGTGATCTCTATATGATAGGCACGGTTTTAGTAAGACAGCAAGTTGTAGATAGCTAACCATGAGACACATGCCTCTCTGGTTGAGACTGAGCTCGCTCTTGTGATTGGGCTCCAATGGTCGAGGTGAGTCACAGCTGCAATGACAGAGGTTTGTGCTGAATTAATTAGCACAGAGGCGTAACTAGCACTAGATGGAGAAGGCATAGTACACATATCGGACACGAAGTCGCGTCTGGCGAGCAGCTCGCATTCACTTGCATCAGTGCGGTACAACAAAGATGATGAAGAAGGATTGGAGCTTTGAAGGTAGTCAGAAAAGTTACAAAAAATAATACGTGCAAAACTTAACCTGTATAAACGCACATGCATGGATAATTTTACATTTCTGCATGAGAAAGACATGTCAATTTTCAGTACGACATGGTTTGATTTGTCAAATTTGATGCTCCTTAATGCATTTTAAGTGAAAATTACAGGTTTATTCATTATAATTGCCGATTTTTAACGTTACGTGCAGCTGACTAGCAAACTATAAGTGTGTGATTGCTTGCTTCCAAAATAAGGATATGTAATCATTTTGTATAAGGTAGTACCAATTAGTCGTTATATTGCAGAACTTAAAGAGTTTTGAGAGATTCAACTCGTTGCTACTCCATAAGAATGGTCATGTTGACAAATTTGATCCAGTGTTGAACAGAGCCAGAAACATTTCAAAAACTTGAGCATGGAAGAGGCTAGGGGTAAATGCCCCAAGGCCAGCCGAGCCTATCGTAGGTGCCGTCCCGAGGAGGAAGTACCTTAATTTGGGGCGCGCGCGGACGCTGCGGTACCCCGAGCTCGAGACGCCGCCGTACCGGTAGCTCGACCCGCGACGAGGCATGGCGGCGGCGGCGGAAGCGGAGCGGCGGCGGCGGAAGGTAAAGCTCCTGCTGACAAACATATTAGGCACAAATGGGCAACCTTCAGTAACCCATGTTCCATTTTTTTTGTCAGGATAACCCCATGTACCACCTTCCCAATAGAAAAAGTACTGTTCAACCTTCCCCTGTTGGGCCCAATATTTCACTTTTGGGTTGCCAAGGAACATCTACATGGTAATTGTTATCGGTCTACTTGCTCCGGCCGTCGAAGCCCAATAACTTCAAATGGGCCTTTCTGCTCATGCAATTTCGGCCCTTTTCTAATGAAACACAGATCCTATGATTGGCAAAAAAAAAAAATACACGGAGATTCTACATAAAAGTTGTTTTTATTTATTTTGAATTATAGGGTTCCAATTTTTGAAACTGCTCATGCCCAATATGAAAATCCTTGATCGCTCCATACCCACATGGATAACGGTATTTTTAAAAATTCATAAAGTGGATTTGAAATTTAAAACATATCCTAATAATTCCTTGATTTAATCTATCAACTTGCAAGATCTTGGAGCCAAAGAGCTTGTATTAGTCTGCGAAAATAATACTGATAAACCTGTCGTTAACAAGAAATGAAGGTTTATCGTTCAGAGAGGATGCCATGTGGGACCCATGAGACAGTACCGTCCTCAACGTTTCAAAGAAAAAGGCAAGTAGCCCGAAAATAGGGGTAAAAAATAAATCCTACAAAGGAAACATTTATAGTTCATAGAGGCTGACATGTGGGACCGATCTGCCAGCTGCATCCTCATCATTTCGAAGTCGGCAGGGATCAGAAGAAAAAGGCAAATAGCCAGAAATTAGGGGTCAAAAATAAATCCAAAAAGGAAACTTATATTCTTCATAGAGGATGACATGTGGGACCGACCTGCCAGCAGCGTCCTCATCGTTTCAAAGGCCGCAGGGGATCAAAAGAAAAAGGCAAATAGCCAGAAATTAGGGGTAAAAAAAATACAACAAAGGAAAGGTTTATTGTTCATAGAGGCTGACTTGTGGGACCCATGAGCCAGCGGCGACCTCAATTTCAAAGGCGGCATATGATCGAAAAGAAAAAGGCAAGTTAGCAAAAATCAGTGGGTAAAAAAAATCTAAGAAATGAAACTTTATTGTACAGTCCCATGAGCCAGCACCTTACTCAACGTTTCAGTGGCGGCATGAGATAGAAAGAAAAAGGAAAGTGACCAAATATCAGGAGCAAAAAATAATCCAAGAAAAGAAACTTTTATTGTACATAGATGATGACATATGGGTCCCACTTATACAAGCTCTTTCGCTCGAAGATCTTGCAAGTTGATTGTACATAGAGGATGACATGCGGGCCCCTTGTGTCAGCAGCTTACTCAACGTTTCCAAGGCGGCAGGGGATCAAAAGAAAAAAGGAAGTAGCCAGAAATTAGCGGTAAACAATAACTCCAAGGAAGGAAACTTTTATTGTTCATAGAGTATGACATGCGGGACCCATGCGCTAGCAGCTTCCTCAACGTTTCAAAGGGGGCATGAGATCGAAAGAAAAAGACAAGTGACCAAATATCAGGAGCCAAAAATAATCCAAGAAAAGAAACTTTATTGTACATAAAAGATGACATGCGGGTCCCATTTTGCAGCAGCGGTGTCAACGTTTCAAATGCGGCTTGAGATCAAAAGAAAAAGAGTAGCCAGAAATTAGGGGTAAAAAAACTCCCAGAAAAGAAAGTTGATTGTACATAGAGGATGGCATGCGGGTCCCATGACCCAGCACCTTACTCAACGTTTCAGAGGCGGCATGAGATCGAAAGAAAAAGGAAAGAGACCAAATACCAGGAGCAAAAAATAATCCAAGAAAAAGAAACTTTTATTGTACATAGAGGATGACATATGGGTCCCACTTATACAAGCTCTTCCGCCCCAAGATCTTGCAAGTTGATTGTACATAGAGGATGACATGCGGGCCCCTTGTGTCAGCAGCTTAATCAATGTTTCCAAGGCGGCAGGGGATCAAAAGAAAAAGGAAACAGCCAAAAATAAGAGGGTGAAAAAAATCCAAGAAAAGAAACTTTTATAGTATCGAGGATGACATGTGGGTCCCATGAGCCAGCAGCTTCTCAACGTTTCAGAGGCTGCATGAGATCGAAAGAAAAAGGCAAGTGACCAAAAATAAGGGGGTAAAAAAAATCCAAGAAAAGAGACTTGATTGTACATAGAGGATGACATGCGGGTCCCACCAGTCAGCAGCTTACTAACGTTTCCAAGGCGGCAGGGGATGAAAAGAAAAAGGAAATAGCCAAAGATCAGAGGGTGAAAAAAATCAAAGAAAAGAAACTTTTATAGTACATAGAGGATGACATGTGGGTCCCATGGGCCAGCAGGTTCCTCAACGTTTTCAAGGGCGGCATGAGATCGAAAGAAAAAGGCAAGTGACCAAAAATCAGAGGGTGAAAAATAATCCAAAAAAAGAAACTTTTATTGTACATAGAGGATGACATGCTGTCCCAACGTTTCAAATGCGGTTTGAGATCAAAAGAAAAAGAAAGTAGCCAGAAATTAGGGGGTAAAAAAACTCCAAGAAAAGAAAATTGATTGTACATAGAGGATGACATGCCAGTCCCACGAGTTTACTCAACGTTTCCAAGGCGGCAGGGGATCAAAAGAAAAAGGAAATAGCCAAAAATCAGAGAGTGAAAAAAAACCCAAGAAAATAAACTTTTGTAGTACATAGAGGATGACATGCGGGTCCCATGAGCCAGCAGGTTCCTCAACGTTTCAAACGTGGCATGGGATCGAAGGAAAAAGGCAAGTGACCAAATATCAGGAGCCAAAAATAATCCAAGAAAAGAAACTTTATTGTACATAGAGGATGACATGCGGGTCCCATTTTGCAGCAGCGGTCCCAACGTTTCAAATGCGGCTTGAGATCAAAAGAAAAAGAAAGTAGCCAGAAATTAGGGGGTCAAAAAAAACTCCAAGAAAGGAAAGCTTTATCGTTCATACAGGCTGACATGTGGGACCTATGAGCCAGCAGCTTACTGAACGTTTCAAAGGCGGCAGGGGATCAAAAGAAAAAGGAAATAGCCAAAAATCAGAGGGTGAAAAAAATCCAAGAAATCAAACTTTTATTGTACATAGAGGATGACATGCGGGTCCCATGAGCCAGCAGATTCCTCAACGTTTCAAACGTGGCATGAGATCGAAAGAAAAAGGCAAGTGACCAAATATCAGGAGCCAAAAATAATCCAAGAAAAGAAACTTTATTGTACATAGAGGATGACATGCGGGTCCCATTTTGCAGCAGCGGTCTGAACGTTTCCAAGGCGGCACAGGACCAAAAGAAAAATGAAGTAGCCAGAAATCAGGGGGTGAAAAAAATCCAAGAAAAGAAAGATTTCAATTGGGCTGCATCTAGACATCTGGGCCTTCGAACTATCCTTCTGGGCCTTTTGACACGTACAATTTCAGCCCACTCCAGAACATGATAGTTCGGATTTTTCTCAAAAAAAAAAAACAGGAAAGTCCTATGCTTCGCCAAAACAAAAAACAAGGAGATTCAAGATATATGTTGTAAAAATAAAGATTTAATTTATCCGTTTGCAATAGCTCAGAGCGCAATACACTGTTTATTGTCTGCAAAATAATCAAGATATCACATGTTTCTTGTACGGGGAGGCTGACATCGTGGACCCATGAGCCAGCAGCGTCGTTTTAAAGGCGGCAGGGGATGGAAAGAAAAAATAAACCAAAAATCTGTTGGTAAAAAATCCAAGAAAAGAAACATTTTCGTTCTGAGAGGATGACATGCGGGACCCATGAGGCAGCAGCGTCCTCAGCGCTTATTGTTCATAGAGGCTGACATGTGGGACCCGTGAGCCAGCAGCGTCCTCAACGTTTTAAAGGCGGCAGGATATCGAAAGAAAAAATAAGCCAAAAATCATTTGGTAAACAATATCCAAGAAAAGAAACATTTACCGTTCTGAGAGGATGACATGCGGGACCCATGAGGCAGCAGCATCCTCAACGATTCCAAGGCGGCAGGGGATCAAAGAAAAAAAAAGGAAATATCCAGAAATTAATTAGGGGTTCAAAAAAATCCATCAAAGGAAACTTTTATTGTTCATAGAGGATGACTTGTGGGACCGACCTGCCAACAGCGTCCTCATCGTTTCAAAGGGGCAGGAGATCCAAAGAAAAAGGCAAATAGCCAGAAATTAGGGGTCAAAAATAACTCCAAGAAAGGAAACTTTTATTGTTCGTAGAGGATGACATGCGGGACCCATGAGCCAGCAGCTTACTCAACGTTTCAAAGGCGGCATGAGATCGAAAGAAAAAGGCAAGTGACAAAATATCAGGAGCAAAAGATAATCCAAGAAAAGAAACTTTATTGTACATAGAGGATGACATGTGGGTCCCATTTTGCAGCAGCGGTCTCAATGTTTGTAATGCGGCTTGAGATCAAAAGAAAAAGAAAGTAGCTAGTAATTAGGGGGTGAAAAAAATCCAAGAAAGGAAAGTTGATGGACATAGAGGATGACATGCGGGTCCCTTGAGCCAACAGCTTACTCAACGTTTCAAAGGGGGCAGGGGATCAAAAGAAAAAGGCAAGCCAAAAATCAGAGGGTGAAAAAAATCCAACAAAGGAAACTTTTATAGCACATAGAGGATGACATGCGGGTCCCATGAGCCAGCAGGTTCCTCAACGTTTCAAACGTGGCATGAGATCGAAAGAAAAAGGCAAGTGCCCAAATATGAGGAGCCAAAAATAATTCAAGAAAAGAAAGTTTTATAGTACATAGAGGATGACATGCGGGTCCCATTTAGCAGCAGCGGTATTGAGAGGTGGCAGGGGATCAAAAGAAAAAAGAAATTGCCAAAAATCAGATGGTGAAAAAAAACCAAGAAAAAGAACTTTTATAGTACATAGAGGATGACATGCGGGTCCCATGAGCCAGCAGGTTCCTCAACGTTTCAAACGTGGCATGAGATCGAAAGAAAAAGGCAAGTGAAAAAATATCAGGAGCCAAAAATAATTCAAGAAAAGAAAGTTTTATAGTACATAGAGGATGACATGCGGGTCCCATTTAGCAGCGGTATCACCGTTTGAGAGGCGGCAGGGGATCGAAAGAAAAAGGCAAGTGAAAAAATATGAGGAGCCAAAAATAATTCAAGAAAGAAAGTTTTATAGTACATAGAGGATGACATGCGGGTCCCATTTAGCAGCCGGTATCAACGTTTGAGAGGCATTGATCGAAAGAAAAAGGTAAGTGACCAAATATGAGGTGCCAAAAATAATTCAAGAAAAGAAAGTTTTATAGTACATAGAGGATGACATGCGGGTCCCATTTAGCAGCAGCGGTATCACCGTTTGAGAGGCGGCGGGGATCGAAAGAAAAAGGCAAGTGACCAAATTTGAGGTGCCAAAAATAATCCAGAAAAGAAAGTTTTATAGTACATTGAGGATGACATGCGGGTCCCGTTAGCAGCAGCGGTATCACCGTTTGAGAGGCGGCAGGGGATCGAAAGAAAAAGGCAAGTGACCAAATTTGAGGTGCCAAAAAAAACTCCAAGAAAAGAAAGTTGATTGCACATAGAGGATGACATGCGGGTCCCATTTAGCAGCAGCGGTCTCAACGTTTCCAAGGCGGCAAGGGATCAAAAGAAAAAGGTAGCCAGAAATCAGGGGGTCAAAAAAAATCCAAGAATAGAAAGAATTTTGGTTCATAGAGGATGACATGCGGGACCCATGATCCTGCATCGTAAACGGCTCGATCGGAGAACGTTGAACGAGATGGCGCGATCTAGAAAAAAAAACAATGCCAGAGAGGCTGCCATCTGGGCCCTACATCCCTCGGCGGTGCGGATTTGCGTTGACTCGGCCGGCGAACCCGAGATTTCGAGATGCACCACGTCCCGGGCCACCATACGCCACGTTTTGGCCGCTTTCGTCGGGCTAGGTGGCCTCAAAAACGAGAAAAAAAAGTTTTGACATGCACCACGGAGGGACCAAAATCGTCGGCCATGGTACACCAGCAACCACGGCGCGACTTCAACTTCGTCGGCCATGGCAACTTTTCTTGTAGTGACATGTATATTTGTTTGCTTCCCTCAACTTTTATGCTTGCTAATTAACCTTGCTAGCCAAAGACCTGTACTGAGAGGGAATGCTTCTCGTGCATCCAAACCTTTAAACCAAAACCCATGCCATGTGTGTCCACTATAACTACCTATTATGTGGTATTTTTGCCACTCCAAGTAAATATTTCATGTGCTACCTTTAAACAATTCAAAACTTTATTACTCCTTATTTGTGTCAATGTTCTATAGCTCATGAGGAAGTATGTGGTGTTTTATCTTTCAATCTTGTTGGGCAACTTTCACCAATGGACTAGTGGCTTCATCCACTTATCCAATAACTTTGCAAAAAGAGCTGGCAATGGGATTCCCAGTCCCAAATTAATTAACCAAAATAGACACTCCTCCATGGTATGTGATTGTTGGACGGCACCCGAAGGATTCGGTTAGCCATGGCTTGAGAAAGCAAAGGTGGGGAGGAGTGTCATCTAAATAAAACTAAAATAAAAGGGCACTCCTTCATGGTATGAGATTGTTGGCAGGCACCCGAGGATTCGGTTAGCCATGGTTTGTGAAAGAAAGGTTGGAAGGAGTGCCACCCAAAAATAAAAATAAAATGGGAGCCGCTCTTTGAAGGTTTGTCTGGCAAGGGGGTTAGAGTACCCGCTACCATTCGTTGACAACAACAAACACCCCTCAAAACTTTACTTTTATGCTCTCTTTATGTTTTCAAAACTTGAAAAGCTCTAGCACATGATTTAATCCCCGCTTCCCTCTGCGAAGGGCCTATCTTTTACTTTATGTTGAGTCAGTAAACCTATTTCCCTCCATCTTAAGCAAGCATTTGAGTTGTTGTGATCCAACCATCTATATTGTGATATATTTAATCATGCCTTTTATTCTTCCTTGTTTAGTACAAGTTTTATCTGATGAATATAGCTTTGAAGATTATCAATGATTATGAGAAGATTATTATGATTGAGTATGCAAATTTTGCTATAAGTTTTAATATAAGAGCGCTGCTCGACAAATAAGTACAATCTGTTAAAAGTTCTCTGACCAAGAACGAAGTTTGCCATCACCAATTATGATTTTCTATGCACCTTTACTTGTGATTTCCTTTTACTTGCTTCAAGTTGAATTATATGAGGAAGTTGTTCACTAGAATGTCTTGTGTGAATTAATATGATGCTTCTTGTCCGTATTTTATTTATCGACTCTTCACTCCATAAACATGTGGTCTTGTTTATCGAGCTCAGTTTCGCTTGGGGACAAGCGAAGTCTAAGCTTGGGGGAGTTGATACGTCCATTTTGCATCACTATTTTATATCATAATTTGCTGTTATTCATTGATATATTTCATATTTGGAGATGATACTTATGTTATTTCATCTATTTTGCATGTTTCATGATTATTTGGAGATCGCGCACCGGAGCAGGATTCTGCTGGAAAAAGCACCGTCAGAATGCAATATTTCGGAAGATCAACAGTTGACGGAAATTATATGAAAAATCCTATTTTTCCAGAAGTCGAAGGGAGCCAGAAGGGGAGGAGGGGGCCGGGTGGTCCCACCTCATAGGCCGGCGCGGCCCAAGGCCCGCGCGCCGCCCTGTGAGGAGGTGGACCACAGCCCCTCTCGCCTCCTTTTCTTCGCGTACGTCTTCGTCCCGAAAACCTAAGCCCCAGAGGATAGTCGCGAAGAGTCACGGCCGCCTCTGCGGGGCGGAGAACACGAGAGAGAAAAGAGCTCTCCGGCGGGCAGGAATCCGCCAGGAAATTCCCTCCCGGAGGGGAAATCGACGCCATCGTCACCGTCATCGAGCTGGACATCATCTCCATCACCATCGTCATCATCTCCATCATCATCACCGCCATCTCCACCGCTGCACCTTGATACGTCTCCGACGTATCGATAATTTCTTATGTTCCATGCTACATTATTGATGATATCTACATGTTTTATACACATTATATGTCGTATTTATGCATTTTCCGGCACTAACCTATTAACAAGATGCCGAAGAGCCAGTTGTTGTTTTCTGCTATTTTTGGTTTCAGAAATCCTAGTAAGGAAATATTCTCGGAATTGGACGAAATCAACGCCCAGGGGCCTATTTTTACACGAAGCTTCCAGAAGACCGGAGGAGACGAGTGGGGCCACGGGCGCCGCCACACTAGGGTGGCGCGACCTAGAGGGGGCCCGCGCGGCCCTAGCGTGTGGGGCCCCCGTGACTCTCCCGACTCCGCCCTTCCGCCTACTTAAAGCCTTCGTCGCGAAACCCTCTGTACCGAGAGCCACGATACGGAAAACCTTCCAGAGACGCCGCCGCCGCAATCCCATCTCGGGGGATTCAGGAGATCGCCTCCGGCACCCTGCCGGAGAGGGAATCATCTCCCGGAGGACTCTTCATCGCCATGATCGCCTCCGGAGTGATGAGTGAGTAGTTCACCCCTGGACTATGGGTCCATAGCAGTAGCTAGATGGTCGTCTTCTCCTTATGTGCTTCATTGTTGGATCTTGTGAGCTGCCTAACATGATCAAGATCATCTATCTGTAATACTATATGTTGCGTTTGTCGGGATCCGATGGGCCTAGGGGAGTGCATCTTGTATTCGGTTGCTAATTGCGGGGTTGCCGGAGTGACAGAAACCTGAGCCCCCGTTGGTATATCGATGCAGGAGGGATCGCAGGATCTCAGAGTTTAAGGCTGTGGTTAGATTTATCTTAATTACTTTCTTGTATTTGCGGATGCTTGCAAGGGGTATAATCACAAGTATGTATTAGTCCTAGGAAGGGCGGTACATTAGCATAGGTTCACCCACACAACACTTATCAAAACAATGAAGATTAATCAACTGTCTGAAGCGAAAGCACTAGACTAAAATCCCGTGTGTCCTCAAGAACGTTTGGTCATTATAAGTAAACAAACCGGCTTGTCCTTTGTGCTAAAAAGGATTGGGCCACTCGCTGCAATTATTTCTCTCGCATTTTACTTACTCGTACTTTATTCATCTGTTACATCAAAACCCCTTGAATACTTGTCTGTGAGCATTTACAGTGAATCCTTCATCGAAACTGCTGTCAACACCTTCTGCTCCTCGTTGGGATCGACATTCTTACTTATCGAAGATACTACGATACACCTATACTTGTGGGTCATGGTAAAATATGGAGTTGTGCTTTGTGGCCGGTTCCTTGCAAGTAAGCCTTGGGATCGACATTCCGATGGCCTGTTCTCCTCCCTTCGAAAGCATAACCAGCCTCATTAGTTCCATTAATTGCTATAAGATTTAAATGATTACCTGGAAGACACACAGAAGCACATCGATGCGAACAGTCTTTGCAAGGATTTCTAAACAGACTTGACATACACTTCCTCATTAGAGCAATTACGTTGTACGCATGCATGACTCGTGAGTGGGAATACATGAGATACACTTCCTCATTATAGCAATTAGGCACCAAACCACCGGAGATTAGGAGTAAAACCCAGCACTGTTACAGGATAAAAAGTGAACAACCTAAACCAATAGTAAAACCGGACTAAACCGTATTCACCGTTCAAAGTTTAGGGTTTAGGGTAGTTATGAGACACTAAAAGGAATACTTGTTTGGCAATGATAATAGATGATGAATTAAAAATGTGATCATATCACTCATCTATTTTTGCTTGTCCAAATGTTGAACTAAGATTTCTCGGAGTAATTTTTTTACTTAGAACGCTGACATTCCATTAAACTCGAACGCAATAATCACCGTAGAGCCAGGACGTGCTCCACCCATATCCGGTGGTCCCAAGAAATTAGATCAACAAGAAATGACAAAAATAGATATTAGTAATTTTTATGTAAAAAGGTTATCATCAGAACCCAGGTGCACAAACAATAGCAGCTAAGGATGTATAAAGATAAGAGTGAAGTCAGACAAACCATGCGTATATTATTATGTGCTGCTCTCAGTGACTGATTATTTTGAATAGAAAAATTGAAGAGAACCAGATAAAGAATACATAAACTCTCAACAGCCAGCCTCTTCACACTTACAATGACAGTCCAACCTGTGTTGAGAAAATGTCACTTCAGTTTGCCTACTGTACACCATCAATTTTGATTTGCAAGTTATTTTACATCCTTTTAAAAAGTCCAGACATGATATTCCAACCATGTGTATATTTTACACAGTGCCTCAATTAGAACAATAACAATAGTTACTGACTAAGAGCACCGGATAAAGAGGGCATAAAATTTTAATAAGTTTCTCCACGCTTACAAAGACATACCAACCTGTGTTCGGAAAATATGCCGCTTTAGTTTGCCTAAACCATCAATTTGATTAGCAAGTTCTTTTACATCATTTGAAAAAGTCCAGCCATGACAGTCTAAAAAGAATATCAATTTATCATGATGAACAACCATGGTAGCTAAAAGTAGCAGATCGAGCGACCTTCATGGTGGGAAACACATATATACAACTATTATTAGAATTTTACATAAATATGTATCATCGGATATCCAAAACTAAAAAAATAGAAAAGAAAACAAATCTTGGTTTCTAAGCCTGGCACAAAATGGAAATACTTGCAACCGAACTAAGTTTTGCATATCAGCAAGCAACATTCTTAATATAAATGCAAAGAAAACAATTTCATTAGCTATTAAAATAGGTATGACCATGAAAACAAAAATAAATAATGGCACGAAAGAATTCCACATATCAAGAAGAATTCAATCGTGAGTTATTCCTACAATAAACCAAAGATGGGACCAGGATGATAAGAAGAATATAAATAAAGGTAATATTTACAATACATATTGATAGAGACCTAAGAATAACGTAACTTTACTGATAAATCCAGCAAGGTCATGCGTAAACATCAGTGCTTCTATGAAGAAAAGCCATGAAACTTGTAGGAAACTACAATATGATGATAATATTGTGAATGAGATTATTATTCAGAAAATGGAGTACAAAGCAATAGCCTCATCTTGAAAATATTTTAAATGGGTATACATGTACCGTTTGTAAACAAAATAATAACTTTCTTTCTCTGGATTTTTTATTTGTTGTAGGAAGTGGTAGAACAAAACTACAATAGCAACAAACAATGAATAACTGAGTCTGCATGGTTTTTTTTAGGGAGGAGGCATGCTTTACTGAAGATGGTCATGTCAAGTGTGTTCCCTTCACAAATTTAGACTCCATGCTGCTTTCCTAACCTCTCGTCTACCAGATGATATCCATCAACCAACACACCGCTTCATTGACAACCTGCAATATCCTAAACAGGTAAGAACAGCACTTACACAAAACATGCCATCAAGTTTGCTGAACTAATGTAGATCTGGAATAGAACTTAAACTATGCAGAATATGTTAAATGAAATGCACCATAAAATACATCACCTTTACAAACAACTGGGCACATATGTCAACAAGCAGCATCACCATCTTGAGGAATGCAAAGATGCACTTGGAATGCCACCAATTCATCCTTGCTCAGCTCTCCGCCTCTCCGTCGGCTACGAACTTCTAAAGTTTTTTGTCTTTAATGTCTGAAGTATGGTGTGGCATTAATAAAACTTGATAGTCATAATAGCTAATGTAGACCTATGATGTAAATATAATGGTGCAATAAAAAGCAACTATCAACCTTGACGCCTCTAGCTAGCGAGTCCAGCATCCCTCTACCCACAAGGTAACACACGCTTATGACTTCGTCAAGTAAATAAGAAGATATATACCTCATACCTGCAAGCAAATGCTAGGTGAGGAATTTGGTGACGCCAAAATAACATGGAAAAATTAGAGGTAGTTTAAAATGCACCATATACTATATGTAGCTAGTTGAATTATTCACCTAACTATTGATGGCATGGAAAAATATGTGCCATCGACCTGCCAAACAATTTCATTCCCCCGGGTTTGAAACAGAACTGATCAAAGCCACACTAATTCGAAGTCCCCAAGCAAAATCTCCCTACCATGGCCTTTGCCATCAATCATATGTTCACCAAAAATTCTTCCTACAATCTATAACATGGAACCATACAAAAAGATCAAAACAAAATCAAACTGATAGCCAATCGGATTTACCCAGATCATACAGTCTACAGTACCATTTCTGAAAAATGAATACATCTACAATCTAACACGGAACTTATCGATGCAACTATCTAAATTTCAAGCCACAAACAAAGCTAAGCATAATCTTGTGCTTATACGGCCCGAGCCTCATATGTATTTTGGTATGTACAATAAATCAAACTATTACCAGAACTAAATATCCACTCATATATAGAACAAATTAATCAAATGCACCTGAACAAAATATAACTTTCTGAAAATTTGGGAAGGGAGGTGCATCATGGCCATGGTTGAGCTGAGCTGAGCTTTCCCAAGTCCTAGCGTGCCAATTCATATAGGCTGGTGGAGTGCTATTCTGAATCCTGTATTGCATATGAGCAAACAAAAGGACAACAGAAACTTAACCTGGGCTTTGGATTAATGCAGATTGTGGATGGAAACTCTTCGAAGATGTGTACCTGAACTTTCCCCTTGTATCTTATCTTGGCCTGCATTTGCAAGAGCTATCTCTCACAAGAGAAAATGCGCGAGTGGGGATCTGAGCCCTGGCAGCGGCAGTGAGATTGTGAGGGAGAAACCTGGGATCTTTGTAGTGCTGCTTCTCCATCTCCTTACTACTTGGAATTTTGAGAACGACCTGCTTGGAATTTTGTCAAACAACTTGTAGGCACAATACATAGAATTTGCATAAACATATAAGATTTGGGGGATTAAATAGACAGAGAGAGGAGGAACATTACCGACCTAGCCCAGAACATACCATCAAATCCAAAGAGGTTGGAGGTCGGAGGTCACGCAGGTCGAGAGCGCCGAGGGGAGGTCCGGAGGTCGACGAGGTCGAGAGGGTCGAGAGGAGCGGTGCTCGAGGACGTGGGGACTCGTCACTCGACGCGCACTCGAAGGTCGGCGTGGCAGCGGGTCAGTTGGAGGACTCTCCAAGAACTTGTGGCGGCGGCGGGCGGCGGACGGGCGCGCGCCCAAGCACGACGCCTCGCGCCTGCCGCGGTTCCGCGCCAAGAACGGGCCTGCTCGTGCGACACGACTCGCGCGCCTTGGCAAGGGGCCATCGAGAGAGACGAAGGAAGGAGAGGAGAACGAGAGGAGAGAGGGAGGCGGAGGGCGAAAGAGGAGGAGGAGGAACGACGTGGAGGTGCAGCAGCCGCCTCCCGCGAGGAAGATGAGGAACAGAGGGGCAGGCGCGGGTGCGGTTAGGGTTTTAACCGTGAGTTAAAAAAATTATACCACTCCGGTTAAAACGCGTGGACGATTGAGATTCGCTGGATGCGCCATCGGACGGCCCAGGAGGCTCGGTGGGGGGCATCATATATACCCACCCCTGGATTGTTTTGGCGTATCCACTTTCCGTTTCCTACCATCCATATTCTTGACTGGAGAGGTCACATCTGCACCAGCCTCACGAACATTGTTTGAGAACTTCGGCTCCCATTTGTAATTCTGACCAGCGAACTGTTCCTGAGATGAATTATCATTTGAGCTTGACTTCTTCCTTTCATCCGACGCCACAACCCTGGCCCATAGGGAAGGGTACCATCCTCGTCTCTAGGTCCTGGTCCTGGTGTCGGACATATCAAGTCTGAGTGACCCAAACAACCGCAGGAGAAACACAAGTGACGTATCTGTTCAAACTGAAACTCATACCAATCCCTCCCCTTCCTAGCAGCCGAATCAATCAGGATATGTTACGAACCCACTTCGTAATTCACCCAAGGACAACAGATTACCAAGATTTGGGTAGCTAATTTGGAGATACAAGCAGCAAGGGGCGAGGATCAGAGAGGAAGAGAGCCGGAGGTAGAAGAAGAGAGAAAACAGGGGAGGAGACAGAGCTGCCGTTCAATTCGTGATCCAACTGGATGGTTTGCTGGAAGTCTCCCGGTGTCTATAAGTAGAAGTGCTAGCACCTGGCGGGTCAGTCGGGCCAAGCCCATCACCGATGACCCGTGACGATGGCCCAGCTTGAAATACACAAACAAGGGTCATAACAGGATACCTCTTCTTAGTGGTTTGGTTACATCAACTGTGATGCACGCCCTAAGAAAACCACCAACTGGATTGAACGCTATCTGGGTAACATTTTTATCAATCTGCTTTGCAATCGCCTTGCCCAGGTAGGGTTCCTCAGATTAAAGGGTAGGTTTAGAACCCTAACCCATAATTTTATCTAGGGCTGGACATACGGGCTGAGTTTTTGGCTCGACCCGAGCTTTTCGTGGCTCTATCCGAGTTGAGCTCGGCCCGTAAAAAAGCCACACCGAGACGAGCCCATTTTTCTAGACTGTTGCGAGCTTTTGGCTCGCCAGGGTTCGGGCCAGCCCGTTAGCTCGCGTCTTTATTTTTTTTTGCAAAATCAGAGAAGGCGAAATGGGATATTGGGCTGATTTCTGGCCTGTGAGGAGAGAGATCCACATGGTAGGTCACGGGAGGCTGCCATTCCATCGTTTCTCCCATCTCATCCCACAGAGCCCCAACATACGCCGCTGCTTTGATGCCGTTGTCTCCGATCTGATGTTGCCGCCGGCGGCTGGCTTGCCGTCTACCTTGCGCCCCACCGTCTCACCCGGCCTCTCCATGTCCGCGCTTCACTACCCACCACGCCATGGAACCAGGTGTCGGCGGTGAAGAAGAAGACTAGCTCCTGTGCCCAGTCTAGCTTGGAGGAGAACCCAACACCGCTTCCCTGAAGCGCCGGCTTGCTGCCCACATCGCCGCTACCGGTCGAGCGGCGGGCGGTGATAAGCCGTCCACATCCAGGCAATTAGCAACGCCTCGTCTATGTTGTTAATTCTTGAATCTTTCAAGCAAAATTGCTTGTTCGGTATTTAAGTAGATACATTGCGCAATTCCATGGGAAAATTTAGATGCATGCATGCTCAATTTGATGGAGAAATTGTCCAAATCTTGCAAAAAAAACGGCCATGAACTGCTAGTACATCATCTCTGCTGTGTCCGCTGTGTTGCCAGCTGATCCGCTCGCGAACCAGCTCGAGCTGGACTGAGTTTCAGGTAAGCTCGGGCCGAGCCTATTTTCCGGCTCGTTGGCAAAATGAGCCAGCCCGAGCCGAGCTGATTTGCAGCGAGCCAAAGCATGGCTCGGACCGAGCCCAGCCCGAGCTGCCTCGTGTCCAGCCTTAATTGCAGCCTATCAAACTTGAGCTCTGAAGGCTGCATTCACTCGATGAACTCTGTAGAAGAGATATTGGAGATTGCACAGCACCAATAGGGCCGGCTGCTCATATATATATAGGCGGACACATGTACAATTACAGGTACAACCTTGAGAAAACACGGGGACTCATATCTATACAATATGTTACTCAACACCCCCCGCAGTCGAAGGGTCGGCACCGACACACAGACTGGAGCGAAACTCAGGAAAAGTCGTGGATGGCAATCCCTTCGTCATGATATCGGCAAATTGCTGAGACGTCGGTACGTGAAGAACTCGAACGCGACCGAGGGCAACTTGCTCACGAACAAAGTGGATGTCCAACTCGATGTGCTTGGTGCGCCGATGATGAACGGGGTTGGCGGAGAGATAGACAGCCGACACGTTGTCGCAGAAGACCACCGTAGCCTTGTCAACAGACAAGAGAGCTCGGACAGAAGCTGACGAAGCCATGTGCACTCAGCCACAGCGTTAGCCACGGCGCGGTACTCGGCCTCAGCACTGGAGCGGGACACGGTGGGCTGCTCTTGGAGGACCAAGAGACAAGCGACGAGCCGAGGTAGACGCGTAGCCGCTGGTGGAGCGGCGCGTATCCGGGCAACCCGCCCAGTCCGCGTCGGAGTAGGCGACAAGGTCAGTCGACGTCGAGGGCGAAGCGTGCAACGTCAAGCCGTAGCCCATGGTACTGCGACGTAGCGAAGAATCCGCTTCACCGCGGCCCAATGAGCATCCCGAGGCATGCATATGCAAGCACACCGGCACGGCTGCGGAGCTCCGGTCGCGCTGTCGGTCACTCGAAGAGCACCGACAATGGAGCGATAGAGCGCGCGTCGGATGCCGCGACCCATCACTAGCGGAGAGCTTGGCCTTCGTGTCGACAGGAGTAGGCGCAGGGTTGCAGTTAAGCATCCCTGCACGCTCGAGAAGCTCGTGGGCATACTTCCGGCGATGAGGAAGAACCCGTCCGCACGTCGGACAACCTCGATGCCGAGGAAGTAGTGGAGCGGGCCAAGGTCCTTCAATGCGAACTCGGCGCGAAGACGGTCGGTGAGCTGTCGAAGAAGACCAGCGGTGGAGGCCGTCGGGATGATGTCGTCGACGTACAACAGGGTATGCCATGTCGTGGCCGGTCCGGTAGACAAACAGGATGCATCGGAGCGCGTGGAGCGGAAGCCCAGATGTGAAGCGGCGATGCGCTGGTACCAGGCGCGGGGCGCCTGCTTCAGTCCATACAGGGACCGAGAGAGAAAGCACACGTCATCGGGCGCTCGGCGTCGACGAAGCCGATGGGTTGCGACAGTACACCTGTTCCTGAGATGGCCATGAAGGAAGGCGTTTGAGACGTCCATCCGATGCACGGCCACGCACGAGACGCGGCGAGGTGGTGCAAAGTGCGGATCGTGCCCGGTTTGACAACCGGGCAAACGTATCCATGAGTCGACACAGCCAAGCCGAAACCGCGCACCACCTGCGCGCCTTGTAGTGCCTCGAGAGTACCATCGGAGCCGAGCTTGTGCGAAAGGACCCATTGCGGAGATGACGTTGGCGAGGGGCCGGGAACGAGCTCCTTTGAACGGCTGCATGCGTCGTACTTCCTGCATGGCAAATATTACGCCAATGGGCTTTAAGCAGCAGCCGAGGTGGCACCGTAGTAACGTTGCACAGAAAACAAAATTTCCTATCGCGAACACGCAATCCAAGCCAAGATGCAATCTAGAAGACGGTAGCAACGAGGGGATGATCAAGACTAACCTTGAAGAGATTCCAAAGCCTATAAGAGTAGGCTCTTATTGCTGCGGTAGACGATCACTTGCCGCTTGCAAAAGCGCGTAGAAGATCTTGATCACGATCGGTCCGGCGCCACGAACGGGCAGCACCTCCGTACTCGGTCACACGTTCGGTTGTTGATGAAGACGACGTCCACCTCCCGTTCCAGCGGGCAGCGGAAGTAGTAGCTCCTCTTGAATCCGACAGCACGACGGCGTGGTGTCGGTGGTGGTGGAGAAATCCGGCGGAGCTTCGCTTAAGCGTGCGGGATGTGGTGGAGGAGAGAGACCGCTAGGGTTTGGGGAGAGGGGGTGGCCGGCCACTAAGGGGTGCGGCCAAGCTATGGCTTTGGTGTGGCCGGCCCCCTCCCCTTGGCCCTCATTATATAGGTGGAACACCCAAGAGTTGGTGTACAAGTCTTCGAATAAGACCCCAACCCAAAGGAAACCTACCCAAGGTGGGAACCCACTTGGGGTGGGATTCCCCCTTCCATGAGGGGGTTGGCCGGCCACCCTAGGGGAGTCCACCATGGACTCCTCCCCTTTAGGGTTGGCTGGTCATGCAAGGTGGAGTCCCTCCGGGACTCTACTTTCCATGGTGATTTCTTCCGGACTTTTCTAGAACCTTCTAGAACCTGCCATAAATGCACACCGGATCATTTCCAAACTTGGAATATGACTTCCTATATATGAATCTTATTTCCGGACCATTCCGGACCTCCTCGTGATGTCCGGGATCTCATCCGGGACTCCGAACAAATATTCGAACTCCATTCCATATTCAAGTTCTACCATTTCAACATCCAACTTTAAGTGTGTCACCCTTACGGTTCGTGAACTATGCGGACATGGTTGAGTACTCACTCCGACCAATAACCAATAGCGGATCTGGAGATCCACAATGGCTCCCACATATTCAACGATGACTTTAGTGATCGAATGAACCATTCACATATATTACCAATTCCCTTTGTCACGCGATATTACTTGTCCGAGGTTTGATCATCGGTATCACTCTATACCTTGTTCAACCTCGTCTCCTGACAAGTACTTCTTTCGATCGTGGTATGTGGTCTCTTAGAACTTATTCATATGCTTGCAAGACATTAGACGACATTCCACCGAGAGGGCCCAGAGTATATCTATCCGTCATCGGGATGGACAAATCCCACTGTTGATCCATATGCCTCAACTCATACTTTTCGGATCATTAATCCCACCTTTATAACCACCCATTTATGCAGTGGCGTTTGATGTAATCAAAGTACCTTCCGTATAAGTGATTTACATGATCTCATGGTCATAGGATAAGGTAACTATGTATCGAAAGCTTATAGCAAATAACTTAATAACGAGATCTTATGCTACGCTTAATTGGGTGTGTCCATTACATCATTCATATAATGATATAATCTGTTATAACACCAATGTTCATGATTATGAAACTAATCATCCATTAATCAACAAGCTAGTTTAAGAGGCATACTAGGGACTTCTTTGTTGTCTATATCACACATGTACATGTTTTTGTTAATACAATTATAGCATGATATATAAACATTTATCATAAACATAAAGATATAAATAATAACCACTTATTATTGCCTCTAGGGCATATCTCTTTCAGTCTCCCACTTGCACTAGAGTCAATAATCTAGTTTACATTTGTAAAGATATAACACCTTGGCCTTCTGGTGCTTTATCATGTTTCGCTCACGAGAGAGGTTTTAGTCAACGGATCTGACATGCTCAGAACCGTATGTATTTTGTAATTCATTTGCGTCTCAACGCATCACTCATTTCCAAATATGTTTGGTCTTCTGGTGGAACCTTAATTCCGCGGTCTGAAATATGTCACTAATATTGTCACACACAATATAGCTTCAAAGTTCTGACTCTGTCGGAAATACACCAAGTTCTCAAAGAACCTCTTGACTTAACATCCTTTGTCATTGTCAAAACAATGACATACTCTGCCTTCTTTTGTAGATTCCGTCACAATATTTAGAACTCTTCTAAATCTAACATAGACAACTTCTAGTTCATTGTGCTACCTTTAAAACAACACTTAGTCTAATTTGAGATTGAAATTTTATTTTCATATGTGACAAAACAAATATCGATGCAACATCTTACAGCGATTTGTTTGTCATTTCTTCATACAAAAATATATATATATATCCTTAGTTCTTCTAAAGTACTTAAGGATATTCTTACTGTCGTTCAATGATCATCATATGAATCATTCTGGTATATGCTCATAACACTTTATAGCACATGATATCTGATTGTGTACATGTTATTCGTGATCTATAATCACTCATGTGTTTTTACTCATTGAGTGTCAGATACACTCAAGTCTTGTTAAACCTTCACATGACAAGAACATTTTCTTAATATTTCTATATTGAACTACTTCAATATCCATCATATGTACTTTGACTTAAACTTATTTATGTGTTTCAATCTATCTTCATAGATCTTGACACTAAATTTGTTTCAGTCCATATCCTTTCATTGAAGTTAATTCTCAATGAAACCTTTTAATCAAGTATATAATTACATCATTTATAACCAACTATATGTCACCTACATAAAGTATTATAAATGTGTCTTAGCGCTCCCACTTAATTTCTTGCAAATGCAAGCCTCTTCATCGTCTCTGATGAAATCAAAAATCTTTGACTATTTCATCTGGTGAAGATTCTAACTGATACTTACTTCATCCAATTGAAGTTCGTATACCTATCTAGTATTCCACGGACCAGCAAAACTCTTGGTTGTATCTTGTATACACCTTTAATACACACTTCTGTTAAGCAATGTATTTTGCCATCCTACTATCATATCTCATGAAAGAAATATGTAGCGATTACTAGAATAATCCACATAGACTATAAGCATTGCTACGAAGATCTAATCTTATCGTAGTCAACTCTTTGAACTTTGTCGTAAACAACTTTTCGACAAGTCGAGCTTATTCAAGGATATTCCATCCAAGTTCATCAATTTTATAGATCCATTTACTTTCAAAAAGTATTCATCTATCTTGGATTTCATGGCGTATAGCCATTTTAACGGAGTCAGGGCCCATCATAACTTCTTTGTTTGTAGTTGGTTTATCATTATTCAAAATCAATCCTTTGTTCACAAATCATTTATTTGATCACAAAGTAAACCATACCTACAAGGTTCAATATGTACTTGATCTCCATGGCTAAAACACTTTGTAGTCATGGGAGCCATGATCGTGGTGCTTCCGAAACAAATTCGATGTTGCGCTACTCGATCATTATGCTCGGGTTCATAAACCTTATCAAATTATATTGTCCTCCCACTCAAATACTTCACTAGAAACAATTTCTCGGAAATAAGAAACATTGACAAACACTTTTGTCTTTGTCTCGTGGGAAGAATTCCCAATTAATTCTCTGGGATAACCAACAAAGACATTCATCCGATTTTGGTTGTAAACTCTTAGACCAAAATTTAAAGAAAGACTATTAGGGTTTATACCCATACCATAACTCGTATGGTGTCATTTCAACGGATCATGATGATGCTCTATTAAGTGTAAAAGCGGTAGTCACTAAAGCATAATCCACAAAAATATAATGGCGTCATAATATTTTATCTCATCATTAATCCAACAAGGTTTGGATACATATCTTGGATACTATATCATCATTATGATACTCCAAGAAATGTGAGTTGTAGAACAATTTCATAACTCTCTTAGATGTTTGCTAAAACTCGTAATTCAAATATTTCTACCATGATCCAATCATAGATATTTGACTTTTCTATTACGATGATTTCCACTTCATGCTGAAATTTATTTGAATCTATTCAAATGTTTCAAACTTCTTTCTTATTGAATATATCCACATTTATACTCAATTCATTGTTGGAAGTTTTCATGAAGTAGAAGAATCTCCCGCACACAACTATGCCCAGTGAACTACATACATCATCATGTATATTTCCACTAAGTTAGTTGCCCGTTTCAACTCTTGGCCTATGAACGGTATTTTAGTCATTCTCTTTAGAAAAGATTTGCAAACGCCAAACGATTCAAAAATCAAATGACTCCAAAAATCCATTTGCATGGAGTTCCTTCATGCGTTCCTTTCTAACATGACCTAAATGGCGGTTCCACAAATAAGTGGAATTCAAATCATTTGCCTTATGGCATTTTAGCGTCAGTGTTATGTATGTGTGTTTCACCATTAAGATTTATAATAACTTATCCATCATACATGGAGTAATGTCATAATTTGAACAACTCATTGTTTTTATTTGACCAGAGCAAAATAACAATTATTAAGTTCTTTATTATAAATTCTAAGGGCTAGATAGAATGCCAACGATGAACATAATAACACTTTATTTTTGTTCCAGACGTGCATACCTATCATATTCTTGTCAGTCACTTAGGCCATTGTATTCTTGTATTGTGTTGTTTTGTATGACACTTCATACCAACCAATATAGCACTAATACCCAAGAATTTCATTGTGTGACTAAACTAGGAATACATATAACATGTATATCATTTATATACACCTGAGCTAGACTTTCTAGTCTTTTCTTTCTTTCTTCCAATAATCTTTTGTAGTTTCTCTTTTAGCTTTCCTCATTATTCAGAAAAACACTTCAACATCAATAACTTCTAGGTTTGTTGATCAAATACCAATAACCTTGAGGTTCTTTGAAGTTGATCATCATATGACAAGTGTTCCGGATTTCACTATTAGTAACCTTTTAATATGATGAACAATTTCACTCATAATTTTATCCATCATATCATGACTTTTGAGACCATGTTGTACATGCTAACATAAAGTTTAACCTCGTATTCGCATGTGCAAATCTGGCTTGCACCCGTTGTATGCACATAGAATCTATACCTTAGTATTCGAAACTATGAGTCTTAGCAACGGTGCATACTAAGGACGATAACTTCATGGATATGCGAATATTATTAGTGCCCCAATAGTTGGAGGATTGTGACGCCTGGCGTCTTCAACCTTCATACATTCCCATAAAACTTATGAGTTTATGTAGTCTCACCAAATGATATTCTATCATCTTGCAATAAGGTCTTAGATATCACATATATCTCATACCTTGATTTTCTGAAAACTAAATTTTCAGCTCCTTACTTTTCAAACAGATTTGAACTTCAAGTTTCACGGAGACAAGATGACTTTAGGTACTAACTGAAACCATAGCTCTTTGAATCAACAATGTGAGGTTTACTAAAAGTTTGCAATAGGACTTAATCAATTCTTGATTCTTTAACAATACGGTACCAGTCCGTAAAGTTTCTTGTCAGATTTTAACAGTATTTCTATCTCAATTACAAGACTAGCGCATGGTAGAAAAACGGATGCCAATACTACAAAATTAATTCAAAATACTACTCAGACTATGTTTATGATAAATTGAGTTCAAAATTTTAATTCAATATAATTAAAAACTAGGTGAACTCCCACTCAAAACAATATCCCTCGCATTGTCTTAGTGATCACACGAACCAAATCTACCGCACCTAAACCCGATCATCACGAGAAAAGGTGTGATTTCAATGGCGAACACTCAAAGTGTTCATCATATCAATCATATGATTCATGCTCTACCTTTCGGTATCACGTGTTCCGAGACCATGTCTGTACATGCTAGGCTCGTCAAGGCCACCTTAGTATCCGCATGTGCAAAACTGTCTTGCACCCGTTGTATGTACTTATTGAATCTATCACACCCGATCATCACGAGATGCTTCGAAACGACAAGACTTGATAACGGTGCTACTAAGGATGAACACTTTATTATCTTGAGATTTTAGTGAGGGATCATCTTATAATGCTACCGTCGCGATCTAAGCAAAATAAGATGCATAAAAGGATTAACATCACATGCAATTCATATGTGATATGATATGGCCCTTTGTCTTTGCGCCTTTGATCTTCATCTCCAAAGCACGGACATGATCTCCATCATCAACGGGCATGATCTCCATCATCGTCGGCGAAACACCAAGGTCAATGGCGCCGTCTTCATGATTGTCCTCCAAGCAACTATTACAACTACTTTGAAATACTACTCAACATGAAATTTAAAGACAACCATAAGGCTCCTGCCGGTTGCCACAATACAATAATGATCATCTCATACATATTCATCATCACATTATGGCCATATCACATCACCAAACCCTGCAAAAACAAGTTAGACGCCTTTGGTTTGCATATTTTACGTGGTTTAGGGTTTTCGAGTAAGATCCAATCTACCTACGAACATGAACCACAACGGTGATACTAGTGTTTTCAATAGAAGAGTAAATTGAATCTTCACTATAGTAGGAGAGACAGACACCCGCAAAGCCACTTATGCAATACAAGTTGCATGTCGAGCGTGGAGCAAATCTCATGAACGCGGTCATAAAGTTAGCCCGAGCCGCTTCATCCCACTATGCCACAAAGATGCAAAGTACTCAACTAAAGATAACAAGAGCATCAACGCCCACAAACCATTGTGTTCTACTCGTGCAACCATCTATGCATAGACACGGCTCTGATACCACTGTGGGATAACGTTGCATAGAAAACAAAAATTTCCTATCGCGAACACGCAATCCAAGCCAGATGCAATCTAGAGAGACGGTAGCAACGAGGGGATGATCAAGACTAACCCTTGAAGAGATTCCAAAGCCTATAAGAGTAGGCTCTTATTGCTGCGGTAGACGATCTTGCCGCTTGCAAGCGTAGAAGGTCTTGATCCACATCGGCGCGCCACGAACGGGCAGCACCTCCGTACTCGGTCCACACGTTCGGTTGTTGATGAAGACGACGTCCACCTCCCCGTTCAGCGGGCAGCGGAAGTAGTAGCTCCTCTTGAATCCGACAGCACGACGGCGTGGTGTCGGTGGTGGTGGAGAAATCCGGCGGAGCTTCGCTTAAGCGTGCGGGATGTGGTGGAGGAGAGACCGCTAGGGTTTGGGGAGAGGGGGTGGCCGGCCACTAAGGGTGCGGCCAAGCTATGGCTTTGGTGTGGCCGGCCCCCTCCCCTTGGCCCTCATTATATAGGTGGAACACCCAAGAGTTGGTGTACAAGTCTTCGAATAAGACCCCAACCCAAAACCTTCCATGTGTAGGGAAACCTACCCAAGGTGGGAATCCCACTTGGGTGGGATTCCCCCTTCCATGAGGGGGGTTGGCCGGCCACCCTAGGGGAGTCCACCATGGACTCCTCCCCTTTAGGGTTGGCTGGTCATGCAAGGTGGAGTCCCTCCGGGACTCTACTTTCCATGGTGATTTCTTCCGGACTTTTCTAGAACCTTCTAGAACCTTCCATAAATGCACCGGATCATTTCCAAACTTGGAATATGACTTCCTATATATGAATCTTATTCTCCGGACCATTCCGGACCTCCTCGTGATGTCCGGGATCTCATCCGGGACTCCGAACAAATATTCGAACTCCATTCCATATTCAAGTTCTACCATTTCAACATCCAACTTTAAGTGTGTCACCCTACGGTTCGTGAACTATGCGGACATGGTTGAGTACTCACTCCGACCAATAACCAATAGCGGGATCTGGAGATCCATAATGGCTCCCACATATTCAACGATGACTTTAGTGATCGAATGAACCATTCACATATATTACCAATTCCCTTTGTCACGCGATATTTTACTTGTCCGAGGTTTGATCATCGGTATCACTATACCTTGTTCAACCTCGTCTCTGACAAGTACTCTTTACTCGTACCGTGGTATGTGGTCTCTTATGAACTTATTCATATGCTTGCAAGACATTAGACGACATTCCACCGAGAGGGCCCAGAGTATATCTATCCGTCATCGGGATGGACAAATCCCACTGTTGATCCATATGCCTCAACTCATACTTTCCGGATACTTAATCCCACCTTTATAACCACCCATTTACGCAGTGGCGTTTGATGTAATCAAAGTACCTTTCCGGTATAAGTGATTTACATGATCTCATGGTCATAAGGACTAGGTAACTATGTATCGAAAGCTTATAGCAAATAACTTAATGACGAGATCTTATGCTACGCTTAATTGGGTGTGTCCATTACATCATTCATATAATGATATAATCTTGTTATTAATATCCAATGTTCATGATTATGAAACTAATCATCCATTAATCAACAAGCTAGTTTAAGAGGCATACTAGGGACTTCTTTGTTGTCTATATATCACACATGTACTAATGTTTCGGTTAATACAATTATAGCATGATATATAAACATTTATCATAAACATAAAGATATAAATAATAACCACTTTATTATTGCCTCTAGGGCATATCTCTTTCGAAGTTTGCGAAGAACAGTCGCGGGCAGTCGGCCACGAAGCTAAGCCGGGTGGGCGACCGGAGGCTGACCGGGCGCTTGGCCGGGTCGGCTGGTGAAAGAGGGCGCCGCCGTCGTGCGACAATATGCTGTTGCCGCCCCGGAAGGCGAGACGAGAGGCAGACGCCGCCGCAGCATGCGGTCGGCGGGGTAAGCGAGTAGATCGTCGCCGCACCGGCGTGGGCGCGGGTGAGCATGGGCTCGAGAACGCAGCGACGGGTGGCGAAGGCGCCGCACGCGAGGGAACGACCAGGGCGGCAGAGACGCCTGGACGCGTCGCGACAGCAGCGCAGGAGCGTCGCGGCAGCGGCGACAAGGGCGCCGGGGCGCGGCGTCGCGGCAGGCGACGGAAGCGTCGGAGCGCCGCGGCGTCGCGGTAGCGGGCGACGGGCGTCGCGCGCGGCGAAGAAGCGACAGGCGCGGGCCCCGCGGAGCAGGGACGCCGCGACGTGCAGCGATAAGCGGCGGAGGCGGCGGGGCGCCGGGCGCCGGGCGCAGGAGACGCCGAGGGACCAGGCGGGGCCGGCGGGGGCCACGCGGTCGGTCGGCGCGCGGCCGCGAGGGGGCAGCCGGGCGCCGGGCGTCGTCGGAGGTGTCGCGCATGGTCCCTGCTGAAACGGAGAACCAACTCGTCAAAGTACACGTGCCGGGAAGTGAGGACACGATGGGAGACCGGGTCGTAACAGCGGTAGCCCTTGGTGTTGGCGGGGTAGCCGAGAAACACACAAGGGAGAGAGCGCGGCGCAAGCTTATGCGCGGCGGTGGCAGCAGTGTTAGGATAACACCGGCAGCCGAAGATGCGGAGGTCATCATAGGTGGGCGGCGCACCGTAAAGGAGATGATGCGGCGTGTAGGACCAACGCACACGACACGGGCGGATGTTGACGAGGAGAGTCGCCGTGGCAAGGGCATCCGGCCAGAATCGCGGGGGCATGGAGGCATGGAACAGAAGGGTGCGGACGCAGTCGTTGAGGGTACGAAGCATCCGTTCGGCACGGCCATTCTGTGAAGAAGTGTATGGACACGTGAGGCGGAAGATGGCGCCGTGGGTGGCGAGAAGTGAGCGAATGGTGATGTTGTCGAACTCCTTGCCGTTGTCGGTTTGTAAAGCGTGAATGGGGCGACCAAACTGAGTGAGACGAAGGCGAAGAAGGCGGTGAGGGTGGTGGCAACACACTTACGGCGAAGTGGAAAGTCCATACAAAATGCGAGTAATCATCAAGAATCACAAGATAGTAATTATAGCCGAGTTACTCGGAACCGGTGAGTCCATACATCACTATGAATAAGTTGAAAGGGAAAAGACGCGACTGTGGAGGACGAACTAAACGGAAGGCGAACATGTTTGCCTAGACGACATGCTTCACAAGTGTGGGCATCCGTTTTATTACAAGTAAAGGAGAAGCCTTGCATTATTTGACGCAGAGTGGCGGAGCTAGGATGGCCAGACGGGCGTGCCAAAGGTCGACACCGGCGGAGAGGGCGAGTGGGCGGCCGGTGGTGGTGGAGGCCGCGCCAACGGGGTAGAGATCGCCGGGGCTATCACATCGGTGGAGGAGCATCCGGGTACGACCATCCTTGACAGAGAAACCAAAGGCGTCAAATTCCACAGTCACGGGGTTATCACGACAGAAAGACTTAACAGAAACAAGATTTTTAATCAAGTCAGGAGAAACAAGAACATTATGGAGAGAGAGAGGAGTGGAGGTGGAAGGAAAAGAGACAGAACCAGTGTGAGTAATAGGAAGAGCATGACCGTTGCCAACGATGATGCGAGAAGAAGTGGAAGCGGGTGTGGAAAAGGAGAGGTTACCGGGATGCGCGGCCATATGCGCGGAGGCGCCGGTGTCCATGAACCAGTCGCCACCGCCACCATACGCCCCAGCGAGAGGGGGCGCTCTGGAGGGCGGTCAGCCCGGAGGGGCGGCGTAGGCCGGGGCAGGCTGGGGCGCCGCGTAGAACGCCTGGTGGGAGGCTGGACGCGGCCCCATGATGCCCGGGTAGGGGGCGCGCGGCACGGGCATGGAGTAGGCGTGAACGACCCCGGTCCACGGATTGTGACCGGCAGTCCATGGCGGAGGGGCGGTGTACTGCGGGGGACGAGGCGCGGGTGCGGCAGCATTGGCGCCACCGGTGCCACCACCGTTGCCACCGCCACGGCGACGACGGCCACGGCGGCTACCGCCAGTAGGAGCCGGCTGCCCGGTCCAGGGGCCGGTCTGGCCGGCCGGTGCGCCAGCGTGCCCAGTCCAGGGGCCGGTCTGGCCGGCCTGGTGACCGGACTGGCCGGTCCACGGTCCGGTCTGACCGGGTGGCAGGGCGGCGGCGGGGAAACCCGGCGGCGGACCCATGGGGCGAGGCGCAGGGGCGCGGGGCGCGGGAGTCTGGGCGCCGCGGGAGAAGCCAGCGGCGAAGGCGGTGTGGGCCGCCCGAGCCCGGAGGTGCTTGAGGCGGCGCTCCTCGAGGCGCAGGTACGCCACGGCCTGCTCGAAGGTGGGCGTTTTGAGGAGCGTGAGGTTGGAGGCGGCGTTGCTGAGATCCTCGCCGAGACCCGCCGACAGGGTGGAGAGCATGATCTTGTCATCGATCGGGAACTCCAAGTCACGGAGCTCGTCGGAGAGACTCTTCAGCTTGAGGGCGTAGTCGTCGAGAGACAAGTCGTTCTGGTGGGTGCCGAAGAACTCCTGCTGGAGGAAGGTGACCCGCTGGATTTTGTTGTCGGTGAAGAGGCCGGTGATCTTAACCCAGACCGTGTGGGCGGAGTCGCCGTCGCGGACGACGGTGCGAAAGATGTCGTTGGAGACGGTCTGGTAAAACCAGCGGATGATGGTGGCGTCGATGGCGAGCCACTCGGGGTCGTGCGGCATGGCGAGGAGGTCGATGGTGCCGTCGACGTGATCAAGGAGATCATACTCGCGGAAGAGGAGCCCGAAGTACGTCTTCCACGGGAAGAAGTTGGCAGCGGTGGTGGAGAGCTTCACCGGCACGCGCTCGGCGATGGGGATGTCGCGGATGACGGCGACGGAGGGGCCGGCGAAGGGGTTGCTGCTGCCGGAGCTTGAAGAGTTGAAGCCGGAGCCGGAGGAGTCGAAGCGATCCATGGCGGAAGCGGAAGTGGTGGTAGGCGGCTAGGGCTAGGGCGGGGTGGCGGAAGCGGAGGAGATGGCGGCGGCGCCGAGGGTGAGGGAGGGGCGGCGGCTGGGTTGGGTGGGAAGGGGACGGCGGCGCTAGGAAGGAGAAGCGGCGGCTAGGGTTGGAGGAGGAGGAGCGGGCTAGGAGGAGGGCGGCGGCTGGTCAGGACCCGAGGCTCGATACCATAGAAGAGATATTGGAGATTGCACAGCACCAATAGGGTTGGCTGCTCATATATATATAGGCGGACACATGTACAATTACAGGTACAACCCTGAGAAAACACGGGGACCTATATCTATACAATATGTTACTCAACAAACTCTTCCAAGATCACCGCATTCTTACTGACATGCCACGGCGCACCATCTCTCACGTGATCACGATCACGTTGAGATTCAAACTCAGCGATGAAAGTATTTTCGCCAACCGATCTGAACTCCAAACCCCTAGGGTTCCCCCACGCTGGCCGAAGCGCGCTGGCTATCGTCTGGATGTGGAACGTATTCCTGTATAAGACCTTCCCTGCCAGCATCCACTTCGGTTTGGCCCCATCATCAATATCATCGAGGATCAGAGGCGTCGCATCCTCCTCCGTGAGGCCCAACTTTCCCATCGCTTCTTCCAACTGAGAGCGGGCCGTATGCTTCGAACTCTCCCATTCCTTCTGCTTCCCCCGATCAGCCGAAGAAACCATACTTCTCACTCCACGGTCAGATCGCGCCTCGTCAAGAGATCAACGAGCGCCACCAAGATCCACTGGAACCTAGTCGCCTTAGGGATCGTTCGGCACGAGCGTTTTTAGGTGTTTTGGCGAGTATTGTATATCAGGGATAGGCGGGAACGAGCCATTTTTTTCCAACCGGACTTCCACCCCTTTCCATCTATCTATCTATCGACTATATAATTAAAGTACAAGACCATAACCAACGTATTTAGATTGATCGCTACACAAGAAAATAAAGGCAACGTACAAAACCATCATCGTTAGAAAAAAAAGAATAGATATCCGGATCAGCACGTACTACAAACAATGCGTTCAATGTATCCTGATTCCTATCCTGATTCCTGAGACGACTTGAAATCTTCTTTAAACTGACCGGCGCCATCGATACTACACCTAAATATCTGGATCACCCCAACTATCCTTCCGTTTAAAACGCGCACCACACCAATACAACCGGTGGTCGAAGTCGGAAAATCAACTAATATCTGTACATTGTTGGCGCTCAGACGCCGGTAGTGTGCGCATAGAAGGGCATGGCATCAGCGAACCCAATACAATCTCAAGAGGCTAGGGCGATGACTAGATCGAGGGCACAACAACAACGTCATCGATTTATGGTAATATTTACTAAATCGATCCCAGATCTGATTAAGCGAAACAATCAATGGATGTCATCCTACACAACTCGGCGAAGCAATTCGACAAGAAAAAAGCGAGGGCTTCCAAGGTATCATGCCACTGGGTACAGGCGACCACGCTGCAGCGTTGTTTTCGTCGGTGCAGCACATACCAAGGTCACTCCATGTTCCCCGGTGCCGGAGGTTTTGCTCTGCTCGATCGGCACCACGAGTGGAGATGCCATCCTGTAGCGCTGCTATAAGTGCGCGCCGCCGTTCAACACCCTGTAGGTCTACCGACTTCCAGCACAGCAGCGCATCAATTAGGTGACCAAGACGACAGTTGGAGATCTGTTTCAATCGCGCAAGCCGAGCCACTCTTATCGAGGTAAATATGCACGATGCATAGACGTGAGCGACTAGGTTAACTAGGATGATTGGATCCTGGCGAACATCACAAATTATGCATTAGGTAGTAGCTATCTATGCTTCAGATGAGATGAGTTCAGATCATGGCCATCATTGCAGATACTTCTTGACAACGTGCATGGAGTTCATTGCCAGAAGTGCAAGCACATGGGCATGGATTTCACGGCCAGAGGCGCATGCAGGTACTAGAGATGTCACGGCCAAATTAAGGGAGAGTTTGAGTTGTTCACTACTATGTGTTGAAATATTGGGCCCACTTTTAATGGCCCAAATTAGATTTCAGTTTTCCCTATAAATCTCAAAGCCCACATAGTGGCAGCCTTGTGAGTTTGAGCCCAAGTTGGTGGCAGCTCACTAGTGAGTGGCAAGAGGTGGGAAGTTTAGTCCCACATGGAAAGTTGGGAGGAAGTTAGACCACCTTATAAGGTGGGTTGTTTCACCACTAGTAAGTGAGTGAGAATAGGAGTGCTACACGCGCGCTCCTCCTCCTCGCTCGTCTCGACTCGACACGTCACGACGCGCGCCGCGCTCGTGGTGAGTGGATTGAGCCTCGAGCCGAGACTTTCCTTACTTTTTGCAGCTCAGGAAAACGAACAGAGTCCTAGACGGACGCGTCGCAGTTAGTCGGTTCGGGTCGCTCCCGGATCGTGGGCTATCTGTAACGGGAGAGCAGGTCTCCGGAACCGCTCGTCCTTGCGATCCTGTACGGGAGAGGGCGAATTAGGTTTTTGGGAAGCGCTCTGCGCGACTGCTCAAGCTCTTCATCACGGGTCGCCTTCCGTCCAAGTCGGGCGGTGCTGCCTACCGTCGTCTTCAACGCCGTCTACTTCGACCCGTCGTCCCTGTCGTCAACAACGTTGTCATCAACAACGTTACTGCTGCGACATCATCTGCTACACCTCCACCGCCACCTCCACCAGATCGGTACGTGCGACATATCTCGATCTGTTTAGCGATGGATGCTTTATCGTTTGTGCTGCTGCTACTCATGTTGATTAATGCATCTAGTATGTTCGAGTTTCACATGTTAGTAGTTGTTGTCATCATGTTTTATATTCTGGAATTAATCATGGAAATTGTGCCTAATTATCCAACAATCCAAAAACCTAATTGTAGGCAATTTCCTGAGTTAACAATGGCTGGTTTTGCTGATGCACTGAGGCCGGATAAGTTTACCGGTGTGCACTTTAAGAGGTGGCAGGTTAAGGCCACGCTCTGGCTTACTCATCTGAAAGTGTTCGAAGTTAGTAATGGTTTACCTGAAGGAACTATATCTGACCAAGATCAGAACAAGTTCAAGGAAAACAATACTCTCTTCGTCGGATGCGTTCTGAGTATTCTTGCTGATCGTCTGTGTGATGTGTACATGCACATAACAGATGGTAAAGAGCTCTGGGATGCACTGAATGCTAAATTCGGTGCAACCGATGCAGGCAGTGAACTGTACATCATGGAGAGCTTCCATGACATCAGGATGGTAAACAACCGTTCTGTAGTCGAACAAGCTCATGAGATACAGTGCATTGCGAAAGAGCTTGAACTCCTTAAGTGTGCCTTACCTGACAAGTTTGTGGCTGGATGCATTATTGCTAAGTTGCCCCCTTCATGGAGGAACTTTGCCACAACTCTCAAACACAAGAGACAGGAGATATCAGTTGAAAACCTGATAGCGTCTCTTGATGTTGAGGAGAAAGCTCGGGCTAAGGATACTACTGAGAAAGGAGAGGGTCAGTCTAGCGCCAACATGGTGCAGAAGAAACCCTACAGCAAGAACAAAGGGAATAACAAGCCCTCCTTCAATAAGCCTATGAAGACTACAACCTTCAAGAAGAAGAAGATGATAAACAAAGCAGATCTGAGCTGCTTTACCTGTGGAGAGACTGGCCACTTTTCTAAGGACTGTCCAGAGAGGGCAGACCGCAAGAAAAAGGCGAGGCAAGTCAACACGGTGACCGCTAGCAATGCTGATGGGTACGGTAATCTCTTTACTGTTCTTTCGGTATTTCAATCTCCATGTTGGTGGATTGATACGGGTGCTAATGTTCATGTGTGTGCTGACATATCCATGTTCACTTCTTACCAGGTCGCTCGGGATTCTTCCGTCTTGATGGGGAATGGGTCACATGCTTCTGTTCGTGGTGTTGGCACGGTAGATCTGAAGTTCACTTCGGGGAAGATCGTGCAGCTGAGGAACGTGCAGCATGTCCCTACTATGAACAAGAATCTCGTTAGCGGCTCCCTTCTATGCAGAGATGGGTTTAAGGTTGTCTTAGAGTCGAATAAAGTAGTTGTTTCCAAGTTTGGACAATTTATTGGTAAAGGCTATGAGTGCGGAGGCTTGTTCCGCTTTTCGCTTTCTGATTTCAGTAATAAGTCTGTGAACCATATTTGTGGCAATGTTAGTGATGATACCAGTGTTTGGCATTCTCGTTTATGTCACATTAATTTTGGTTTAATGTCTCGGCTATCCAGTTTAAGTTTAATTCCGAAGTTCACCATTGCCAAAGGTTCTAAGTGCCATAGTTGTGTGCAATCAAAGCAACCTCGGAAGCCTCACAAGGCGGCCGAGGAGAGAAACTTGGCACCTCTAGAACTCATACATTCTGATCTATGCGAGATGAATGGTGTGTTGACAAAAGGTGGAAAGAGATATTTCATGACATTGATTGATGATGCGACTAGATTTTGCTATGTTTATTTGTTGCGAACTAAAGATGAAGCCTTAGACTACTTTAAAATTTATAAGGCCGAAGTTGAAAATCAACTAGAGAGAAAGATCAAGCGTCTTAGGTCTGATCGTGGTGGTGAATATTTTCCTAAAATCTTTGATGAATTCTGTGAGGAACATGGTATTATTCATGAGAGGACGCCTCCCTATTCGCCCCAATCAAACGGGGTTGCCGAGAGGAAAAACCGCATGCTGACTGACTTGGTGAATTCCATGTTAGCCACTGCTGGTTTATCAAAGGCATGGTGGGGGGAGGCTTTGTTGACTACATGTCATGTCCTGAATAGAGTTCCTAACAAGAATAAAGATAAAACCCCTTACGAGGAGTGGTCTGGGAGAAAACCATCACTTTCGTATTTGCGCACATGGGGATGTTTGGCGAAAGTCAATATTCCAATTACTAAGAAGCGCAAACTCGGACCAAAGACAGTGGATTGTATCTTTCTAGGTTATGCTCCGCGGAGTGTAGGCTATAGATTTTTAGTAGTTCAATCTGAAGTACCTGATATGCATGTTGACACTATTATGGAATCTCGTGATGCAACATTCTTTGAGAATATGTTTCCTATGAAAGATATGCATAGCATTGCTAGAATTTCTACTGAGATAGTTCCTGAATCTAGTACATCTAATGAGTATTTTGAACAATCACATGAGATTGTTATTGAGAAGGATGACAATGAAGCTCCTAAACGGAGCAAGAGACGAAGGATTGAAAAATCCTTTGGTGATGATTTCATTGTGTACCTTGTGGATGATACTCCCACGTCCATTGCAGAGGCATATGCATCTCCAGATGCAGATGACTGGAAAGAAGCTGTCCATAACGAGATGGACTCGATTCTTTCTAATGGAACTTGGGAGCTATCAGAACGACCCCATGGATGCAAGCCTGTGGGCTGCAAATGGGTGTTCAAGAAGAAGCTAAGACCTGATGGTACTATTGAGAAGTACAAGGCGCGGCTTGTAGCGAAAGGCTACACACAGAGAGAAGGCGAAGATTACTTCGACACCTATTCACCTGTCGCTAGACTTACCACCATTCGAGTACTACTATCCATGGCTGCCTCCTATGGTCTTATCGTTCATCAAATGGACGTAAAGACAGCTTTTCTTAATGGAGAGTTGGAAGAGGAAATCTATATGGATCAGCCTGATGGGTTTGTAGTAAAAGGTGAAGAAAGAAAGGTGTGCAAGTTGCTAAAATCTTTATATGGCCTAAAACAAGCACCTAAGCAATGGCATGAGAAGTTTGACAGAACTTTAACTTCTGTAGGCTTTGTTGTCAATGAGGCTGACAAGTGCGTTTACTATCGCCATGGTGGGGGCGAAGGTGTTATATTATGTTTGTATGTGGATGATATTCTGATCTTTGGTACAAACATGAAAGTAATACACGAGGTCAAGTCTTTCTTGTCAAAGAGCTTTGATATGAAAGATCTGGGAGAAGCTGATGTGATTCTGAACATCAAGCTGATTAAGAACGAGAGTGGGATTACTCTAACGCAATCCCATTATGTTGAGAAGATCTTGAGCCGGTTCGGCTATATTGATAGCAAGCCTTCTTCAACACCTTATGATCCCAGTGTGACATTACGCAAGAACCGGAGAATCGCCATAGATCAATTGAGATATTCTCAGATCGTTGGCTCACTCATGTACTTAGCGAGCGCGACTAGACCCGACATCTCTTTTGCTGTTAGCAAGTTGAGTAGGTTCATGTCAAACCCGGGTACTGATCATTGGCATGCACTTGATAGGGTCATGCGCTACCTATGTGGTACAATGAGTTATGGGATTCACTATTCAGGGCACCCAGCTGTGCTTGAAGGATATAGTGATTCGAATTGGATCTCAGATGTAGCTGATCTGTACGCCACAAGTGGGTATGTATTTACCTTTGGAGGTGGCGCAGTGTCATGGAGATCTTGCAAGCAAACCATATTGACGAGGTCAACTATGGAAGCAGAACTTACTGCTTTAGACACAACCACTGTTGAATCAGAATGGTTGCGTGAGCTCTTGATGGACTTGCCTGTGGTTGAAAAACCTGTTCCGGCAATCCTTTTGAATTGTGACAATCAAACTGTAATTGTCAAAGTGAACAATTCTAAGGATAACGCGAAGTCATCAAGACACGTCAAGAGACGTTTGAAGTCTGTCAGGAAATTGCGAAACTCCGGAGTAATAACTGTTACATATATTCAAACAGACAAAAACCTGGCAGATCCCTTTACAAAGGGACTATCACGTAATGTGATAGAAAGTGCATCGAGGGAGATGGGTTTGAGACCCGTTGATGTTACACCATAGTGGTAACCCAACCTTTGTGATCGGAGATCCCGTGAATTAGGACCTGGGAAGAACAAACTAGTGGTTTAATTGAGGAGAGTATTATGTAACCCTCTCTATGTGAAGATGCACAACTCTCAATTGCTGTAAGGCAGGTTGGCGACAAGCCTTAATGTGTTTATGTTGGCTATTATAGCAAAGATGTTGTCCTACAGAGCATTCTTGAAATAACACACCTATATGAGTCCGATTGTTAAACGTCGCAATCTATGAGATTTGGGTGATCTCTAGTAAACTCATGAAGAGACCATGAAGTATGACGCATATGCTTCACCCGCGGGGTAGGCTACTGGCAGCCATGTACTGGTCATGACTTTGAGTGAAACCCTGTTCACGCAAAACTTGCAATTCAAGGCTTAGTCCATTGTTCAAGTGTGAATGGATGTAGCTTAAGGTTCTAGGCGGAAGTTCAACTTAACAGTCTCCGCTGAAACACTGGTATATAAACAAGCAGCGAGTATTGGTAAATCTCTAAATGGGGATTTGAGATCTGGTGGGGGATTGTTGAAATATTGGGCCCACTTTTAGTGGCCCAAATTAGATTTCAGTTTTCCCTATAAATCTCAAAGCCCACATAGTGGCAGCCTTGTGAGTTTGAGCCCAAGTTGGTGGCAGCTCACTAGTGAGTGGCAAGAGGTGGGAAGTTTAGTCCCACATGGAAAGTTGGGAGGAAGTTAGACCACCTTATAAGGTGGGTTGTTTCACCACTAGTAAGTGAGTGAGAATAGGAGCTACACACGCGCTCCTCCTCCTCCTCGCTCGCTCGTCTCGACTCGACTCGACTCGACTCGACACGTCACGACGCGCGCGCGCGCTCGTGGTGAGTGGATTGAGCCTCGAGCCGAGACTTTCCTTACTTTTTGCAGCTCAGGAAAACGAACAGAGTCCTAGACGGACGCGTCGCAGTTAGTCGGTTCGGGTCGCTCCCGGATCGTGGGCTATCTGTAACCGACTCGAAACGTTCGTGCGACGTGGGCGTGGCCCACGTTGCCTAGGGTTTCCCGAGCCTATATAATCTCTTGCCCGGCTACCGCAGAAACATACCGAATACACGAGTTAGGGTTTCCACCTCTCTCTGCTTGCGCCGCCATCGTAGCCTACTCCATCCCGCGCGCCGACGTGCATCGGCGAACGGGAGAGCAGGTCTCCGGAACCGCTCGTCCTTGCGATCCTGTACGGGAGAGGGCGAATTAGGTTTTTGGGAAGCGCTCTGCGCGACTGCTCAAGCTCTTCATCACGGGTCGCCTTCCGTCCAAGTCGGGCGGTGCTGCCTACCGTCGTCTTCAACGCCGTCTACTTCGACCCGTCGTCCCTGTCGTCAACAACGTTACTGCTGCGACATCATCTGCTACACCTCCACCGCCACCTCCACCAGATCGGTACGTGCGACATATCTCGATCTGTTTAGCGATGGATGCTTTATCGTTTGTGCTGCTGATGACCCACAAGTATAGGGGATCGCAACAGTCTTCGAGGGAAGTAAAACCAAATTTATTGATTCGACACAAGGGAGGTAAAGAATACTTATAAGCCTTAACAACTGAGTTGTCAATTCAGCTGCACCGAGCACTAGTAACAGGGATGTGAAAGTAGCGTAATATGAGAGCAGTAGTAACAATAACACAGCAGCAGTAATAGTAATATGAGAGCACCAGAAAATAGTTGATACTACTTCCAATGACATGTAGAACGAGTATATGATGATGAGAGATGGACCGGGGTTCCCAGCTATCTACACTAGTGGTAACTCTCCAATAACAAGTGTTGGGTGAACAAATTACAGTTGGGCAATTGATAGGATTGAAATAGCATTAAGAAAGAACATCAATTCATTAATCATGTAGGCATGTTTTCCATATTTAGTCGTACGTGCTCGCAATGAGAAACTTGCACAACATCTATTGTCCTACCAGCCGGTGGCAGCCGGGCCTCAAGGGAATCTACTGGATATTAAGGTACTCCTTTTAATAGAGCACCGGAGCAAAGCATTAACACTCGTGAAAACATGTGTCCCTCACATCACCGCCATCCCCTCCGGTTGTCCCGATTGTCACTTCGGGGCCTTTGGTTCCGGACAGTGACATGTGCATACAACTTGTAGATACAATCTAAGCAATAATTATAGAGCTCAAATCTAAGATCATGCCACTCGGGCCCTAGTGACAAGCATTAAGCATAACAAGATTGCAGCAACAATAACTTCACAAACTTTATAGATAGACTAATCATAATGTATCATCCATCGGATCCCAACAAACACAACACCGATTACATCAGATGAATCTCAATCATGTAAGGCAGCTCATGAGATCATTGTATTGAAGTACATGGGGAGAGAATACCAACTAGCTACAGCTAGAACCCGTAGTCCATGGGGGAACTACTCACGGAGCATGATGGAGGCGGTGGCGTTGATGGAGATGGCTTCCAGCACTTCCCCGTCCGGCAGGTGCGGGACGAGACTTCTGTCCCCCGAATTGGAGTTTCGCGATGGTGGCGGAGCCCCTGGAGTCTTTCGGAGTTTCGTCAAGAGGTACGGTGTTTTTAGGTCGAAAGGGATTTTATAGGCGAAGAGGCGGCGCGGGGGCACAGGGGCTCCCCACCACAGGCGGCGCGGGCCTGGGCCAGGCCGCGCCGCCCTGGTGTGGTGGCCTCGGCCCCTCAGGCTCTTCTTCGGTGTGGAGCCTTCCGGGAAAAATAGGAGGTTTGGTCTTCGTTTCGTCGAATTCCGAGAATATTGCCCGAACAGCCTTTCGGAACCAAAAACAACAGAGGGAACTGGCACTGTGGCATCTTGTTAATAGGTTAGTTCCGGAAAACGCATAAAAACATCATAAAGTGCAAGCAAAACATGTAAGTATTGTCATAAAACAAGCATGGAACGACATAAATTATGGATACGTCGGGGACGTATCAGCATCCCCAAGCTTAGTTCCTGCTCGTCCCGAGCAGGTAAACGATAAAAAGAATAATTTCTGTAGTGACATGCTACTTACATATCCTTGATCATACTATTACAAAGCATATGAAATGAATGAAGTGACTCAAGGCAATGATCTATAGTTGCTAACAAATAGATAACATATAGCAAAACTTTTCATGAAGAGTACTTTCAAGACAAGTATCAAAAGTTTTGCACAAGAGTTAACTCATAAAGCAATAAGTTCAAAGTAAAGGCATCGAAGCAACACAAAGGAAGATATAAGTTTCAGCGGTTGCTTTCAACTTGTAACATGCATATCTCATGGATAATTGTCAACACAAAGTAATATGATGAATGCAAATAAGCAAGTATGTAAGAATCAATGCACAGTTGACACAAGTGTTTGCTTCTAAGATGGAAGGAAGTAGGTAAACTGACTCAACATAAAGTAAAAGAATGACCCTTCAAAGAGGAAAGCATCGATTGCTATATTTGTGCTAGAGCTTTGGTTTTGAAAACATAAAGAGAGCATAAAAGTAAAGTTTTGAGAGGTGTTTGTTGTTGTCAACGAATGGTAGTGGGCACTCTAACCCCCTTGCTAGACAAACCTTCAAGAGCGGCTCCCATGAATTATTTTTATTTTTGGGTGGCACTCCTTCCAACCTTTCTTTCACAAACCATGGCTAACCGAATCCTCGGGTGCCTGCCAACAATCTCATACCATGAAGGAGTGCCCTTTTATTTTAGTTTTATTATGATGACACTCCTCCCCAACTTTGCTTACACAAGCCATGGCTAACCGAATCCTCGGGTGCCGTCCAACAATCACATACCATGGAGGAGTGTCTATTTTTGTTAATTAATTTGGGACTGGGAATCCCATTGCTAGCTCTTTTTGCAAAATTATTGGATAAGCGGATGAAGCCACTAGTCCATTGGTGAAAGTTGCCCAACAAGATTGAAAGATAAACACCACATACTTCCTCATGAGCTATAAAACATTGACACAAATCAGAGGTAATAAATTTTGAATTGTTTAAAGGTAGCACTCAAGCAATTTACTTTGGAATGGCAGAAAATACCACATAGTAGGTAGGTATCGTGGACACAGATGGCATAGGTTTTGGCTCAAGGTTTGGATGCACGAGAAGTATTCCCTCTCGATACAAGGCTTAGGCTAGCAAGGTTGTTTGAAGTAAACACAAGTATGAACCGGTACAGCAAAACTTACATAAGAACATATCGCAAGCATTATAATACTCTACATTGTCTTCCTTGTTGCTCAAACACTTTTACCAGAAAATATCTAGACCTTAAGAGAGATCAATTATGCAAACCAATTTTAACAAGCTCTACGGTAGTTCTCCACTAATAGGTTTAAACTACATGAAAAAAACTTAATCATGATCTACTTGAGAGCTCAAAACAATTGCCAAGTGTCAAATTATTCAAGACATTATGAGGCATTTTCTGTTTTCAACCAAATATAAATAAGTGCAATAGCTTCCAACTTTTATCATTGAACATTAAAAGTAAAACGAAGAACACGAGTGTTCATATGAAAAAGCGGAGCGTGTATCTCTCCCACACAAGGATTGCTAGGATCCGAATTTATTCAAACAAAACAAAAATAAAAGCACACAGACGCTCCAAGTAAAGCACATATGATGTGACCGAATAAAAATATAGTTTCAATAGAAGAAACTTGATAAGTTGATGAAGAAGGGGATGCCTTGGGCATCCCCAAGCTTAGACGCTTGAGTCTCCTTGAAATATGCAGGGATGAACCACGGGGCATCCCCAAGCTTGACTTTTCACTCTTCTTGATCATATATCATCCTCCTCTCTTGACCCTTGAAAACTTCCTTCACACCAAACTTCTCATAAACTTCATTAGAGGGGTTAGTACTCAAAAAACTTGAATCCACCTTGGTCCTGTAGTGACACATTGCAAGAACTCAATAAAACATTAGCTACAGCTCTCCACGTCTAGAAAGCCTCACATAAAGTCCACAAGAGACAATGCAAAAAACAGAGACAGAATCTGCCAAAACAGAACAGCCAGTAAACACGAATTTTAAAATGGTACTTCCGTTGCTCAAATCAGAAAACTCAAAACTAATGAAAGTTGCGTACATATCTGAGGATCACGCACGTAAATTGGCAGATTTTTCTGAGTTACCTACAGAGAAATAAGCCCAGATTCGTGACAGATAGAAATCTGTTTCTGCGCAGAAATCCAAATCTAGTATCAACCTTCGATTAGAGGCTTCACTTGGCACAACAAAACGCAAAACTAAGATAAGGAGAGGTTGCTACAGTAGTAAAAAACTTCCAAGACACAAATATAAAACAAATTACTGTAGCAAAATAACACATGGGTTATCTCCCAAGAAGTTCTTTTCTTTATAGCCATTAAGATGGGCTCAACAGTTTTAAATGATGCACTCGCAAGAAATAGTATTTGAAGCAAAAGAGAGCATCAAAAAGCAAATTCAAAACATATTTAAGTCTAACCCACTTCCTATGCATAGAAATCTTGTACACAAATAAATTCATGAAGAACAAAGTGATAAGCATAAGAAGATAAAACAAGAGTAACTTCAAAATTTTAAGCATATAGAGAGGTGTTTTAGCACCATGAAAATTTCTACTACCATATTTTCCTCTCTCATAATAATTTTCATTAGCTTCATGAATAAACTCAACAATATAACTATCACATGCAGCATACTTTTCATGATTTCCAAACACATAATTTTTATCAAGTTCAAGAATAGTGGAATTAAAACTTTCAAACTTACTTTTATTAATAATATAACAAGGTAGGTGATCAATCTCAATAGATATGGGACTCATAGAATAAGTCAAGAACTCTCCAATCCCATTTTCATTAGTAGTACAATTAATATTATCAAGTAACATAGGACCATCATCTAGAGCTTTATCATAAACATTTGCCAAGCAAAATTCTTTAGTACCATGCATTTCGACATCAGGCACAAACAAAGCATTATCATAAGATTTATCAAAGTAGCATGGATTATCATAAATAACAGTAGCATAATCATTCTCACAAGTATTACTCATAGGTACTATTTCAAGAGAATCCACAGGAACATAACATTCAACCTCTTCCGGTAAGCATGGAGGACAATCAAATAGTGTAAGAGATAAAGAGTTACTCTCATTAGAAGGTTGACATGGGTAGCTAATCCATTCTTCCTCCTTTTGTTCGTCGCTCTCTTCTTCTTTTTCATCCAATGAGCTTTCAAGTTCATCAATTTCCTCCTCTTTTTCATCCAATGAGCTTTCAGGTTCATCAATTTCTTCTTCCACCGGTTCCTGCAAATTGTGAGTGCATTCTTGTGCATTAATGTGTCTCTCTTTATAATCAAGGATATAAGGATTCCTACTGTAGCATTCTATGCAAGAATTAAGGATAGTAGAGACATAATCTTTAAGGCCCTTACAAACAACACAAGTTTCATAATTCTCAACCATGAAGGATTCTATCTCGGAGGCTCCCATAAATAAGACAAATTGTTCTACCTCTTCGAACCCATAATGAATATAGCAATTCCGATTATAGTTCTTAATTAAAAATTCCTCACTAAAGCCACATTGAAATTTAAGATGTTTAGTATCCTGTTGAGAGCAACAGTTTATATTATGGCGTTCAAGCAAGATTTCAGCAATTGTATTCAATTTTTCTATCATAGCACTCATTATTTTACCAGTTCTTGATTCTCTATAATTATTATAACATTCTATAAGCTCCAAGTAGGTTGTTGGTTCTCCCATAACAACAGTTTTTAATTTTTAGGTTTTTCAAATTTTTATGGATTTTCGGGTATATAGGGAAAATAAAACAAGACAAAAATAAACTAGACAAAAGTAAACTAAGCAAAGTAAAACTAGACAGAAATAAACTAAGCACAAATAAACTAGACATAAATAAACTAGCAAGACAAAATAAGATAAAAGCAGAGAGAGAGGTAGAGTGTACTCCCCAGGTGAACTTATGAGTAGAGCTATGCCTCCCGGCAACGGCGCCAGAAAATAGTCTTGATGACCCACAAGTATAGGGGATCGCAACAGTCTTTGAGGGAAGTAAAACCCAAATTTATTGATTTGACACAAGGGGAGGTAAAGAATACTTATAAGCCTTAACAACTGAGTTGTCAATTCAGCTGCACCTGGAAAAGCACTAGTAACAGGGGTGATGTGAAAGTAGCAGTAATATGAGAGCAGTAAGTGATGCACGCAGCAGTAATAGTAATATGAGAGCAATGACACCAGAAAATAGTTGATACTACTTCCAATGACATGTAGAACGAGTATATGATGATGAGAGATGGACCGGGGTTCCCAGCTATCTACACTAGTGGTAACTCTCCAATAACAAGTGTTGGGTGAACAAATTACAGTTGGGCAATTGATAGGATTGAAATAGCATTAAGAAAGAACATCAATTCATTAATCATGTAGGCATGTTTTCCATATTTAGTCGTACGTGCTCGCAATGAGAAACTTGCACAACATCTATTGTCCTACCAGCCGGTGGCAGCCGGCCTCAAGGGAATCTACTGGATATTAAGGTACTCCTTTTAATAGAGCACCGGAGCAAAGCATTAACACTCCTTGAAAACATGTGTCCCTCACATCACCGCCATCCCCTCCGGTTGTCCCGATTTCTGTCACTTCGGGGCCTTTGGTTCCGGACAGTGACATGTGCATACAACTTGTAGATACAATCTAAGCAATAATTATAGAGCTCAAATCTAAGATCATGCCACTCGGGCCCTAGTGACAAGCATTAAGCATAACAAGATTGCAACAACAATAACTTCACAAACTTTATAGATAGACTAATCATAATGTATCATCCATCGGATCCCAACAAACACAACACCGATTACATCAGATGAATCTCAATCATGTAAGGCAGCTCATGAGATCATTGTATTGAAGTACATGGGGGAGAGAATACCAACTAGCTACAGCTAGAACCCGTAGTCCATGGGGGAACTACTCACGGAGCATGATGGAGGCGGTGGCGTTGATGGAGATGGCCAGGGCACTTCCCCGTCCGGCGGTGCGGGACAGAGACTTGTCCCCGAATTGGAGTTTCGCGATGGTGGCGGCGCCCCTGGAGTCTTTCTGGAGTTTCGTCAAGAGGTACTGTGTTTTTAGGTCGAAAGGGATTTTATAGGCGAAGAGGCGGCGTAGGGCACTGGGGCTCCCCACCACAGGCCGGCGTGGGCCCAGGCCAGGCGCCGCCTATGGTGTGGTGGCCCTCGGCCCCTCTCCGACTCTTCTTCGGTGTTCTGGAGCCTTCCGGGAAAAATAGGAGGTTTGGTCTTCGTTTCGTCGAATTCCGAGAATATTGCCCGAACAGCCTTTCTGGAACCAAAAACAGCAGAAAACAGGAACTTGTGGCATCTTGTTAATAGGTTAGTTCCGGAAAACGCATAAAAACATCATAAAGTGCAAGCAAAACATGTAAGTATTGTCATAAAACAAGCATGGAACGACATAAATTATGGATACGTCGGGGACGTATCAGCTGCTGCTACTCATGTTGATTAATGCATCTAGTATGTTCGAGTTTCACATGTTAGTAGTTGTTGTTATCATGTTTTATATTCTGGAATTAATCATGGAAATTGTGCCTAATTATCCAACACTATGTAGCATCAAATTTTAGTACTAGTATACTTATTAAGTGTAAGTTTACTTTTTGCAAGGGTGAGTCGTTTGGTAATTTAATTGGATTGGTAATCAATATCTACGCCGTGATAATTATTCCAACCTCCCAGCTGCTTTAAAGATTTAATTGCTGTTACTTGAAAATAGTCCATCACGTTACAGAGGAAGATCGGCAAGCATGCATGCACCATGGGATGTACAATATTCTTCCGGCGACTCACATGTATGTGGATATTTTGTCGCAACTCAGAAATTCATTCGTCATGACGCAAAACCGGATCATCCAACATGTCTAAGCTGTCAAGAGAGGTTTATGCAGTTCAAAGTATCACATTAACACGTCATAGACACAGATGGTCAAGCAGATAAGTTATGCTTTTTTTAATCAAATAGAACCAACCGAGTAAGGCTTAGAAAAACTGATTTCTGGCCGAGCTAAAATCGGTCTATGTTCAAAAAGAAAAGATAAAAAGTAGGTTAGAATCTAAATAATGGACGACTAGGCAAAGGTATCTAAGCTAGGATCGATTAGAGAAAAGCTATGGACGAATAATTCACTCTCTGGTTCAAGATGAGGGTCTGATCGAAGGTCACGAGCAATTAAAGTCCTATATTACTTCTTATTTAAAGGCCTTTTTGGTGCCCCGGAGGATTCTGATGTATCCATGGATGAATCCAGGATTGATGATATCCCCCAAGTGTCTCCTGAAGAAAACACTATTCTTCTCCCTATTCTGAGGAGGAAATAAGAAAAGCGGTATTTCAAATGGAACACAACAAGACGCCAGGGCCTGATGGTTTCCTGGCTGAATTTTACCAAAGCTTTTGGGACATTATTAAATTTGATATATTGGACCTGTTTACCGAACTACATAAGGGCCAACTGGATCTCTTCCGTATCAATTTTGGTGAAATTATTCTTCTACCAAAGGTTACTGAGATGGAACGGATTCAGCAATACAAACCAATATGCCTTCTAAATGTTTGTTTCAAGATTTTCACAAAAGTTGCTACCATTCGACTAAATTCAGTGGCAGATAAAGTGGTGCGTCCCTCTCAGACTGCTTTCATGCAAGGTAGAAACATCCTAGATGGGGTGGTAACCTTACATGAGACAATTCATGAGATGCATCGTAAAAAGTTGAATGGGGTAATACTCAAGATCGACTTTGAAAAAGCCTATGATAAAGTCAAGTGGTCCTTTCTTCAACAGACCCTTAGAATGAAAGGTTTTTCTGAGGATTGGCGTGCTCTAATTAATAACTTTGTTTTTTGTGGGAGAGTTGCCATTAAGGTCAATGATGACATTGGTAAATACTTTCAAACTAGGAAAGGGTTGAAGCAAGGTGATCCACTATCCCCAATGTTATTTAACATTGTGGCGGATATGCTTGCAATTATTATAGAGCGCGCTAAAATTGATGGTCAAATTGAAGGTGTAGTCCCCCACTTGGTTGATGGCGGCTTATCCATCCTTCAGTACGCCGATGACACAATTCTATTTATGGATCATGACTTGGAAAAGGCACGAAATCTGAAATTAATTCTTTCAGCATTCGAGCAGTTGTCCGGTCTTAAGATTAATTTCCATAAGAGTGAATTGTTTTGTTTCGGTGAAGCCGTCGATGAAGCCAACTCATATGCTGAATTATTTGGCTGTGGGATTGGTTCTTTTCCAATTAGCTACCTGGGTATTCCGATACACTATCGGAGACTCACTTTGGCTGAATGGAAAATTGTTGAAGAAAGACTTCAAAAACGTCTTACTAGTTGGAAAGGAAAATTACTATCCCTTGGTGGAAGATTAGTTCTCATTAATTCGGTACTCACAAACATGGTACTGTATATGATTTCTTTCTTCCAGTTACCAAAAGGAGTCTTGCATAGATTGGACTATTTCCGATCAAGATTCTTTTGGCAAGGGGATAGTGAGAAGAAAAAATACCGGTTGACTAAATGGAGTGTTGTATGCCGTCCGAAAGATCAAGGTGGACTTGGTGTTCACGACCTTGAAGTTAAGAACAGGGCTTTGCTCGGTAAATGGCTAGCCAGGTTGTTAACAGAGGATGGGGTATGGCAACAACTTTTGCGGAAAAAGTACGTTGGCTCAAAGGCGATATCCCAGGTTCTGTGGAAACCTGGAGATTCACACTTTTGGGCTGGCATCATGGCAACAAAGAAGCACTTTTTCCCATTTGGGTCCTTCTCCATTAAGAATGGGGCGGAGATACGTTTCTGGGAGGATATATGGTTGGGAACAACCACTCTTCGTGAACAGTATCCGGCCTTGTACACTATTGTTCGTCACAAAGGGGATACTTTGCAGAAGGTGATGGAATCTTCTCCCCCCTCTATGACGTTCAGGCGTGATCTTGTCGGTCCTCGGCTAGATTCCTGGAATGAACTGCTTCAGCGGTTAGGTTCTATCCAGCTAGTTCCGGGGATGGATGAATTCCGTTGGAGTCTCACAAAAAATGGCATATTTTCGGTTATCTCCATGTACAAAGCACTATGTCTAGCTACACAACCGGTTTTAAATAATATGGTTCACATTAAGAGGGCGAGCAATTGCGAAAGCCTCTCCAGATACAGAAATGACAACAAGATGGATGTAAAAAGAGAACGCTAATTTACTTCAATCCTCAGATTTTATGTCAGCACACACCAAATCCGCACTAATCTAATTCACCCAAATAAAACATATTAACCAAAAATCCACGAATACTTTCTTAGTAGTCTGTATAAATATTGGCTATAATATTTTTATATTTTAGATAATATATGGGCACAAAGTACAGAATAAATGTATGTCAACAAATAAAAATCACTTCGACATATGAGTTTTTGCATCGGTATTTAGTTGTTCCATAATTTTGCATGAGAAACTGCCGATACCGCGCTGACGAAGCTAGCTCGAGGCGAAGATGGCAAACTCGCGCCAATGAAGTTGAAAAACACAGTATCTAATTAAACTTCAGCCTGCAGATTCTGCACGATGTATGTTGTACGGAGATGATAGTGGTTGATCGGTCTGGCTTCACAATGTCCAGCATGTGGATCTGCAGATGGCCGCATCATTCTCGGTCGTCACAGGCCCATCATAAATCCTTTAATGACCTCGAGGGGGAATCGGTGATATGGCACCGACGAAGCTAGCTCGCGATGAGTCTGTCTAGCGATATCGATCTGACGAGAAGCGATAACATGGGAAGTCCAAGCGGGGGAGATTTGCCCATCCTGAAAACTAAACACCGGTGTGTCGCCTGATGGCAGTAGAGGATTCAGTCAGCGACATGCAGTTTGCATTAGTTGGGCTTGATTATATTCTGATGATTCGGAGGGTTAAGTCCTCCATGTAAGTAGTCGACCTATGCCCCATAATAATAATAAAAAGAAGCACAATACCGCACTTGATAACATGATTTTGTCCATCAGTTACTCATATGAAAAGAAGGCACCACATTCCACGATGACTGCAATAATTTGCACACCCAGCATGATGCGGGAGGCTAGGAGGTAAAGAATTTGCAAGGGCTTACATGACAAACACCTAATCTATAATCATAGTGTTTTTTTAGAACATATCCACCAGTTGTTATTGTAGTACAACGATAGTAAATAAGGCACCACATTCCATAGGATCAGTGAAATATATTTCTACAGAACGATGCAAGCAAATTGATCTTTTACTTTTATAGAAAATAGTGTATATGGTAGAAAGTAATATGGGACCTTCGTCAACATAGGATGAAATACCTGCACCAATAAATGTGGTATAAATCATAATGGGTCAGATGTGTCACTTTTTCAATAAAAATCCATATTAGATACTACTCCAGGTTATTAAAAAGTACTCTCTCGGATTACTCTATAATGGGCCACGCGAATCACCTCGGGCGATTAGGGTTCGAGCGAGAGAGAAGTGAGCGAGCGAGTGAGAGAGGTGGGCCGAGTCGGTTCCCACCGAATCGATTTGGACATGCCTTAACGGGCTGTCCAAATGGGCCAAGTAAGTGGGCTGGCCCAATTGGGCCAGGGGGTATTTTGGTCCTTTACTATTTTAAAATAACCCTATAATTAGACCAAATTTTAAATAATAAAATATACCTCTAAAAATCCAATAAAAATTGGATTAGTGAATGAAAAATTATTCTTAACAAGAATAAAATAAGAAATAAAATTTAGAAAGCAAATTCAAATTTTGGAATTTTGAATTTAAATTTAAACTTGTAAATTTAAACTTGTAATTTTCCTTGTATTTAAGAATCAAGTAAAAATTACAAATGAGTTCAAATATTTGTTTTCAAATATGTTCAAAAGAAATTCTATTATTCCAAGTCATTTCTTTTAAGAAAAATATTTTCCAAAGGAAAATATTCTATTATTCCTATTTCTTTTATTCCTAAAATATAGAGAAAACTCTATTATTTCAAATTATTTCTGAAATAAATATTTTCCAAAAGGAAAATTTTATTACTTTTAAATTATTTTGTTTCCAAAAATAAAGTGATTATATAACTTAAAAGTAATTGCAAATTACTACCAAAGGCATAAAATCTTAACTTAACCCTAAATCTCAATAAATATGTAGGGGTAAGGGATTCAACATAAAATAATACATCCATGCATGCATTATTTGGATTTTATAACATTGTCCTTACCGGACAATGATGCTTCTTACAGAACCCGAGGTCCAGGTTCCATTCAACACATCAAACTGCACTATCTCGCAGTCCACAGGCAAGTTCACCCTTGCTCATGTCATCTTGAGTATTTTCTATCAATTTACCGCAAAGCTATATACTTATCATAAAATGTTAATTTTCCAATTATGAATGTGACTATGTGGTTGGCAATGGAATCATGCTATGTGTTGATATGGTGGAGGTTCCATTGCATGGGTTTTATTAACCTAGGATTAAGTACCAATGTCGTCCAATGATTCTAGCATCGTACATATCGCGTTGATAGAGCCTGGCGGGGTGTTGGTGATGGGTTCGTTGCATAGAAAACAAAAAAATTCTACCGTGAACAAGAACAAAACCAAGATCCAATCTAGGAAAAGCCAAGATCTAATCTATGAAGATCGAAGCAACGAGATGTATGTGAGACTAACCCTCGAAAGCCTACGAGATTAGATCTCGTTGTTGATGTAGTCGATCATCCGGTCTTGAATCCGTGACACTTCCGTGCCTCGGTCGTGCGTACGGTGTCGATGAAGCCCGTCCTCTCCCCGTTCCATCGGGCAGCGGAGGTGTGGTAGATCTCCTCCAAATCCCAGCAGCACGACGGCATGGTGGTGGTGGTTGAGGAGGAAGAACTGCAGGGCTTCGCCTAAGCCGGAGCAGCGTATGGAGGAGGAGAGGGGCGGCCAGAAGAGGTGGCAAAGGTTGGGGTCGGCCCCCTGCTCCCTCCCCTCTTTATATAGGGGAGGGTCGGCTCGGGTGGCCCCACTGCCCCAAACCCATCTAGGGCCGGCGGAAGGGGGGAGGGGGGAGTCTTGCCCCCCAAGTTGATCCCCGTTAGGGTTTTGGGGAAACCCTAAGGGGTGGCCGGCCTGGGCCTTGAGGCTTGGTGCACCTGGCCCATTAGGGCTGGGCAGCACCCCCTCGGCCCATGTGGGCCCCCTAGGTCGTGGGCCCCATGGTGGACCCCTCCGGAACCTTCTAGAACCATCCGGTCTTTCACCGGAAAAATCCCGAACTTTTCCGAAACCTAGAAATCAACTTCCCTTATATGAATCTTATTCTCCGGACCATTCCGGACCTCCTCGTGATGTCCTGGATCCCATCCGAGACCGAACAAACTTCGGTCTCCATCTCATATTTCGAATCTACTTATGCGACATCGAACCTTAAGCGCGTCACCCTACGGTTCGTGACCTATGCAGACATGGTCGAGACTCTGATGTCTACGTGTGCTTCTATTCTTGTAGACAGTGTTGGGCCTCCAAGAGCAGAGGTTTGTAGAACAACAGCAAGTTTCCCTTAAGTGAATCACCCAAGGTTTATCAAACTCAGGGAGGTAGAGGTCAAAGATACCCCTCTCAAGCAACCCTACAATTACGATACAAGAAGTCTCTTGTATCCCCAACACACCTAATACACTTGTCAGATGTATAGGTGCACTAGTTCGACGAAGAGATAGTGAAATACAAGTAATATGGATGATTGTAAGTAGTAATTGCAATCTGAAATAAAGATGGCAGCAAGCAAACATGTAACAGAACTTGTTGGAAACGGTGTTTCAATGCTTAGAAACAAGGCCTAGGGATCCTACTTTCACTAGTGGACACTCTCAACATTGCAATCATAATTGAATATAAATAAGCACTTCATCATACTACTCTCCTGTTGAATAAAGAACTCAAATTCATTGGGCAAGTGTGCAAAAGCACACCTCAAAGGCGTATTCCCAAGTACTAATAAACACCCCACACCGTCACCGTGAGAATTCATAGGAGGTACTAACACACCACAATTCATAAGGGAGTTACACACGGCGCACACACTGTCACCATTACACCGAGGTCACAGTAACTCCAAAGTTCACATAATAAAACACTTGAATAGCATATGACATCTAGATTGCAAAGCCTATGATCACATAGATGAACAAATAAGTGCTACTCTCAAACACTCTCTTGTTGGATAACAAACACCATTCATTGTGTAGGGCTACAAGAGCTCCCTCAAGCCGGAGTAAACAAGCTCCACAACATCCGGAGTTCATATTTAAAGTAACCTCTAGAGTGCATAATAGACAAGAGTAACATCTACATATTCATATAGATCACACCATGGGAGAGAGATGAACCACATAGCTACCGGTAGAGCCCTTAGCCTCGGGGAGAACTACTCCCTCCTCATCATGGGAGACAGCAGCGGCGATGAAGATGGCGGTGATGTCGATGGAGATGGATTCCGGGGGCAATTCCCCGTCCCGGCGGCGTGCCGGAACAGAGACTCCTGTCCCCGAACAGCCTCGCGATGGCGGTGGCTGCGTAAATTTTCTCGTCTCGTGGCTTATGTTTTTAGGGTTTTCGCGACGGAGAGACTTTATAGGCGGAAGGGAAGCCTCGGAGGGGTCCCAGTGCGCCCTCACCACATGGCGGCGCGGCCAGGGTGTGGGGACCCCGGACTAGCATAGAAATACCTGTTATGTATACAGTTCACGTTCCCATGATCAGTGTGTCGTGAACACATAACCAAACTGATATCAAATTATATCATCCTTTACAAAACGGAATAAGAAAATTACAATAGGTCACATGACCAATACTTACATAATAGCCTCGAAGGGCCTAACTAAATCATCAGAGTCGCGGAATCACTTCAATCAGCGTAGAGCCCAAGTCATCTGCCATAACCCTACAGGCAACTGACTGGGAAGACGTTCCTAGCTCGCATAGACGTCGTCAACTCCTTCCTTCATCTGTCGAAGTCCTCCAGTCTGGCCAAGTAAATAGCCAGGGACAAAGCCATGAGTACACTTGAATTGTACTCGCAAACCATCAAGAAGGTGATAACAATTCTAACTAAAGAAGACAAGAGAGGAAGAATAGTTTCTCTGGTGGATATAGCATGTGAAAGAGAATCAGTTTCTCTTGTGGATATAGCATGTGAAAGAGAATCAGTTTCTCTTGTGGATATAGCATGTGAAAGAGAATCAGTTTCTCTTGTGGATATAGCATCCCACATCACAGTTGAAGGGGACACTAAGAGGGTGATAAGACATTTCTATGACATCTCTATATCTTTGTTAAAGAAGAGTTCCTCTACATGAAACACTAGGAAGGGTCACCCGCTTTTGTTTCATTTTCCTCGACCATCTCCACATGGTCGGCACAACATCTTTCCCGTACCCTTCCGGTACTTCCAACACACATTTCCTTTGAAAATCATTTTCAAAACCAAAACTCATCAGGCTAAGCAACAGCCATTCCAACCGTCCATGACCGCGGACGCGGCTATTCGAATAGATTTTACTCTGCAGAGTTTGCACACTTTCCCCACCTCTATCCGGATACCTATCGTGTGGGCATCATCCCCGCATAACAACATATGCCACGACGGATACCCGAACATAGCCTTTCGCCCATTCGACTTAGCAAGAGGTCCTACCCTATGGAGTATGTACCTCCCCGGCACCGTGGCAGCTCACCTCCTTGAGCGTGGCTCCACCGCCAAGCCAGGAGACCCATAGTGTCTTCCGGACGGGTCAGCCCCGAAGGCCTCCCGTTATACTATTGTCCCAACCATGACAACCCGGACTCGGGGGTAACCGTACCCTTGTATAGTTGTGCGGTGCCTCATGCTAAGAAGAACAAACGTCAAGCTAAGCTCCGTGCCCACGTTGGAGTAGCTGTGGTTGCGCGGGTTAATTGTCACGGGTGAATACTTAGACGCCAAAGTTTTCATAAACAAGATTCTTTTTCCAACCATCTTTGCCAAGATCCTTTCCTTTCATAAACACACACTTGGGTAAGTCCAACTCACCCAAGGTTTTCAAAAATTCTTTCAACAAGGTATTTTTCCAAAGGGGTTCCCAACCTATAGTTTTATGGATGAACTAAGATACATCAAGGGCACGATGCTAGCCATCATACCACTAAGGGGATGATAATTGAGGTGTCAAGGGGATCATACATACTTAGGATAAGCATGCATAGGGACATCATAAATAGGATGATTCAACAAGGGTCATGATGTTAATCATCATACCACTAAGAAGATGATAATATAGGTGGTCAAGGGGGCATACATGCTTAGAGTAAGCATGCATAAGATCAACAAGGGGTTCAACATACAAGAGAGTAAGTATGCATAACATCAACAAGGAGTTCAACATACTTGGGAGTAAGTATGCATGGCATCAACAAGGGGTTTAAGATACGACAAGGGCATGATGCTAACCACCATACCACTAAGGGGTGCAAAAAGGGTGTCAAGAGGTCGACACACAAGATAAGTGGGCGTACCCATCACACTTAGAGGGGTACACCAAGAACATGATGATGACCACAATTTCCTAAAGGGGATGGTAGGTGAGGTGTCAAAGAGAATTCAACATGCTCACGGCGAGCATGCTCCATCAATATAAGTAGATACCACACAAAATAGATCCAGAGACAAGAATAACAACAAAGTAACCACAATATGTGATTCAACATTCAGAGATCAAGAGATGGCTTGCCTTGGCTTATTTGTCCCTGGACTTCTTCAACTTCATCAATATAAGAATCCCGTCAATATAAATAAAATCCTTGTCCGAACCACTTCTTCTTCTTCCCCGGAATTGTTCGCATCTATCGTCGGAAAATATAAAAGGAACACAATCAAACACATTGCACCAACAAAACAACAAGCAACAAGCATCAATCAAAAACTAACCACTCTTATACGGCTAACATATTAAAGACTTATAGATACTACAAAGCAACTAAAAGAGAACCCATTTTATTTACCTAGTAAAGGTATGAGAGTATCACACTTAGCAATTTCCTCTCTCGGTATCACCATGGCACAACTAAGTATCCCCTGGTGGATAACACTAGCTGTCCGAAAACCATATGTATACAGTTCACGTTCCCATGATCAGTGTGCCGTGAACACATAACCGAACTGATATCAAATTACATCATCCTTTACAAAACGGAATAAGAAAATTACAATAAGGTCACATGACCCATCTTTACAAGATAGCCTCGAAGGGCCTAATCTAATCATCAGAGTAGCGGAATCACTTCAGCAGCGTAGAGCCCAAGTCATCTGCCTTAACCCTACAGGCAACTGACTGGGAAGGCGTTCCTAGCTCGCATAGACGTCGTCAACTTCTTCATCTGTCGAAGTCCTCCAAGTCTGGCCAAGTAAATAGCCAGGGACAAAGTCGTGAGTACATTAGAATTGTACTCGAAAACCATCAAAAAAGTGCTAACAATGCTAACTAAAAGAGACAAGAGAGGAAGGATAGTTTCTCTTGTGGATATAGCATGTGAAAGAGAATCAGTTTCTCTTGTGGATATAGCATGTGAAAGAGAATCAGTTTCTCTTGTGGATATAGCATCCCAACATCGCAGTTGAAGGGGACACTAAGAGGTTCTATGACATCTCTATATCTTTGTTAAATAAGATACTTCAAAAGAGTTCTACAACATAAAACACTAGGATGGGAGTAGCCCTTTTTATTTCCTTTCCGACCATCTTCACATGGTCAACCACTTTCCCGTACCCTTCCGGTACTCCGAAAACAACTTTCTCTTTTTCTTTGTAAAGCTTTTCTAAAACAAAACTAGCCCCGGTTAAGTATGGCCATCTCATCCCATCCATGACCGCGGATGCGGCTATTCGAATAGTTTTGACTCTGCAGAGTTTGCACACTTTCACCACAACTATCCGGATACCTATCGTGTGGGCATCATCCCCGCATAACGACGTATGCCACGACGGATACCCGGACATAACCTTTCGCCCATTCGACTTAACACGAGGTCCTACCCTATGGAGTATGTACCTCCCCGGCACCATGGCAGCTCACCTCCTTTGAGCGTGGCTCCACCGCCAAGCCAGGAGACCCATAGTGTCTTCCGGACGGGTCAGCCCCGAAGGCCTCCCGTTATACTATTGTCCCAACCTCGACAACCCGGACTCGGGGGTAACCGTACCCTTGTATAGTTGTGCGGTGCCTCATGCTAAGAAGAACAAACGTCAAGTTAAGCCCGTGCCCACTTTGGGGTAGCCATGGTTGCGCTGTAAAGGTTGTGATGGCGAACACTTATACGCAGTGCTCTTTTGAAATTCATTTTTTTATTTTACTCACACAACCTTTGGCGGCCAAGAACCAACCATACACCACTTTCTGAAAACATCAAGACCTTTCTCTTGAAACAACACTTGGGCAAGACAACATCTTCCCAAGGTTTTCAAAGTCTTTCCAAAACATAAAACATCGGGGTTTCCCAACCTAAGGTTTTATTGTGGAGAACAAGGCTATCAACAAGGGCGTGATGCTAACCATCATACCACTAAGGAGATGATTATTGCGGTGTCAAAAGGGGGTCATACATGCTTGGGGTAAGCATGTATATGATCAACATAAGTTGGAAGATTCAACAAGGTTCATGATGTTAATCATCATACCTCTAAGAAGATGATAATAAAATAGATGGTCAAGGGGGCATACATGCTCAGGGTATGCATGCATAAGATCAACAAGGGGTTCAACATACTCGAGAGTAAGTATGCAGAACATCAACATGGGGTTCAAGAAGGTTGTCAAGAGGTCGACACACACAAGATAAGTGGGCATACCCCTCACACTTAGAGGGTACACCAAGATCATGATAATGACCACCATTTCCCTAAAGGGGATGGTAGGTGAGGTGTCAAAGAGAATCCAACATGCTCATGGTGAGCACGCTCCATCAACATAAGTAGATACCACACAAAATATATCGAGAGACAAGAATAACAACAAAGTAACCACAATATGTGATTCAACATTCAGAGATCAAGAGATGGCTTGCCTTCGCTTATTTGTCCATGGACTTCTTCAACTCCATCAATATAAGAATCCCAACAATATAAATAAAATCCTCGTCCGAACCACTTCTTCTTCTTCTTCTCCGGAATTGTTCGCATCTATCGCCGGAAAATATAAAAGGAACACAATCAACACATTGCACCAATCAAAGCAACATTGAACAATCAGAATTTAACATTCAACTAAGGGCTAACATACTAAGGACTTGTAGATACTACAAACCAACTTTAGAAGAAAACCAATTTATCTTATTTCATAGTCATGAGAGCATTATTAATTAGCAATTTCCTCCCTTGTTATCACCATGGAACAAACTAATTATCCCCTAGTAGATAACATCACAAAGAAGACAAGTGCATTGGTTTGGCATCAAAAACATTCATATTTTATTTGCAAACATTTTTGGAAAAACAGAAAATCATTCTTCCTATTTTATTTTGCTTATAAAAGACTACCTAATAAAAGGGAGTAAACAATATACCACACCATTTGAAATCTTAAGAAAAACAATAAAACTTGGTTTAAGTCTCAGAAAGTTTTGTTGTGCAAGAATTAAACATAGGTTGACTATTTTTAAATAAAAGAGGTGGTCAAAGATTTTAATAAACAAAAAGGTTTAGTTCAACATCTCATGTGACGTATACTAAACACAAACAGTAACCAATTTTCAAGAACAGAGGCTAAAACTAACTATTTTAGAAGGTCAGTACTTAAACAAGGCTAACAAAATTGGTTTCACTTTAAAAGGTTAATTTTTCAAATTTAGGAATTAACTTGAATCTGAATCATACATAGAGCAAGATATACATGCCATAAATTGTAGAAAAATCCTAAAAATATGGGACCAGTGGCATTGGAAAGGTATTTAAATTTGTGAACAAATGCAATTGATTTTATTGGATTTGGGTCTGTGGATCTCTAGTTATTAACAAAATAGTGCTACTGGTTTTAACAGCAATTTTCAGCAGTTACAAAAATTCAAACGGCTGAAAACGAGCGGGAATCACTGGGCCACGCAGCTTTTTCAAGAGTGGGCCGGCCCAGGAGGTTTCCAGGTGGAGAGGGGCGGAAAAAAATAAAAGGAAAAAGAGGGGAGAGAGGGCCCAGGGCGGGGCCCAGCTGCATGGCCTACGTGGCCAAGTGGCCACGCAGCGCTTCGATCGAGAGACGGAGGGCGACCTGGGCGTCGCGTTTCTTCTCCGCCCAGGCTCGCGCGGCGGACGCGATAAAGGAGAGGGGCGGCTAGGGGCTACGGCGAGCGGAGCGCCCGGCGGAGCTCCGGCGGGCGGCGGGTCGAGGGCTTCCAGGCGGCTGTCGTGGCTCTCTTCCCTGCAGCGGCTGCTCTCGGTGGCTCCAAGCTTGCAGCAGTTTCCGGCCAACATCAACGGCGGCGTGCTCCGGCGATCCTGGACGACGGCGAGGAGCAGGTTAGGGTGAGCAGAGGCAGAGAGTGGCGTTGGTGGAGAGGGAGAGGTAGAGGGACGCGGTGGGCTGCATCTGTCCGCCACCCGCCGGTACCTCGCCGGGAGCTTGGGCTCCGGCGAGCGCTTGTAAGGTGCACTGGCTTGCCCCGAGTGTACGGGGTGAGGGAGGAGTGGAGTGAGGAGGGAGGCGGGGAGCCTTTTTATAGGGCGAGGGAGGCACGGGAGGGAGGTGCGGGCGGCGCCATGGCCAATGGGTGGCCGAGGGTGGCGTCATGGGTGACGAAGGAGGGTGACGTCAAGCTGTGGACGTCAGCAAGGAGGGGAGGGGCGAGCGGGAAGGATGAGGTCGAGCGGGAGGCTCCCCGAGTCGCTGTTCTGGTTCGTTTTTCCTGTCTGGCTCCGTTTAGTTTTGGGCCCCCTTTGTGGGCTGCTCGACTAGGGCTGGTGGAAGGGTATGGAGAGGGTCCAGGGAAGGGTAGAGGGGTAGGTTTTGGGCCAAGGAGGTGCAGGGGTTGAGGTGGTGCATGGGCACCATGGCCGGCCACAAAGAAGAGAAAAGGGGAGAGGGGTGATGCCCTCTAGGGTTTGCAAGTGGGATGGAAGGAAAAGAGAGAGGAGGGGGCATGGTGATGTTGATGTTGATGTACCATGGCCCGGCCATATGGAAAGGGAAGGAGAAAGGGTGGTGCAAGGTAGAGAGAGAGAGAGAGAGTAGGTCACATACACATGCATGCATGCCATACATGGTATGGCCGGCTTACTTTTGCCAAAGTGGAGCAAGTGATCAAGTAAGTCCAACAAGAGGTGGTGTGGTGCTAGTGATGTAGAGGTTAAAGTGATGAGTTGCAGATATTTGAGATAGTTTTGCAGAACTAGATATGGGTTGGGGATCAATGGGTCAAAATGACCATGTTTACATTGGCTCAAAATTTTCTTTACCAAAGTGGTAATTGTAGAACATAGGGGTGAAAAGAAGATGCCATGCCAAAAAGGAATTTATTTGGTAAGGTTTGGATCACCTAAGAAGAGTATGGCCCTAATTGAAGGAATTTTATTTGAACTTGCATTAGAAAGAAGAAAATTTGGGTTAAAATGTTCTAATTGCTAAACTAGTTCATGTCTAACTCTCTCATATTTAAAATAAGCAAGAAAAAGAAATAACTTGCATAAATCATAAAGCAAGCATTTTGTTAAAGAAAGTAAGAAATAAAAAGATCTTATAGAAACATTTTTGGGTTGAGAAGGGATGGTATGAAGTACCATCCACCTTTCCTAAGGTATTTGGGGGGGGGGGATGGAGAAGTTTTGTGACTAAAACTATAGAAGAAAAACAAGAGGGTTTTGAGAAAGAGAAGGAAAACTAATTTTGGGAGGAGTGATCTCAAGGGTAGAGGGTGGTTACATAATGTGGCTACCATCTTCACTCTTGGTTTTGTGGAGATTAAACATGGAATAAAGATATACAAAAGATAAGAGAGGAGAAAGTGATCTAGTGCTGAAATAGTGGATAGGGTGCAAGATCAAGTGAACAATAAGAATTGTGGGGGTAGATTGGGACATGCAAGACGTGGAAGTTGTAGAGGGTGTTGCATAGATGAGATCCATGCATTGAGGTCACCAATAACAGTTGAGGGTGCTTACAGATCAACTGCCAAAGTTTGGACATTTTAAGCCTGCCAAAACATCTTATTGACTTGACTTCAAAACCAACGGGAATAAGTGGGTATAAGAGTGATCTGGTTCAAGGCAAGGACATGGTTGGGAAGTGCTCAAGATAAGGTAGGTCTGGGGCCAAGTGCATTTCCTTAGATGGCAAGGGGTAGCTTAATCCAGGGGCTCCAAAATGGAACTTGAGAACAGATTCAGGACTTAGCCAAAATTGTGATGTTGGAGGGGTTTTGACTAGGGTATAAGAGAAGGATGTATTAAGGGGTAGATGATCCCAAGTTTTGAATCAAGGATGGTTTGAGCTAGATTATACCACAAAGATGAATTTTAAGAAGACACGCTCATGTTGCCATAAGTGGAAAGGGTTGATGTAGTAAAAAGGAAAAACAATTTTTCCTTAGCCACACATGTGTTTTATTAGGTGAGTTGTTGGTTTTAGCACTAAAGGTATTGTTCTTTGGGGTAGCTCAAGACAAAACTTAAACAAACAGAACAAGACAATTCATCTACCAGCAGGTCAAGGCAATTCATCTTAATTATTCTATAGAAAAAGTTTCTGTTCCCCCTAATTTTTGCACTTTGGATATTAAACATGTTTGCAAAAGTTGGGGTGTTACATATCCCCTGGTAGATAACATCATAAAGGGGGCAAGTGCATTAGTTTAGCATTACAAACCTTCATATTATATTTTGAAACATTTTTGGAAAAGCGGGAAATCATTCTCCCTATTTTATTTTGTTTACAAAACACTACTAAAAATAGGAAGATATTCCACATCATTTGAAAACTTAAGCCAAACAATAGAACTAAGGTTAAGTTGCAGAGGTTTTGTTTTGCAAAAATAAAACATTGGTTGACCAATTTTTAATACAAAGAGGTGGTTAGATTTTTCAAATAAATCAAAAAGTTTTGCTTCAACAACCTATGTCACACATACACATTACTAACGGTAACAAATATACATGAACAGAGACTAACACTATTTTTCCTAGATGGCCAGTACTAATACAAGACTAACCCAATTGGATTCACTCAAATACATTAATCCTACAATTTTAGGAATTACAAATACTAGACAGAATACAGTGAACATGTTTAATACACTAAAAATCGTACAAAAATCCTAAAAATATGGGACCAGTGGCATTGGAAATATATTTGAAGTTTTGAACTAATGCAATTTGTTTTACTAGATTTGGGTTAGTAGATCTCGAGTTATTCAAGTTTTAAGTTCTCTGTTTTTTATCACATTTTACAGAAATATCAAAATTTAAAAGAGTAAAACGGGCGGGAAACACTTTGGGCCGCGCGAGTTTGAATCTTGGGCCGTCCCAGGGAGAATTCCAGGTGGAGGGAGGTGAAGAGAAAAAAGAAAAACAAGAGAGGGCCCAGGCGGGTTAGGCCTGCATGGCCTACGTGGCCATGCACGCGCTCGGGGCACGTCTCCCTCCTCGCGAAGCCACGCAGCGATGCGGCTTTCTGGGAGAGACCGGCGGCTGGAGGCGATACGGCGGGCGGCGACGGCGAGGGTCGGGCGGAGTGGCGGCGAGTCGGGGCCGTCAAGGGCGCGTCCAGGGTCAGCTCGGCGGTGATCCTCCCGGCCACGACAGCTCCTCCAGGCTGCGGTTTTCCTCGCAGCAAACTCCGGGCGGAGGGCGACGGTGACGAACTCGGACGGACCTGGGCAGCGCAGAAGGTAGGGTTAGGACCGTGATGAGTCAGGGAGTGTCGAGCACAGGAGAGAGAAGGGAAAAACGAGGCCGGGCGGGCGTGTTCTTCATCGCCACCTCGCGGTGACCACGGCCGGCGCGTCCATGTCCGGCGAGCAGCAGCCAGAGATGTGCTTCGGCACTCTCTGAGTGTCCGGGGGAGGGATAGGAGAGTGGTGTGAGGGTAGAGGTGTGGGCGGAGGGAGGCGAAAAGGGTTTTATAAGCGACGCTGGGCGGGTGTACGTGGCTCGCCCAATGGCATGTGGCAGTGACCACGCCCAATGGCGAGCACGACGTGGCTTACGCAGGCCGGGGCGGGCCAGAAAAGTGCTTGATGTCTACGGTGCTTCTATTCTTGTAAACAGTGTTGGGCCTCCAAGAGGAGAGGTTTGTAGAACAGCAGCAAGTTTCCCTTAAGTGGATCACCCAAGGTTTATCGAACTCAGGGAGAAGAGGTCAAAGATACCCCTCTCATGCAACCCTGCAACCACAGAGCAGTCTCTTATGTCCCCAACACACCAAATAGGTGCACTAGTTCGACGAAGAGATAGTGAAATACGAGTGGTATCGACAAGTATGAGCGGTAGTACGGCGCGAGAAAATAGCTTGCTGGCGTGCAGTTGATGATAGTAATATTGCGGGAAGTAAACATGCAGTAGTAACAGCGATAGTAGCAACGATAAAACGGTAAACAAGCGGTGATAACGGTATTTAAGAACAAGGCCTAGGGATTAGACTTTCACTAGTGGACCCTCTCAACATGATCACATAAGAGAATAGATAAATGCATACTCTACACTTTGTTGGATGATGAACACATTGCGTAGGATTACAGACCCCTCAATGCCGGAGTTAACAAGCTCCACAATAATGCTCATATTTTAGTAATTAGTGTAGAATAGATCAAAAGACTAAACCAAGTACTAACTTAGCATGCACACTGTCACCTTCATGCATATGTAGGAGGAATAGATCACATCAATCTTATCATAGCAATAGTTAACTTCGCAATCTACAAGAGATCATGATCATAGCCTACGCCAAGTACTCACACGGTGCACACACTGTCACCTTTACACACGTGGAGGAGGAATAGAGTACTTCAATAACATCACTAGAGTAGCACATAGATGAATAGTGATACAAATACATTGCAATCATAAAGAGATATAAATAAGCACCTCACTATGTCATTCAACAGTGAATAAGTATTCTGTGAAATATAGCCTAAGAGACCCACACGGTGCACACACTCACCTTTACACACGTGGGACAAGGAGTCTCCGGAGATCACATAAGTAAAACTCACTTGACTAGCATAATGACATCTAGATTACAAGCATCATCATATGAATCTCAATCATGTAAGGCAGCTCATGAGATTATTGTATTGAAGTACATAGAGAGAGATGAACCACATAGCTACCGGGACAGCCCCGAGCCTCGATGGAGAACTACTCCCTCCTCATGGGAGCAGCGGTGATGAAGATGGCGGTGGAGATGGCAGCGGTGTCGATGGAGAAGCCTTCCGGGGCACTTCCCCGTCAGCGGGTGCCGGAACAGAGACTCCTGTCCCCGGATCTTGGCTTGCGATGGCGGCGGCTCTGGAAGGTTTCGTACCGTGGCTTCCTCCGTAGGGTTTTCGTGCGGGGGCTTTAAATAGGCGAAGGCGGCGCGGCAGAGGGTCGAAGGGGTGCCCACACCATAGGGTGGCGCGGGCCCCTCTGGCCGCGCCGGCCTGTGGTTTGGTGGCCCGTGCCCCCTCTGGCGGTTCTCGTGTGTTCTGATGCTTCCGGCAAAATAGAACCCGGGCGTTGATTTCGTCCGATTCCAGAGAATTTTCGTTACTAGGATTTCAAACAAAACAGGTAAAACAGGAACCGCGGGCATCTTGTTAATAGGTTAGTTCCAAAATGCATAAATATGACATATAATGTGCATAAAACATGTAGGTATTGGAACATAAGAAATTATCGATACGTTGGAGACGTATCAGCATCCCCAAGCTTAGTTCTGCTCGTCCCGAGCAGGTAAAACGATAACAAAGATAATTTCTGAAGTGACATGCCATCATAATCTTGATCATATTGTAAACATATGTAATGAATGCAGCGATCAAAACAATGGTAATGACATGAGTAAACAACTGAATCATAAAGCAATGACTTTTCATGAATAGCACTTTCAAGACAGGCATCAATAAGTCTTGCACAAGAGTTAACTCATAAAGCAATAATTCAAAGTATAGACATTGAAGCAACATAATGGAAGATTAAGTTTCAGCGGTTGCTTTCAACTTGTAACATGTATATCTCATGGATAGTTGACCAATGCAAAACAATATAATAAGTGCAATATGCAAGTATGCAGGAATGCACACAGTTCACACAAGTGTTTGCTTCTTAAGGTGGAGAGAGATAGGTAAACCGACTCAACAATAAAAGTAAAAGAATGGTCCTTCAAAGAGGAAAGCATTGCTATATTTGTGCTAGAGCTTTGATTTTGAAAACATATAGAGAGCATAAAAGTAAAGTTTTGAGAGGTGTTTGTTGTTGTCAACGAATGGTAGCGGGCACTCTAACTACCTCATCAACCAGACTTTCAAGAGCGGCTCCCATGAAGGACGTTATCTCTACCAGCAAGGTAGATCATCCATCTTCTCTTTTGTTTACACTTGTACTTTAGTTTAGTTTTTCTTTATTTATGGATGACACTCCTCCCAACCTTTTGCTTACACAAGCCATGGCTAACCGAATCCTCGGGTGCCTTCCAACATTCACATACCATGGAGGAGTGTCTATTTGCAAAATTAAGTTGCTTACTGATGAATCGCAAAACATGTGAAGAGAATTATTAATGCAAGTTAATTAATTGAGGCTGGGAACCTCATTGCCAGCTCTTTTTGCAAAATTATTGGATAAGCGGATGAAGCCACTAGTCCATTGTGAAAGTCTGTCAAAGTAAATGACAAGATCGAAGATAAAACACCACATACTTCCTCATGAGCTATAAAACATTGACACAAATAAGAGGTAACAACTTTTGAATTGTTTAAAGGTAGCACTCAAGCAATTTACTTTGGAATGGCGGAGAAATACCATGTAGTAGGTAGGTATGGTGGACACAAATGGCATAGTGGTTGGCTCAAGGATTTTGGATGCGTATTCCCTCTCGATACAAGGTTTAGGCTAGCAAGGTTATTTGAAGCAAACTCAAGGATGAACCGCTGCAGCAAAACTCACATAAAAGACATATTGTAAACATTATAAGACTCTACACCGTCTTCCTTGTTGTTCAAACTCAATACTAGAAATTATCTAGACCTTAGAGAGACCAATTATGCAAACCAAATTTTAGCATGCTCTATGTATTTCTTCATTAATGGGTGCAAAGTATATGATGCAAGAGCTTAAACATGAGCACAACAATTGCCAAGTATCACATTATCCAAGACATTTTACCAATTACTACATGTAGCATTTTTCAATTCCAACCATATAACAATTTAACGAAGAGGAAACTTCGCCATGAATATTATGAGCTAAGAACACATGTGTTCATACGAACCAGCGGAGCGTGTCTCTCTCCCACACAAGCATTTATTCAAACAAAAACAAAAACAAAACACAGACGCTCCAAGTAAAGTACATAAGATGTGACCGAATAAAAATATAGTTTGAGGAACCCGATGATGTTGTCGATGAAGAAGGGGATGCCTTGGGCATCCCCAAGCTTAGACGCTTGAGTCTTCTTAAAATATGCAGGGGTGAACCACGGGGCATCCCCAAGCTTAGAGCTTTCACTCCTCTTGATCATAGTATATCCTATTCTCTCTTGACCCTTGAAAACTTCCTTCACACCAAACTTCAAGCAAACTCATTAGAGGGTTAGTGCACAATTAATAATTCACACATTCAGAGGTGACACAAACATTCTTTACACTTCTGGACATTGCATAAAGCTACTGGACATTAATGGATCAAAGAAATGAATCCAACATAGCAAAAGAGGCAATGCGAAATAAAAGGCAGAATCTGTCAACAGAACAGTCCGTAAAGACGTTTAAAGCTGGCACCGGACTTGCTCAAATGGAAAAACTCAAAACTAATGAAAGTTGCGCATATCTGAGGATCACGCTCGTAAATTGGCAGATTTTTTCAAATTTTCTGCAGAGCCCTGTGCCCAGATTCGTGACAGACAGCAATGATGTTTCTGCGCAGCGATCCCAAATATAACATCAACTTTGACATAGAAACTTTACTTGGCACAAAAACATGATAAGGAGAGGTTGCTACAGTAGTAAACAACTTCCAAGACTCAAATATAAAACAAAGTACTGTAGTAAAAAAACACATGGGTTATCTCCCAAGAAGTTCTTTCTTTATAGCCATTAAGATGGGCTCAGCAGTTTTAATGATGCACTCGCAAGAAATAGGAGTTGAAGCAAAAGAGCATCAAGAGGCAAATTCAAAACACATTTAAGTCTAACATGCTTCATATGCATAGGAATCTTGTAAATAAACAAGTTCATGAAGAGCAAAGTAACAAGCATAGGAAGATAAAACAAGTGTAGCTTCAAAATTTCAGCACATAGAGAGGCATTTTAGTGACATGAAAATTTTTACAACCATATTTTCCTCTCTCATAATAACTTTCAGTAGCATCATGAGCAAACTCAACAATATAACTATCACATAAAGCATTCTTATCATGAGTCTCATGCATAAAATAATTACTACTCCCAACATAAGCATAGTCATTCTTATTAATTGTAGTGGGAGCAAATTCAACAAAGTAGCTATCAAATATAGGAGGTATATTGTAATCATAATCAAATTTATCCTCCATAACAGGTGGTAACAAAAGACTACTATCATTATAATCATCATAAATGGGAGGCAAAGTATCATCAAAGTAAATTTTCTCCTCAATGCTTGGGGGACTAAAAATATCATGCTCATCAAAGCCAGCTTCCCCAAGCTTAGAATTTTCCATAGCATTAGCAACAATAGTGTTCAAAGCATTCATATTAATATGTTCCATGGGTTTTTTAATTTTCGCATCAAACCATCCATGTCTTAAATCAGGAAATAGAATAAAAAGGTCATTGTTGTCCATTATGCCTAACTAGTGTAAACAAGAAACCAAATGTCGCAATTGCAGAGTCTAAAGGAAATAGCTTCGAGCACACACACAATGGTGCCAGAAAAGTACTGTTAGAACCAGAGTATGAGTGCCTTTTACCTTTCCTCCCCGCAACGGCGCCAGAAGTGCTTGGCGCGTAGTTGACGAGGGAGGAAAAGTGCTTAGTTGCCGGGCTTGCCAATGTGTGAGTGCCGTTTACCTTCCCTCCCCGGCAACGGCGCCAGAAAAGTGCTTGATGTCTACGGGTGCTTCTATTCTTGTAGACAGTGTTGGGCCTCCCAGAGCAGAGGTTTGTAGAACAGCAGCAAGTTTCCCTTAAGTGGATCACCCAAGGTTTATCGAACTCAGGGAGGAGAGGTCAAAGATATCCCTCTCATGCAACCCCGCAACCACAAAGCAAGAAGTCTCTTGTGTCCCCAACACACCAAATAGGTGCACTAGTTCGGCGAAGAGATAGTGAAATACAGGTGGATAAATAAAGTAAACGGAGTACGGCGCTAAAATAGCTAACGACGTGGGATTGATGGTAGTAATATTGCAGGAAATAAACATGCGAAGTAACGCAGCGGTAATACCCAAGAAAGCAGTAAACAAGCAGTGATAGCAGTATTTAAGAACAAGGCCTAGGGATTAGACTTTCACTAGTGGACACTCTCAACATTGATCACATGACAGAATAGATAAATGCATACTCTACACTTTTGTTGGATGATGAACACATTGCGTAGGATTACACGAACCTCAATGCCGGAGTTAACAAGCTCCACAATAATGCTCATATTTTAGTAACCTTAGTGTAAGATAGATCAAAAGACTAAACCAAGTACTAGCATAGCATGCACTGTGTCCTTATGTAGGAGGAATAGATCACATCAATATTATCATAGCAATAGTTAACTTCGCAATCTACAAGAGATCATGATCATAGCCTACGCCAAGTACTCACATGCACACATGTCACCTTTACACACGTGGAGGAGGAATAGAGTACTTTAATAACATCACTAGAGTAGCACATAGATGAATAGTGATACAAATACATTGCAATCATAAAGAGATATAAATAAGCACCTCACTATGCCATTCCCACTGTGAATAGTATTCTATGAAATATAGCCTAAGAGACCCACACGGTGCACACACCGTCACCTTTACACAAAGTAAGACAAAAGAGAGTCACATAGATAAAACTCACTTGACTAGCATAATGACATCTAGATTACAAGCATCATCATATGAATCTCAATCATGTAAGGCAGCTCATGAGATTGTGTATGAAGTACATATGAGAGAGATGAACCACATAGCTACCGGTACAGCCCCGAGCTCGATGGAGAACTACCTCCTCCTGTGGCAGCACGTGATGAAGATGGCGGTGGGGATGGCAGCAGTGTTGATAGCCTTCGGGGCATCTTCCCGTCACGGGACTTGAAGAGACTCTGTCCCCAGATCTTGGCTTCGCGATGGCGGCGGCCCGAAGGTTTCGCGTACCGTGCTTCTCCGTAAGGGTTTTATGCAGGGGAAACTAAAAGGCGGCGAAAGACGTGAGGTGCCCACACCATTTGGGTTGCGGGACCCCCCCCGCCGGCCTGTGGTTTGGTGGGCCTGTGCCCCTCTCGGCGGTTCTCGTGTTCTGGATGCTTCCAGGGCAAAATAGAACCCGGGCGTTGATTTCGTCCGATTCCCGAGAATATTTACATTAGGATTTCTCGAAACCAAGCAGCAGAGGCAGCACTTCGGCATCTTGTTAATAGGTTGTTCTGAAAAATAAATATGACATATAATGTGCATAAAACATGTAGGTATCATCAATAAGTAGAATGGAACATAAGAATTATCGATACGTTGGAGACGTATCACACACCGGGGAGAGGACGACTTGAAGTGTCCCTGGCGTGGCCTTGGGAGTTGGAGAGGCCTGCAACTCTCTACCCAACACTGGTGACCACCAAGTTGGCATGCTCGGGAAACGATACGAGAGGGCTGCAGCTGGTTTTCTTGGCGTGCAAGGGCTCCAGAATACAGGGGAGAGATGCTAGACATGGCTAGGGTGCAAGAGTGAAGGCCTAGCGTTTTTGGGTCATAACCTATGCCATTCATGGCATTGGGAAGGAGGAGGAGGGCAATGATGGTGGAGGGGTGGTGTAGGTCTGATTAGGGGAGCAAGGTAGGAGAGGTAGGGATGCAGGTGTGTGGTTCCCAAGATTTGACCAAGAGAGGGAGGGAGGGAGAGAGAAGGAAGTGATTGCAAATCTTGCCATACACCACATGGCCGGCCTCATCTTTTGTTAAGCAAGACTAGCTCATATGTGGGGCCTAGTGACCATGCAGGTCGTCCAAGATGTGGTGCTGAAAGTGGAGAGGTCAAGGTGAATTTGGTTAAGTTTGAGATTGAGAAAGTAGAGTTGAGGTTGGAAATTAATTGGTTAAGATGACCATGTTAGCATTTGCTCAAATCATGGTTTGGTGAAGTGCTGACCTTGATGATAGTTCAGAGAGGTGCCCTTGTTGCCCAAAGGTTGATCAAGGTAGAAGGAAGTGGATAGTTGAAATATGTGATATCCAAATATGGATAAAGAGAGAGAAGAGGAGGTGTGAGCATGATCACATGCAATAATGCATAAGCATTATTATGTCTAAATAAAGAGGTATAGTTGGTGCACAAAGGTTATCATATAAATTTGGCTCAAGAAATGAGGTTGGAACCTCTCCTATGGCTATGGCAAAATTTTGAAATGAAAGGTAATTTGAAAATGTTGAGAGAAACAAGGTGGAACATAGGAGTTCAAAATTTTCTACTTAATTTAGATAGATTTTCTCATGTTTAAAAAAACAAGAAATGGTATAAGTACCATATCATGCATTTTGTTAGAAAACAAAACAAGGAGAATTATTATAAAGCAAATATTTTTGGGAGGAGATAAGGTGATATGAAATACCACACACATTTCCTATTTTGTTTGAGAAAATATAATTTAAAAGCTTTGCTAAAACTAGGATTAGTTTTGTAGTGAAAATTAGAGAAGAATATTAAATAGGATTTTTGGCAAATAAAATATTTTGGGAGAAGTGATCTCAAGGGTAGCAACAATCTCCACTCTTGGTTTTGTGAGGGTTTAAAATTGGATTAAAATAAAAACAAGAGGTAAAAGAGGAAGAAGTGATCTAGTGCTGAAATAGTGGATAGGGTAGAAGATCAAGTGAATATAAGAATTGTGGGGGTAGATTAGGACATGCAAGACGTGGAAGTTGTAGAGGGTGTTGCATAGATGAGATGCATGCATCGAGGTCACCAATAACAGTTGTGGGTGCTTAAGAAACAACTGCCAAAGTTGGAACATTTTAAGCCTGCCAAAACATCTTATTGACTTGGCTTCAAAATCATCAAGGATAAGTGGGTATAAGAAAGATTTGGTTCAAGGAAAGGACATGGTTGGGAAGTGATCATGACAGGGTAGGTCTAGGACCAAGTGCATTGCCTTAGATGGCAAGGGGTAGCTTAATCCAGGGGTTCCAAAATGGAATCTGGAAATAGATTTAGGACTTAGCTAAAAATTGGGATGTTGGAGGGGTTTTGACTAGGGTATAAGAGAAGGATGTAGTAAAAGAAAACATAATTTTCCTAAGCCACACATCTGTTTTATTAGGTGAGTTGCTTGTCTTACCACTAGAGGTGATGTTCTTTGGGGTAGCAAGACAAAACTCAACAAGCAAAAGCAAATAATCATCTGACGATCACAACAATTCATTATAACAAACAGATCAAGGCAATTCATCTAATTAGTCTTTGGAAAAAGTTTTTGTTCCCCCTGATTTTTGCACTAAGGACAACTCACCATAGGCGGTGTGCAGGGTGGGACGCGCCCCTATGGTGTGCCCCTTGGCCCTCCAGTCTCTGGCTCTCCGGGTCCGTCGGCAAAATATTGACTTCCGTCTTCGTGGGGTCCAATTCCGAGAATATTTCCTGTGTAGAATTTCTGAAACCAAAAACAGCAGAAAACAGGAACTGGCACTTCGGCATCTTGTTAATAGGTTAGTTCCGGAAAATGCATAAAATCATCATAAAGTATGAACAAAACATGTAGGTATTGTCATAAAACTAGCATGGAACATCAGAAATTATAGATACGTTGGAGACGTATCAAGCATCCCCAAGCTTAGTTCCTACTCGCCCTCGAGTAGATAAACGATAACAAGGATAATTTTTGAAGTGACATGCTACCAACATAATCTTAATCATACTATTGTAAAGCATATGAGATGAATGAAGCGATTCGAAGCAATGGTAAAGACAATGACTAAACAACTGATCATATAGCAAAGACTTTTCATGAATAGTACTTTCAAGACAAGCATCAATAAGACTTGCATAGGAGTTAACTCATAAAGCAATAAATTCTTAGTAGAAAGCTTTGAAGCAACACAAAGGAAGATATAAGTTTCAGCGTGCTTTCAACTTCAACATGTATATCTCATGGATAATTGTCAACACAAAGTAATATGATGAATGCAAATAAGCAAGTATGTAGGAATCAATGCACACAGTTGACACAAGTGTTTGCTTCTAAGATAGAAAGAAGTAGGTAAACTGACTCAACATAAAGTAAAAGAAAGGCCCTTCGCAGAGGGAAGCATGGATTACTATTTTTGTGCTAGAGCTTTTATTTTGAAAACATAGAAACAATTTTGTCAACGATAGTAATAATTCATATGTGTTATGCATAAGACATCCTATAAGTTGCAAGCCTCATGCATAGAATACCAATAGTGCTTGCACCTTGTCCTAATTAGTTTGGATTTACATGGATTATCATTGCATTACATATGTTTCAACCAAGTGTCACAAAGGGGTACCTCTATGCCGCCTGTACAAAGGTCCAAGGAGATAGATCGCATTTGATTTCTCGTTTTTGATAGATCTCAACTAAGGACATCCATACGGGACAACATAGAAAACAGATAATGGACTCCTCTTTAATGCATAAGCATTTCAACAACAGATAATATTCTCATAAGAAATTGAGGATTAATGTCCAAACTGAAACTTCCACCATGATACATGGCTTCGGTTAGCGGCCCAATGTTCTTCTCTAACAATATGCATACTCAAACCATTTAATCATGATAAATCACCCTTACTTCAGACAAGACGAACATGCATAGCAACTCACATGATATTCAACAAAAGTGTAATAGTTGATGGCGTCCCCAGAAACATGGTTACCGCTCAACAAGCAACTTATAAGAAATAAGATACATAGCAACATATTCAATACCACAATAGTTTTAAGGCTATTTTCCCATGAGCTATATATTGCAAAGACAATGAATGAAAATTTAAAGGTAGCACTCAAGTAATTTACTTTGGAATGGCAGAGAAATACCACATAGTAGGTATGTATGGTGGACACAAATGGCATAGGTTTTGGCTCAAGGATTTGGATGCACGAGAAGCATTCCCTCTCAGTACAAGGCTTTGGCTAGCAAGGTTGTTTGAAGCAAACACAAGTATGAACCGATACAGCAAAACTTACATAAGAACATATTGCAAGCATTATAAGACTCTACTGTCTTCCTTGTTGTTCAAACACTTCACCAGAAAATATCTAGACTTTAGAGAGACCAATCATGCAAACCAAATTTCAACAAGCTCTATGGTAGTTCTTCATTAATAGGTGCAAAGTACATGATGCAAGAGCTTAAACATGATCTATTTGAGCACAACAATTGCCAAGTATCAAATTGTTCAAGACAATATACCAATTATCACATGTAGCATTTTCTGTTTCCAACCAAATAACAATGAACGAAGCAGTTTCAACCTTCGCCATGAACATGAAAAGTAACGCTAAGAACACCAGTGTTCATATGAAACAGCGGAGCGTGTCTTTCTCCCACACAAAGAATGCTAGGATCCGAGTTTATTCAAACAAAAAAAACAAACAGACGCTTGATGGCGTGTAACTCACACGTTCGTTGGGAACCCCAAGAGGAATGTATGATGCGCACAGTAGCAAGTTTTCCCTCAGAAAGAAACCAAGGTTTAATCGAACCGGTAGGAGCCAAGAAACACGTTGAAGGTTGATGGTGGCGAAATGTGATGCGGCGCAACACCAGGGATTCCGGCGCCAACGTGGAACCTGCACAACACAACCCAAGTACTTTGTCCCAACGAAACAGTGAGGTTGTCAATCTCACCGGTTTGCTGTAACAAAGGATTAAGCGTATCGAGTGGAAGATGTTTGCAAAGAAGAAAATAGTAAACACAATTGCGGTAGATTGTATGCTATGTAAAGAATAGGACCGGGGTCCACAGTTCACTAGAGGTGTCTCTCCCATAAGATAAAAGCATGTTGGGTGAACAAATTACAGTCGGGCAATTGACAAATAGAGAAGGGCATAACAATGCATATACATGACATGATAAATATAGTGAGATTTAATTGGGCATTACGACAAAGTACATAGACCGCCATCCAACCGCATCTATGCCTAAAAAGTCCACCTTCAGGTTATCATCCGAACCCCATTCAGTATTAAGTTGCTAAGCAACAGACAATTGCATTAAGTATGGTGCGTAATGTAATCGACAACTACATCCTTAGACATAGAATCAATGTTTTATCCCTAGTGGCAACAACACATCACAACCTTAGAACTTTCTGTCACTGTCCCAGGTGTCAATGAAGGCATGAACCCACTATCGAGCATAAATACTCCCTCTTGGAGTTAAGAGCAAAAACTTGGCCAGAGCCTCTACTAATAACGGAGAGCATGCAAGATCATAAACAACACATAAACAATAGATTGATAATCACCATAACATAGTATTCTCTATCCATCGGATCCCGACAAACACAACATATAGTATTACATATAGATGATCTTGATCATGTTAGGCAGCTCACAAGATCCAACAATGAAGCACAACAAGGAGAAGACGACCATCTAGCTACTGCTATGGACCCATGGTCCAGGGTGAACTACTCACTCATCACTCCGGAGGCGATCATGGCGATGAAGAGTCCTCCGGGAGATGAATCCCCCCGGCAGGGTGCCGTAGGCGATCTCCTGAATCCCCGAGATGGGATTGCGGCGGCGGCGTCTCGGAAGGTTTTCCGTATCGTGGCTCTCGGTACTGGGCTTTCGCGACGGAGGCTTTAAGTAGGCGGAAGGGCAACGTGGGGCCACACGAGGGCCCCACACCCTAGGTCGGCGCGCCAGGGCCTGGGCCGCGCCGCCCTATGGTGTCGGCGCCTCGTGGCCCCACTTCCTTCCCTCTTCGGTCTTCTGGAAGCTTCGTGCAAAAATAGGACCCTAGGCGAAGATTTCGTCCAATTCCGAGAATATTTCCTTACTAGGATTTCTGAAACCAAAAACAGCAAAACAAGAACTGGCTCTTGCATCTTGTTAATAGGTTAGTTCGTAAAATGCATAAATATGACATATAATGTGCATAAAACATGTAGGTATCATCAATAAAGTAGCATGGAACATAAGAAATTATCGATACGTTGGAGACGTATCAGCATCCCCAAGCTTAGTTCTGCTCGTCCCGAGCAGGTAAAACGATAACAAAGATAATTTCTGAAGTGACATGCCATCATAATCTTGATCATACTATTTGTAAACATATGTAATGAATGCAGCGATCAAAACAAAGGTAATGACATGAGTAAACAAGTGAATCATATGACAAAGACTTTTCATGAATAGTACTTCAAGACAAGCATCAATAAGTCTTGCATAAGAGTTAACTCATAAAGCAATAAATCAAAGTAAAGGTGTTGAAGCAACACAAAGGAAGATTAAGTTTCAGCGGTTGCTTTCAACTTATAACATGTATATCTCATGGATATTGTCAACATAAAGTAATATAACAAGTGCAATATGCAAGTATGTAGGAATCAATGCACAGTTCACACAAGTGTTTGCTTCTTAAGGTGGAAGGAGATAGGTAAACCGACTCAACAATAAAAGTAAAAGAATGGTCCTTCAAAGAGGAAAGCATCGATTGCTGTATTTGTGCTAGAGCTTTTATTTTGAAAACATGAAACAATTTTGTCAACGGTAGTAATAAAGCATATGAGTTATGTAAATTATATCTTACAAGTTGCAAGCCTCATGCATAGTATACTAATAGTGCCCGCACCTCATCCTACTTAGCTTGGACTACCGGATCTTTGCATGCCATGTTTCAACCAAGTGTCACAAAGGGGTACCTCCATGCCGCTTGTACAAAGGTCTAAGGAGAATGCTCGCATTTTGGATTTCTCGCTTTTGATTATTCTCAACTTAGACATCCATACCGGGACAACATGGACAACAGATAATGGACTCCTCTTAAATGCATAAGCATGTAGCAATGATTATTATTCTCATATGAGATTGAGGATATATGTCCAAAACTGAAACTTCAACCATGATTCATGGCTTTAGTTAGCGGCCCAATGTTCTTCTCTAACAATTTTGCATGCTCCAACCACTAAAATGATAGATCCTTCAGACAAGACGGACATGCATAGCAACTCACATGATATTCAACAATAGTTGATGGCGTTCCCCAGAAGCATGGTTATCGCACAACAAGCAACTTAATAAAAGATAAAGTGCATAAGTACATATTCAATACTACGATAGTTTTTAAGGCTATTTTGTCCCATGAGCTATATATTGCAAAGGTGAATGATGGAATTTTAAAGGTAGCACTCAAGCAATTTACTTTGGAATGGCGGAGAAATACCATGTAGTAGGTAGGTATGGTGGACACAAATGGCATAGTGGTTGGCTCAAGGATTTTGGATGCATGAGAAGTATTCCCTCTCGATACAAGGTTTAGGCTAGCAAGGTTATTTGAAGCAAACTCAAGGATGAACAGGTGCAGCAAAACTCACATAAAAGACATATTGTAAACATTATAAGACTCTACACCGTCTTCCTTGTTGTTCAAAACTCAATACTAGATATTATCTAGACCTTAGAGAGACCAAATATGCAAATCAAATTTTAGCAAGCTCTATGTATTTCTTCATTAATGGGTGCAAAGCATATGATGCAAGAGCTTAAACATGAGCACAACAATTGCCAAGTATCACATTATCCAAGACATTTTAGAATTACTACATGTAGCATTTTCCAATTCCAACCATATAACAATTTAACGAAGAAGAAACTTCGCCTTGAACATTATGAGTAAAGCCTAAGGACATATTTGTCCATATGCAACATCGGAGCGTGTCTCTCTCCCACAAAGTGAATGCTAGGATCCATTTTATTCAAACAAAAACAAAAACAAAAACAAACCGACGCTCCAAGTAAAGAACACAAGATGTGACTGAATAAAAATATAGTTTCAGGGGAGGAACCTGATGATGTTGTCGATGAAGAAGGGGATGCCTTGGGCATCCCCAAGCTTAGACGCTTGAGTCTTCTTGAAATATGCAGGGGTGAACCACGGGGGCATCCCCAAGCTTAGAGCTTTCACTCCTCTTGATCATAGTATATCATACTCCTCTCTTGACCCTTGAAAACTTACTTCACACCAAACTTCAAGCAAACTCATTAGAGGGTTAGTGCACAATTAATAATTCACACATTCAGAGGTGACACAATCATTATTTTCACTTCTGGACATTGCATAAAGCTACTGGACATTAATGGATCAAAGAAATAAATCCAACATAGCAAAAGAGGCAATGCGAAATAAAAGGCAGAATCTGTCAAAAGCAGAACAGTCCGTAAAGACGAATTTAAAGCGGCACCAGACTTGCTCAAATGGAAAAACTCAAAACTAATGAAAGTTGCGTACATATCTGAGGATCACGCTCCTAAATTGGAAGATTTTTTCGAATTTTCTACAGAGAACTGTGCCCAGATTCGTGAGACAGCAATGCTGTTTCTGCGCAACGATCCCAAATATAACATCAACTTTGACATAGAAACTTTACTTGGCACAAAAACATGATAAGGAGAGGTTGCTACAGTAGAAACAACTTCCAAGACTCAACAAAACAAAAAATTGCTGTAGTAAAAACATGGGTTGTCTCCCATAAGCGCTTTTCTTTAACGCCTTTCAGCTAGGCGCAGAAAGTGCAAATCAAGTAACATCGAGAGATGAAGCATCAACATCATTACCAGTGTTGGGAGTTTTCTCAACCAAGCATAGTATATTTGATATATAAGTTTTAGCGTCTCCCTTTTCATTAGTCTTAGGCTTGCTACTCTCATCGAACAAATTTTCAGGAACAAGCCAAGCATAGTTATTTTCTAGTGCATCATTCATAGCTAGGAGTTTACATGGTATTGGTGCTTTGATCTCCCCACCATCATTAATGTTATTAGTGTACCTTATTCTATCCATGTCCATTTTTTCAAGGAGACCAATAAAATTGGTATGAGAACCTAGCATATTAAATTTAGCAAAAACTTTTCTAGCCTCTCTTGCTAGACCACCAAATTCTCTAAGAAGAGTTTCTAGAACAAAATCTTTCTTTTCCCCTTCTTCCATATCACCAAGTGTAAGAAACATGTGTTGGATTATAGGATTGAGATTAACAAATTTAGTTTCCAACATGCGAACTAAAGCAGCAGCAGCAATTTCATAGGTAGGAGCAGTTTTTAATAATGGTATATCTTCAAAATCTTCATCCATACTAACATGGGTGAAAAATTCTTCTATATTATCTCTTCCAATGATACACCCTCGTCCTACCGGTATCTCTTCCAAAGTAAACTTAGGATTAAGCATGATGAAATAAGCAAAAAGTAAACTAGGCAAACAAAGTAAAGACAAGTAACTAATTTTTTTGTATTTTTGATATAGAGTGCAAGACAATAAATAAAGCAAGTAGATAAAGTAAATGCAAGTAACTAATTTTTTGTGTTTTTGATATAGAGAGCAAGACAAGTAAATAAAGTAAAACTAGCAACTAATTTTTTGTGTGTTTTGTTTAGGTGCAGCAAACAAAGTAGTAAATAAAATAAAGCAAGACAAAAACAAAGTAAAGAGATTGAGAAGTGGAGACTCCCCTTGCGGCGTGTCTTGATCGGCAACGGCGCCGAAAAGAGCTTGATGGCGTGTAACTCACACGTTCGTTGGGAACCCCAAGAGGAAGGTATGATGCGCAAGCAAGTTTTCCCTCAGAAAGAAACCAAGGTTTAATCGAACCAGTAGGAGCCAAGAAGCACGTTGAAGGTTGATGGTGGCGAAATGTGATGCGGCGCAACACAGGGATTCCGGCGCCAACGTGGAACCTGCACAACACAACCCAAGTACTTTGTCCCAACGAAACAGTGAGGTTGTCAATCACCGGCTTGCTGTAACAAAGGATTAAGCGTATCGAGTGGAAGATGTTTGCAAAGAAAACAGAAACACAATTGCAGATTTATGCTATGTAAAGAATAGGACCGGGGTCCACAGTTCACTAGAGGTGTCTCTCCCATAAGATAAAAGCATGTTGGGTGAACAAATTACAGTCGGGCAATTGACAAATAGAGAAGGGCATAACAATGCATATACATGATATGATAAATATAGTGAGATTTAATTGGGCATTACGACAAAGTACATAGACCGCCATCCAACTGCATCTATGCCTAAAAAGTCCACCTTCGGGTTATCATCCGAACCCCATTCGTATTAAGTTGCTAAGCAACAGACAATTGCATTAAGTATGGTGCGTAATGTAATCGACAACTACATCCTTAGACATAGAATCAATGTTTTATCCCTAGTGGCAACAAGACATCACAACCTTAGAACTTTCTGTCACTGTCCCAGGTGTCAATGAAGGCATGAACCCACTATCGAGCATAAATACTCCCTCTTGGAGTTAAGAGCAAAAACTTGGCCAGAGCCTCTACTAATAACGAAGAGCATGCAAGATCATAAACAACACATAAACAATAGATTGATAATCACCATAACATAGTATTCTCTATCCATCGGATCCCGACAAACACAATATATAGTATTACATATAGATGATCTTGATCATGTTAGGCAGCTCACAAGATCCAACAATGAAGCACAACAAGGAGAAGACGACCATCTAGCTACTGCTATGGACCCATGGTCCAGGGGTGAACTACTCACTCATCACTCCCGAGGCGATCATGGCGATGAAGAGTCCTCCAGGAGATGAATCCCCTCTCCGGTGCCGGAGGCGATCTCCGAATCCCCCGAGATGGGACGCGGCGGCGGCGTCTCGGAAGGTTTTCCGTATCGTGGCTCTCGCATGGGGTTTCGCGACGGAGGCTTTAAGTAGGTGGAAGGGCAACGTGGGGGGCCACACGAGGCCCCACACCCTAGGTCGGCGGCCTGGCTGGGCCGCCGCCTATGGTGTCGGCGCCTCGTGGCCCCACTTCCTTCCCTCTTCGGTCTTTCGGAAGCTTCGTGCAAAAATAGGACCCCGGGCGAAGATTTCGTCAATTCCGAGAATATTTCCTTACTAGGATTTCTGAAACCAAAAACAAAGAAAACAACAACTGCTCTTCGGCATCTTGTTAATAGGTTAGTTCCAGAAAATGCATAAATATGACATATAATGTGCATAAAACATGTAGGTATCATCAATAAAGTAGCATGGAACATAAGAAATTATCGATACGTTGGAGACGTATCAACGCTCCAAGTAAAGCACATAAGATGTGACTGAATAAAAATATAGTTTCACTAGAGGTGACCTGATAAGTTGTCGATGAAGAAGGGGATGCCTTGGGCATCCCCAAGCTTAGATGCTTGAGTCTTCTTGAAATATGCAGGGATGAACCACGGGGGCAACCCCAAGCTTAGACTTTTCACTCTTCTTGATCATATTGTATCATCCTCCTCTCTTGATCCTTGAAAACTTCCTCCACACCAAACTCGAAACAAACTCATTAGAGGGTTAGTGCATAATCAAAATTCACATATTCAGAGGTGACATAATCATTCTTAACACTTCTGGACATTGCCCAAAGCTACTGAAAGTTAATGGAACAAAGAAATCCATCAAAACAAGTAAAAGAGGCAATGCGAAATAAAAGGCAGAATCTGTCAAAACAGAACAGTCCGTAAAGACGAATTTTTAGAGGCACTTAACAGGCTCATGAAAAACTCAAAACTAATGAAAGTTGCGTACATATCTGAGGATCACGCATGTAAATTGGCAGATTTTTTTGATTCTTATACAGAGAGATCTACTCAAATTCGTGATAGATAGAAATCTGTTTCTGCGCAGAAATCCAAATCTAGTATCAACTTTCTATTAGAGACTTTACTTGGCACAACAATGCAATAAAATAAAGATAAGAAGAGGTTGCTACAGTAGTAACAACTTCCAAGACACAACAAAACAGTAGCAAAATAAAAACATGGGTTATCTCCCAAGAAGTGCTTTCTTTATAGCCATTAAGATGGGCTCAGTAATTTTAATGATGCTCACGCAAGAAATAAGAGTTGAAGTAAAAGAGAGCATCAAGAAGCAAATTCAAAACACATTTAAGCCTAACCCACTTCCTATGAAAAGGAATCTTGTACACAAATAAATTCATGAGGAGAAAAGTGACAAGCATAGGAAGATAAAACACGAGTAACTTCAAAATTCTCAACATAAAGAGGGAAACTTAATATTATTAAGATGCATATAACCATGTTTCCCTCTCTCATAATAACTTTCAGTAGCATCATGAACAAACTCAACAATATAACTATCACATGAAACATTCTTATCATGAGCTACATGCATAAAATTATTACTCTCCACATAAGCATAGTCATTACTATTAATTGTAGTGGGAGCAAATTCAATGAAATAGCTATCATTATTATTCTCATCACCATAATCATCATATATAGGAGGCATATTGTAATCATAATTAATTTTCTCCTCGATAGTAGGTGGACTGAAAATATCATAAATTACAGGCATGGTATAATCATAATAACCTTTATCCTCCATAGTAGGTGGCACCAAAATACCACTATCATTATAATCATCATAAATGGGAGGCAAAGTATCATCAAAGAAAATTTTCTCCTCAAAACTTGGGGGACTAAAAATATCATGCTCATCAAAACCAGCTTCCCCAAGCTTAGAATTTTCCATAGCATTAGCAACAATGGTGTTCAAAGCATTCATACTAATAACATTGCCATTAGCATGCATATAAAGTTCCATAGGTTTTTAAATTTTCTCTTCAAACACCTCATGTCCTAACTCAAGATAAAGTTCATAAAGATCTCTCATTTTTGTTGTTGTTTCCATTAAGCCTAACTGGTGAAAATAAAAACAAGAAACAAAAAGATGCAATTGCAGGATCTAAAGGAAATATCTTCGAGCACTCACACACCGGCAACAGTGCTAGGAAATAGCTTAGTAGTCGGAGGATGTGAATACCTTTTACCTCCTGCAACGCCGAAAATAGCTTGATGTCTACGTATGCTTCTATTCTTGTAGACAGTGTTGGGCCTCCAAGAGCAGAGGTTTGTAGAACAGCAAGCAAGTTTCCTTAAGTGAATCACCCAAGGTTTATCGAACTCAGGGAGGTAGAGGTCAAAGATATCCCTCTCAAGCAACCCTGCAATTACGATACAAGAAGTCTCTTGTGTCCCCAACACACCTAATACACTTGTCAGATGTATAGGTGCACTAGTTCGCGAAGAGATAGTGAAATACAAGTAATATGGATGATTGTAAGTAGTAATTGCAATCTGAAATAAAGATGGCAGCAAGCAAACATGTAACAGAACTTGTTGGAAACGGTGTTTCAAAGCTTAGAAACAAGGCCTAGGGATCCTACTTTCACTAGTGGACACTCTCAACATTGCAATCATAATTGAATATAAATAAGCACTTCATCATACTACTCTCCTGTTGAATAAAGAACTCAAATTCATTGGGCAAGTGTGCAAAAGCACACCTCAAAGGCGTATTCCCAAGTACTAATAAACACCCCACACCGTCACCGTGAGCATTCATAGGAGGTACTAACACACCACAATTCATAAGGGAGTTACACACGGCGCACACACTGTCACCATTACACCGAGGTCACAGTAACTCCAAAGTTCACATAATAAAACACTTGAATAGCATATGACATCTAGATTGCAAAGCCTATGATCACATAGATGAACAAATAAGTGCTACTCTCAAACACTCTCTTGTTGGATAACAAACACCATTCATTGTGTAGGGCTACAAGAGCTCCCTCAAGCCGGAGTAAACAAGCTCCACAACATCCGGAGTTCATATTTAAAGTAACCTCTAGAGTGCATAATAGACAAGAGTAACATCTACATATTCATATAGATCACACCATGGGAGAGAGAGATGAACCACATAGCTACCGGTAGAGCCCTTAGCCTCGGGAGAAACTACTCCTCATCATGGGAGACAGCAGCGACGGTGAAGATGGCGGTGATGTCGACGGAGATGGATTCCGGGGGCAATTCCCCATCCCGGCGGCGTGCCGGAACAGAGACTTCTGTCCCCCGAACTTGGCTTCGCGATGGCGGCGGCTGCGTAACTTTTCTCGTCTCGTGGCTTATGTTTTTAGGATTTTCGAGACGGAGAGACTTTATAGGCGGAAGGGCAGCCTCGGAGGGGTCCCAGGGTACCCTCACCATATGGCGGCGTGGCCAGGGTGGGACCCGCGCCCCCTATGGTGTGGGCCCCCCTTGGCCCCCCTCCGGCCCTTCTCTGGCTCTCCGGGTCCGTCTCGGCAAAATATTGACTTCCGTCTTCCTGGGGTCCAATTCCGAGAATATTTCCCGTGTAGAATTTCTAAAACCAAAAACAACAGAAAACAGGAACTGGCACTTCGGCATCTTGTTAATAGGTTAGTTCCGGAAAATGCAGAAAATCATCATAAAGTATGAACAAAACATGTAGGTATTGTCATAAAACTAGCATGGAACATCAGAAATTATAGATACGTTGGAGACGTATCAGACTCCTCTCCGAGCAATAACCAATAGCGGGATCTGGAGATCCATAATGGCTCCCACATATTCAAAGATAACTTAGTGATCGATTGAACCATTTACATACGATACCGATTCCCTTTGTCACGCGATACTTTACTTGTCTGAGGTTCGATCATCGGTATCTCCATGCCTTGTTCAACCTCGTTACCGACAAGTACTCTTTACTCGTTACCGTGGTATGTCATCTCTTGTGATCCAATCACATGCTTGCAAGCTAATCAGACGACATTCCACCGAGAGGGCCCAGAGTATATCTATCCGTCATCGGGATGGACAAATCCCACTATCCATATGCCTCAACTCACACTTTCCGAATACTTAATCCCATCTTTATAACCACCCATTTACGCAATGGCGTTTGATGTAATCAAAGTACCCTTCCGGTGTAAGTGATTTACATGATCTCATGGTCGAAGGACTAGGTAACTATGTATCGAAAGCTTATAGCAAGTTGAACTAAATGACTTGATCTCATGATACGCTTATTTGGGTTTATGTTCATTATATCATTCACCCAATGACATAACCTTGTTATTAACAACATCCAATGTTCATGATCACGAAACTATGATCATCTATTAATCAACAAGCTAGTTATACAAGAGGCTTACTAGGGACTCCTTGTTGTTTACATAACACACATGTATCAATGTTTCGGTTAATACAATTATAGCATGGGATGTAAACATTTATCATGAACACTAAGATATAACAATAACTAATTTATTATTGCCTCTTGGGCATATCTCCAACAGTCTCCCACTTGCACTAGAGTCAATAATCTAGTTTACATTTGTAAAGATATAACACCTTTACACCTTGGCCTTCTGGTGTTTATCATGTTTTGCTCACGGGAGAGGTTTTAGTCAACGGATCTGACACACTCAGAAACGTATGTATTTTGCAATTCATTTGCGTGTTAACGCATCACTCATTTTCCAAATGAGTCGGCATTAATCACACTAAATATGTTTCAGTCCATATCCTTTCATTGAAGTTAATTCTCAACGAAACGTTTTAATCACATCGAGTATTACATCATTTATAATCAATGATATGTCAGCCACATATAATATTATAACTATGTCTCAGCGCTCCCACTTAATTTCTTGCAAATGCAAGCATCTTCATCGTTTCTGATGAAATCAAAAACTCTTTGACTATTTCATCCGCTGAAGATTCCAACTCCGCGATACTCACTTCATCCAATTGAAGTTTGTATACCTATCTAGTATTCCACGGACCAGCAAAACTCTTGGTTGTATCTAGTATACATCCTTAATACACACTTCTGGAAGGTATGTATTTCTGCCATCCTACTAACATATCTCATAAAAGAAATATGTAGTGGCTACTAGAATAATCCATATAGACTATAAGCATTGCTACGGAAGATCTAATCTTATCGTAGTCAACTCTTTGAACTTTGTCGTAAAACAACTTTTCGACAAGTCGAGCTTTGCTGCTTGCGTGAGGAATCTCCTTGTGACGGTAAAGCACACGTCTGTTGGGAACCCCAAGAGGAAGGTATGATGAGTACAGTAGCGAGTTTTCCCTCAGTAAGAAACCAAGGTTTATCGAACCAGTAGGAGATGAAGGCCATGTGAAGGTTGTTGGTGAAGGAGTGTAGGTGGCGCAACACCGGTGATTCCGGCGCCAACGTGGAACCGCACAACACAATCAAACTACTTTGCCCCAACTTAACAGTGAGGTTGTCAATCTCACCGGCTTGCTGAAACAAAGGATTAAACGTATGGTGTGGAGAATATGTTTGTTTGTCAAAACAACAGAGAACAATGATTGTAGTAGATTGTATTTAGATGTAAAAGAATGGACCGGGGTCCACAGTTCACTAGTGGTGTCTCTCCAATAAGATAAATAGCATGTTGGGTGAACAAATTACGGTTGGGCAATTGACAAATAGAGATGCACATACATATCATGATGACTACTATGAGATTTACTTAGGGCATTACGACAAAGAACATAGACCGCCATCCAGCATGCATCTATGCCTAAAAAGTCCACCTTCGGGTTAGCATGCGCACCCCTTCCAGTATTAAGTTGCAAACAACAGACAATTGCATTAAGTACTGCGCGTAATGTAATCAACACAAATATCCTTAGACAAAGCATTGATGTTTTATCCCTAGTGGCAACAACACATCCACAACCTTAGGGGTTGTTGTCACCCCAGATTCAATGGAGACATGAACCCACTATCTAGCATAAATACTCCCTCTTGGAGTCACAAGTATCAACTTGGCCAGAGTCTCTACTAGCAACGGAGAGCATGCAAGAACATAAATAACACATATATGATAGATCAATAATCAACTTGACATAGTATTCAATATTCATCGGATCCCAACAAACACAACATTGGATTACCAATAGATGTCTACAAGATCAAACTCATAGACAAGAGGATGAGAAACAAACTGCCCCCCGTAGTCCAAGGATGAACTACTCACACACCGGGGGTGCATGGTGACCTCCACCTCTCGGTGATGTTGATCTCAGGCCGGGTGCCGGAGGCGCCGAGGGCGAAGGTGTGGTTGACGGCGGCGGCTCTGGAACCGTTTCTCGTACTCACTAGCGACTAGGTGGCGGAAGGAATAGTAGGCCACCCTGGGGACGCTGGGGCCCAATCCCATATGCGACATGGGTTGTGCGGCCCCCTGTGGGCTCGTCCCCGTCTCCTCTTCGGTGTTCTGTAAGGCTCCGTGGAAAATAGGACCGTGGGCTTTTGTTTCGTCCAATTCCGAGAATATTTCCTGTGTGATGAACCTTCATCTTGTCTTCAAGATCTTCAGAATTCGTCACTTCCTCACACGTTTACCATTACCCTCTATATCTATAGCATCAAGTAAGAACTTGATATTGCAACATGCATTTGCATATCAAAGTCAAACTTCAAGTATGGATCTAGTCAACCAATGAAAATCCAATAAAATCCAAGAAGATCCAGCTTTGTGCTTATAATACACACCATCTTAAGCCTGAATATAATAGTTGAGTAAGACATCTCTAAACATCAGGCTGAGATGTAGTATATAACACCACATAAGATAGGTTTATATCGTGATACTTAGCACGAATATGTGGATTTCTACTATTTGTCTCAACATTTATTTTAATTGCACATTTGCAAGGAGATAAACTTGAAACAAAGTGGTCTAGGATAGTTAAGGTTGACCTAAAGTTCTTTGGAAGTATTAGCTTAACTTCTATTTTGTTGAGAATTATCTCCCATGCTATCTTTTGGTTCTAACATGGCTACTCTAAACACATAACTATTGGAATATAGTTCCTATACTTCCAAGTGTTTCTATCATAAGACTATGGTCATGATGTGCTTGGCACACTTCCCATGGTTCTGAAACACAATCTTACACTGTTGTTGAACAACTGACTTCTTATTGTACTCCTCCTAAATATTTATGATGTTCTACTACATCACATAATGATTCTCAGGTGAATCTTATATGATTACTATCTCTACCATGGAAGTAGACATATTTTATTCCTATATCTCTTCCTTACCTCCCATGATTGTCTCATCATGGTCTATACTACCTCATATACTTATTTGTATAACTTACTATCAATTGTTTTACAAGTTTGGATAATTTACTTACCTATTACTTGTATTAGTTTACACCTTATAATAGGATATCTTAGTTATCTTTATCACTTGATATTACTCCTATTACTGGTCTGGATAATTCTTACTTTAACCATAACAGGTACTGGTACACATCTTCCAATAGGATATCTTCCTTATGGTTGTATCCTCTCTTTGGACTACCATGTATTGTATACCAACTGTGATCTACTCATCTATTGTTTTGAGAACTTAATGGTATGCTACATATTTGGGATTAGCTAACTAACTTCACTTAGGGAAGATAGGTAAGGAGGTTGACTTAAGTGTGTCAGGATTATTCTCAAGTGAATATCCATCTCAAGTCATAAGAACTATTTGGTTTAGCTTAGACAACTTCCTATAGACACTACCAATCCTATAGGTCTCCTTTAAAGGGTTTTAATCCTAGGGTCAAAGCATTTACTCTGATACCAACTGTGGTGACCCGGCATACCACTGCATGGTGTAGTATGCAAGTTTGATATAACACCAATGAAACACCGTTCCACTAGTATTATATCGCTCAGAGTGGTACAACAGAAACATATGCGGGTCCAAGGCATGTCTATAGAATTACAATACAGACTCATTACATAAGATCATCATAGCCTCCTACTTTACAATGAGGTAAAACTGCAAATAAACTCCAAAGAACGACTCGTAGTCTAATCCTTAACTCTATTTGTAGAGTATTTAACTAGCTATAGAGGCTATGAATAGATTCTAGCTAAATAGGACCTAGGTTTAGGAAACTAGTTCCTTTCTATTGCTAATCTAGGTTTTCTCCTTATTGAATGTGGTATCGGACTCTTCTGACAGGTCCTGTCCCGTGAAGTAGTTGTTGACTCCTCGGCTTTCGAGTTGCACTGTAGATCCTCCTTCGATGCCTTCATATCTAAGCAGGGGATTTAAGAGTGGGATGAGTACGAGCGTACTCAACAAGTTCATTATAGGAAAGAGGTGTTTAATGCACCATTAGACCAGAAAGTCTAATACCAATGCAGGTTTTCATAATCATTTCTTCAAAAGGTTGCTTTTATTCAGAAGAACTATGTCCGTCAGCCTTCACCGGTTTACTAGAACTTCATGGAGTTCCTTTCCTATCGTTCGCAGTTCCCCCGAAGGAGTGACAGGTCACGATTCATTACTCTGCAGAGGTGTGTTGCTTTACCCATAAGAGATCTTAACCTTGGTGCCAACCGGGAATGACCCGTCCACACTTCCTTTGGTGTGAGGCCCGGTATAAGGTCATAGCCAATCATATTCCTCCGCTACCTCGCACACCCACCCTTTGTTGCAATCCCCGACCCTGGGTCCTCGCCGGTCCTCTTACACCAATTAAGGATGGACCCCGACCACGACGACAGTCTGGGACTAGTTAACCAAACTCCTTTGCCGGTAGATGCAACCCCTCATAGACCGCAATACCGTGGGGACTTTAGGCTTCCCCAGCCACCGCTTGATCCTCGGGCTACAAGTGTCTACGGACAATGCCGTGGGGACTTTAGGCTTCCCCAGCCACCGCTTGCACCCTTGGAATACAAGTGTCTACGGTAAAGCGCGTCCGTTGATGTACAAGAGGTGGAAATACAATTGACTATTCCGTCCCACTCCCATCTTATGGTTAACACGGTTATTACGGCACAAGAATCATCGGACGACATTTGTTGTTTAATCCTAGATGGATTTAAACCCTTGCAATGGAACCTCCACCATATCAACACAATCCATGGTTCCATTGCCCACCACTTAGTCATATTCATAGTTATGAAAATAATGGTTTTGCTTTTTATGCAATAGTGATAAACATAGTACTTTGCAAGTAATTTGGTAAAAATACTCAAATGACATGAGAAAGTGATGAACTTGCCTTTCTTGACTGCAAGATTATGCAGGGTGTCTCGACGTAATAACTCCAAATTCTAAAATAGCATCATCGTCCGGGACGATGTTTAAAAGATTGGCAAGGATGCAATAATGCATAAGTATGAGATGCAATCATTTCTAGCGTGACCTAACCCCGATGATTTAGGATTAGTGAGTTGTTATGATTAATGTAGGTTGTGTTGCACTTTTAGAGTGTTTCACAAACAAGGTTCTTATTCAGGTGTGATTACTTGGTATCATGTACAAGTTATATAATACAGCATAATAATCAATTGTACACACAAGGAATTATAATTGGCATAATGTTCATATGTGAAGAACAGTTGTCATTTTTAGTACTATATGGCATGGTTAATGATTACTTATTATCTTCTTCAAAAGAATAACATTTGAAGAACATGTTCTTTAATATAATATAAGTATGACAATTGGGTTTGTGGGTTTTCTAGAGTTTATCATGGTTTCGAGAAGTTCCTGGAGTAAGTATTAGATGGATCACAACAATGTTGGATTCATCGACTACTAGGGCTTGTATGGTCTTAATTAAGCATAAGCATCTTAATTATCAATGGTGGCTATTAAGGTGGTATATCTTATTGGTGATCGATAGTTAGGTTTTATAGGTTCTTATAAGCAGAGTTGATGATGGTTCTCTGTTTACTTCAAAAGAATAACTTTTGAAGAACATACTTCTTAAAGAATAAGAAGTATTACAATTAGGGTTGAGGTTGTCTAGGGTTTGCTATTGGATCCACTAGGTAAGGAATAATGGATTCTTAAAGAGGATAGTTCATAAGTATTTAACACTAGTAGGGTTTAGTGTGCACAATATTGGCATGGTTGCTATTAGGGTTCATCACAATGGTGTGATGCTATGCATGGATAAATAAGGTTGATATCTCTAAGGATAGGCTCTAGGGTTGGTTCTGTTTGATCAGCTAGGTTTGATTAATATGAACACATGGAATGCTAATTTAGTAATGATAAGTTCTACATTTTATGTGGTCATGGCAAATATTTAGTTGCTACTGTGGTTATATGACTACTATTGAAGTAACATGATCACATGTTAATTTGGGTTTAGGTTTGGAAACCATTTAGGGTTTATATTGATTAATGGAACTAGGGTTCCTAATTGGGTTAGGGTTTTAGGAATCACATGAAATAATAAGGATGTAATATCATTTACTAAGGAATTAGGGTTTCCTAATTACCATATAGTTCTATCATTAATAACTTCCTTATAAAGTTGAAGTTATTAATACTTAGAAATGATATTGGTTTGGGGTTTTCATTATTTTTAATGGGTTAACAATTAAGGTAATTATTAATTAGGGTTTAAATCCTTCTGACAAAGGATTAACTTGTCAATGCCTACGGATTGTAGACTAGGGTTTCGTTGGATGTAGAGGGCAAGTAGATCTCGAAGGTTTCAGCCGAAAATACTCGACGATGTAAAAACTAGGGTTTGTGAGACAATGATTCGATCCTCTCTTTGTCCCTCGCTTATATAGGAGGCGGAGCCGAGGGATTCGTGATACACAAGTTTACAGAGTCCGGGAGGGTTTCTAACTCATCCCGCAAGATTACAAACGAGGACTCCTATTACAACTCTAGCTTTCCTTAACAGTATCTTGGGCTTCCGAATCTTCTTATTCTTCGGGTCGTGGGACTTCATTAAAACCCGGGTACCATCTTTGGCAGGCCCATTGGGTATGCCTATGTCAGTAGCCCCCGAGATTTTGCTTGAATCGCAGAGTCAGGGAAAATCTCCACCTTTATATTTATTCGACAACTCTGAATTTTCACACATATCTTTGCATACAAATTTCTATATTGTACAGGGATAATGGTAGTTGGGGCTAGTTCATCTGACGGATCAGGTACTAGTTAACTGCTCTAGTGGCAATCCACAAAAACCTACTTCAAAATCACGTCCCTGGACATGATTTCGGGATACTGGGTAACTTCGACAGTGCCGCTTAAGGTCTTACCATTCGTCGAGTCCAGTCATATTTATCGGGTACCTAATGCGTTCGCTAGGATTTTCTTCGTATCTGTTGATACGGAAAGTAGCTAACCAACGTCGAGACGGCGCCCACGCACGTAACGGATGCGGGGTCTTACCTTCGCAAATTTTGCGGCATTCAGAGATTTATTCGCATCTTTGGCGCTCTGAGAATATATTGTCGAGTGCTTATTCGACTGTTGGAATAGCACATTTTATTGAGTCAACGGATGACTTATATTGCTCTCCCGATGGGAGTATATGTAGAGTTATTTTAACTCGAAATATACTCTCTTGTACTTCTATTTTCTTTTTTATAATTTCATCGGGCACGCGAACAGCGTTCCCGATGGGAGTAGCCCCGAGGCTACAGCCAAGGACTTGTACTTGGGTGTAGGCTCCACGCTTTATGCCGCTATATATTTTTCTCTCCAAATTTTCAAATCTCGGGTGCGCGAACAGCGCTCCCGATGGGAGTAGCCCCCGAGGCTATGAGCAAATATTTTGTATTTGATCATAGGCTCATATCATTTCTATTTTGTCTTTCTCAAACTTTTCATTTTTTCCGAAGTAGCCCCCGAGCATTTGGGCAAAAACTTGTATTTGATCAAAGGCTCTCGAAATAATCATCAACCTTCTGCTGTCGCCATTCTTACGAACCTTTGTAGCTGAAATTTTATCTTGACAAGGTGACATCATTGCTGACGGTAACCACGATCACCGTATCGGGAAAACGCGAGAACTTCTCTCCCTCTGTCTCGTGGGCCCAAATTTCCTATCCAGTTGACACGTCGTGCAAGTGGGGGACACACGTCCTCCGCTTTTTCTGGCACTTATACTGTATCGCCTGTCTGTTCACCTCTCAGTGAAAATCCATTTTAACCCCCTGTCCACGTGTTTGCCATCTGCATCTTAATTTTTCCATCCAACGGTTACGTCGACTCGCCGCACCACTACATAAGGCCATCGTCTTCCTCCTTCAGCACTTTCGCTCGCGCCGCATCTCTGCTCCTCCTCTGCAACTCCTCCATTGCTCCCATTGCTTCAAGCGCTCAAGCACACTCACACCTTTCGCCGCCAAGTCCGTTGATGCCGCCTCGCGTCCGTTTGACTAGGCATAGCACGCCGGAGTCGAAGATGGCGGCATCAGATCTAGGAAGCGCTGAGTGGGAGAGATCCAAGATTTCTGCCCAAGACATCAATATGCTGAAGAAGATGGGATTCGGCAAAAAGGAAGACTCGCTTCAGTTCCCCAAGGAGGAAAGCAACCCGAAGCCTCCAATCCACTATCGGGTTAGTTTCGTTGACCACCTCATCCGAGGGCTTTCTCCCCCAATCCACGAATTTCTCCGTGGTCTCCTCTTTGTATATGGACTTCAGTTGCATCATCTGACACCCAATTCCATCCTCCACATCTTGATTTTCATCACACTGTGTGAATGCTTTCTCGGGGTCCAACCCAGTTGGGCTCTGTGGAAGCGCATCTTCTGTATCCGCCGTAATGGCTCTCACAGCGTCGCCTATAACATTGGTGGCGTTGTTATCTGTGTTCGTTCTGATGTCGAATATTTCGACGTCAAATTTCCCGACTCCGTCTAAGGTTGGCGGAAAAAGTGGCTGTATATCCATGAAGAAAGTTCCAATCCAGTGGAAGAAAACATCGCCCCTTTTGACGGAGAAGCCAAAATCCTTTGCCGCCGTTCTTGGGATGCTGAAGCTACCGAGGCTGAGAAGTTGGCGACAGAGGCGCTGATGACTCGCATCCACGAGCTACAGAATACCCGCGGCAAGGAACTTTCGGATATTGAGATTACCGCCTATTTCCTTAGGACTAGAGTGCAGCCTCTCCAGGCTCGCAAAAACCCCTTCTGGAAGTATGCTGGTGAAAAAGATGTCGATAGGCTCTCAAAAGATCTTCCGTTGAAGGATTTTGAAAAGCTTATCTGCAAAATCTCATCCCTCAACAAGAAAGATTCAATTCCAACTTCTTGCTGTATTGCGCCATACAGTAGCGCCAATCCCCTTCCCGAGGTAATTTTTCCTTTTAATTGCTATATTACCTCCTCGAGTTTTATTACTTGTCGACTACTATCTTGTTAATGCCTTTTTATCGACACTCTTTCTTTTTCTCAGGACCACCCCGTCCTTGCTTCTCTTCCTCCTCTTCCTGAAGGTGGAGAAGTTGAGGACCGTACCGTTGTCGACGATGACAACCAAGGCACCTCGCGCCCTGCCACCGAAATCGCGGGTTCTCACAAATCCGCGGCTTCCGCTGAGTCAGACGCCACTGCCTCGACACACTCTCTTCCTCACGCTTCTCCAAGGATGAAGAGGAAGAGAGATGAAGTCAAAGATTCCAGCACCTCCAAAGCCGAAGAAGTTGAGCCTTCAGATAGGAAGGCAGCTTTTAGTCCATATACTGATGCCCTCGTCAGCTCGTAAGTTACTCCTTACTCTTTACTTTTTTGTTTTGACGTTTCTTGTCTGTCTTGCTTCTTATACTGTTGCCATTTTGTTGTAGTGGTGACGAGGAAGAAGAACAACCTGTTGACGCGGCTGCACGAACGAGTACATCGCGTACTTTAATTGTGTCTGAAGCTCAACATGATGGGGATGAAACTTCTCCTCCCCAACAGGACATCGTGCAACCGCCGCCAGTTGAGAGCCCCCGAGCCTCTCCTCCAAAGAGAGCGAGGATTGAGCCATCCAAGGAACCTATCCAATTCCCTGGTAGCTCCTCGACACCTTCATTAGATGATGTAAGTTTCAATACTTCTATCTTCACTTTGCTTTTTGCTAAGTGTTGCCGAATTTACATTGGCTATATTGACTTCTTTTTCTTCCTTGGTCGTTTTTTCAGCCTCTAATGAAGGAGTTTATTCGTCTTGGTACCCAATTTGTCGGGTATCGTGACTATTCCAAGAAGCTGGAAGGTACTACTTTTATTTTCCTCTGTTGCATGTGTACCATGATTTTGTCATAATATTTGACTGTCATGTATATTGCCAGGAGATCTTGCGGAGGCCAACAAGCGTGCTGACGCTCTTGCTGTTAAGTTGGAGCAGAGCGAAGAAGCTCGCAAGAAAGCTGAAGAGGATGCTGCCGCCATCGAAGATCTTCGAAAGAGGCTTCATGACGCGGAAACTTCCTTGAGCGAGAATATATCTCAGCAGTCAGCTCGAGAGACAGAAATCCTTGCTCGCTTGGAGTCGCAGACTCGTCATTTTATTAGTAAGTACTTGAATCCTTGTGCACTTTCTCGGATTGCTTCACATTTTCCCTGCATTCTTTATTTACATGCGACTCTTTGCTTATTTGTAGGGAGAACTCATCAAGAATACGAAGTTGAGGGTCCTGAAGGCGACGAGCTTCTCGATGCGCTGACCCTTGTTGAAATTCATGGGGATGAAGCACGCGACGGCCTTGAAAACGCTGAGGCGGGCCTGACGAAACTTTTCCCCTACTTCTTCCCGAAGAAAGAGATCCCCAATACTTTTGTTGATCTTGCCAAAGCCTTCAACGAGCCTGAAGATCTTGGGCTAAAGCTTTGCCAAGAAGGTCTGAAGATTGGCGTTAAGGGCACCATCGCGCTGATCGCTAATAGTCAACAAAACGTCGATTGGGCCAAGGTTGGCGACATAGGGGAGATGGAGACGAAGAAATGGCAATCTCTAATTAGAGCTGCCAAGCCTCCCGCAAGACCAATCCTTTCTTTCCTTGGTGTGAAACCGGTACCTGCTCCAAGTGCATCCAAGCCGGAGGTCAAGTAGACCACCCTGTCCTCTTTTTTCTTAGTTCTATCTTTTTATGCTGTCACCCTAGTAGTTTTGGCGACAACTACTTCAGTAGTCCAGTAGTGACCTTTCTTTTGTAATAGCAATGTACATACTTCAATGTTTAATCGAAATCTATGTTTGCTGGATGATTGATGTCGAAAATCTTTATTTTCAGTTGATTTTTGACAACTATTCTGCACCTCCTCGTCCTTCCGACGTCTTACCTGCTTCCTCTCACTCGAAGAAAACACCTGTTGCTGTCGAAGTTATTGAACATTCGTCGAGTAAGGGTTCAGCACCAGTTTTGGAGGAACTTCGCCGAGAACTCCAGTCCACGAAGAAGCAATCACTTGTACTAATGGAACAATCTCGAAAATCTTCCGAGAGGGAGCAAATTGCACTTCAACAAGCTCAAAATGCCATAGCTGAAAAGGAAACTGCGGTTGCTGAGGCTGCAGCAGATTCTACTCGAGAAAATTTCATGTTGCAACTGCTGACTGATGCTAGCTTGGATATGGCAGGTGTGCTTCCTGAACTTAGTCGCACTTTTCCCTTTTTCTTGTCTCCTCTTTTCCTGATGACTTTTTCCAAATAGGTTCTTTTTTGAACGCTGCTACCGAAGATGAGCGTGTTGAAGCTCGATCCAATGCACTTCTCAGACTTGCACAGGAGCATGGCTCTAACTTTTGGGGCACACCTGAACGTACCCGTCAGATCGTCAGATTTCAAGATCGTGCGCTTCAGGTCCGCGACTTTCTCGACTTTTGTACGAGGACTTTGTCTTTAGTTTATGGGACCATGTTTCCGCGTAATAAGATGCCAGAGACCCTCCCTGCTTTGATGGAACAATTTCGAGATGCTCCTCGGATCCATGGCTTTGTGCGAGCCCAATTAGCTGCTGGCGCAAGGTTTGCCATGATCATGATAAAAATCTGCTGCCCGAAATTAGACATGGGTCAAATTGTTCCAAAATGCCTGGCGAAGATGGCGAAGAGGAAAAGGAACTTCGGCAAGTATGATGACATTGTCACCCCTGTTGCTGAGGATATGATGGATGAACTTCTTCGACTGGACGCCGAATTCTTCGTGAAGGGTAGTTATGCGGAACATAGCACTCGCGCTGTAAATAATGAGCGATTGACCATAGATAATATTCTGGGCAATAATTGAAGATTTGCTTCCCAAGGATTTGTATCACATATGCTGTAAACATAAGCTATATTTGTAAATTTATTGTTTTGTCTTTGCCAAGCCCCCCGGGCGTTTTGTTGGCAATGATTTTTATAATGCGAGGTTGTCCCAAGGCAAAATAAATTATTTTGAGTACTATATTTGCAGGCATTAGCCCCCGAGCTTTATGTCGATCAATTTTTGTACTGCTATTTTTTTTTGCGAGGTGCTTTTGCACCAGGGCTAGATATTTTGTAAGTTTTGCTCGTCGATATTACGGATATATATGTTGTATCTTCTGGGTACAAGCCCCCGAGCCAGTCGAAAAAGATATATGATTCCACTATCTTTATTATATTGCAGCACCGCGAGTCCGCCTCATTAAAAACCTTTCCCGGCCCCACGGTGCCCGAAAAAGGAAAAGAGTGCGTCTGAAATCTCGCGGGCGTTTCAAGACATTGTATTTTTACAAGGAGAGCTATATTTTGGTACTAGGCGTAGAAACGCCTTAGCTGCTACGTTCCGGGGTTTTTCTCGGGAACCCCTGTCTTCTTATCTTTGATCCTGTATGCTCCTCCTTCAATTACTTCTGTGACGATGTAAGGGCCAAGCCATGGTGACTCGAGTTTTTCCGTACGATCTTGATTGAGTCGCAGAACTAAGTCTTCGACTTGAAAAGACCTGGGTCGCAATCGTCGACTGTGGTAATTTTTCAAGTCTTGCTGATACTTGGTGACCCTTGACAATACTTCGTCTCGAGCTTCGTCGAGTGCGTCAACGCCGTCTTCCAATGCTCTTCTGGAAGTTTCTTCGTTGTATTCCGTGACTCTCGGAGAGTCGTGCTCTATTTCTATCGCGTCTCGCCTCCCATGGACCGAAAAAACGAGTCTCATGTGTCGCTGTAGTTGGCGTTGTTCGGATGCTCCATAACACGCTCGGCAGCTCTTCTGGCCAAGTGTGTCGAGCTTTTTCCAGTGGCCCTAACAGACGCTTCTTGATGCCATTGCAGATGATACCATGGGCTTTCTCGACTTGACCATTGGTTTCAGGATGCGCGACTGACGCGAAGTGCAGTTTGATACCTACTTCTACGCAATATGTCTTGAATTCCTTGGATGTGAAGTTACTGCCATTGTCCGTGACAATGCTATGAGGTACCCCGAACCGAAAAACAATGCTCTTCACGAATTTTATGGCTGACGCTGCATCTAGTGAATTTATCGGCTTGGCTTCTATCCACTTGGTGAATTTGTCGACAGCGACGAGCATATACTCGTATCCTCCTGGCAAGGCCTTGTGTAACTTTCCCACCATGTCGAGACCCCATTGAGCAAAGGGCCAAGATAGGGGTATTGGCATTAGTTCCGCTGCCGGAGAGTGAGGCTTTGCGGCAAATCTCTGGCACGTGTCACATGTTCGCACTATTTCCTTTGCATCCTCGATTGCTGTTAACCAGTAGAATCCAGCTCGAAAAACCTTAGCCGCAATAGCTCGGCTACTTGCGTGATGACCGCATACTCCTTCGTGTACTGCCTTCAAAATTACTCTTCCTTCTTCGGGTGTCACCCTGTCTTACACCCGAAATACTTCGCTTATACAATTCTCCTTTGACCACAGTAAAAGAACGTCTCCTTATCCGCCTTGCTTCAACTGGATTGTCGGGTATTGTTTTCCTTAGGATATATGATATGTATGCTTGCATCCATGGAATTTGCACCATCATAACTAGCTCCTGTTCCTCTTCTTCTTCGTCCAGTGATTCTTTTACAGCACCCGAGGGTTTTGCTTCCTTCTCCTTCTTTTTTGATTTCATCGGCTTGGTAGATCTCTCGCTTATTTCTTCCCAAAACACGCCTGGAGGAATCGCCAGACATTGCGACCCGATATTTGCAAGAACATCGGCTTCATCATTGCTCAATCTGCTGATATGATTTACCTCACATCCATCAAACAGCTTTTCTAGCTCATTATACATCTCCTTGTATGCTATCATACTCTCGTTGACTGCATCACATTGGTTCATGACTTGTTGGGCCACCAATTGTGAGTCGCCAAAGATTTTTAGTCGAGTTGCGCCACAAGCTTTCGCCATCTTCATTCCATGTATAAGAGCTTCGTATTCTGCCTCGTTGTTAGACGCGTTTGGGAATGTCATCCGTAAAACGTACTTTAATTTGCCGCCTTCAGGTGATATGAGAATTATGCCTGCTCCAGCTCCCTCTAATCTCTTAGACCCATCGAAGTTCATGGTCCAAGTTCTCGATAAATCCGGAGGTCCTGTATTTTGCAACTCCATCCACTGCGATGAAATCCGGCAAAATTTGCGACTTTATTGCTTTTCTTTTTCATACGTGATGTCCCGAGGGAGAGTTCTATTCCCCAAAGGAGACACGGCTGTAGCTTGGATTGTTTAGTATATTGGATAGGGAGCCTCGTTAACCACTATTATCGGACAGAAAAATAGTGCCGCAATTTTCTTGCGGTTGTAAACACTCCGTATGCCGGTACTACGGTACTGTTTTGAAGGCGATAGAACTTCACTGATGAAGTATACACGCACTCCGTTAAGTTTTCCTTCTTCTTCTCTTTCGACAACTAGCGCTGTGCTGACCACTTGGGGTGTTGCCGCAATGTACAGCAGGAGAGGTTCCTTCTCTTTCGGCACCACCAAGATTGGTGGTGTCGAAATTGTCCGTTTAAGATCCTCGAAAGCCCTGCCTCTTCGTTCCATGGAACTTTTCTCCTTGCTTGATTAAGGCGTAGAACGGTAGCGCCTTTTCTCCTAGCCTGGCGACGAATCTGCTTAAAGCATCGACTCGCCCAGTTAGTTGCTGTATTTCCTTCAACTTTGTTAGCTTCCTCATTGTTATGATAGCTTGGATTTTTTCGGGATTTGCTTCAATCCCTCTTGCTGAGACTAGGAACCCGAGAAGTTCTCCCGCAGGAACGCCAAAAGAACATTTCGTCGGATTCAGCTTGAGGCAAAATTTGTCGAGGTTGGCAAAAGTTTCTTTCAAATCGTCGATCAACGTTTCCCCCTTTTTGAAGTTATGACGACATCATCGATGTAGACTTGTACGTTTTTTCCAATCTGTGTTGCTAGGCATTTCTGCATCATCCGTTGATATGTTGCTCCCGCGTTTTTCAAACCAAAAGGCATTGTTATGTAACAAAACACGCCATATGGTGTGATGAACGCTGTCTTGGCTTCGTCGTTTTCTTTTAATCGAATCTGATTATAACCAGAATATGCGTCCAAGAAGGAAAGACGTTCGCATCCCCGTGGAGTCGATAATTTGATCGATCCTTGAGGGGAAAGTGATCCTTTGGACAATGTTTATTGAGGCACGTAAAGTCGACACACATGCGAAGGACTTTCGTATTTTTCTTCGGCACCATCACTGGGTTAGCTACCCACGTGGCTTATGTGGATATCTCTTTAATAAAACCAGCATCTTTGAGTCTATCGATTTCTGACAGCATAGCTTTGCGGTTTGGTTCCGAAAAACGCCGCAAAAGTTGTTTGATTGGTCTCGCAATAGGATCCAAGTTTAGGTGGTGCTCGGCAAGTTCCCTGGGTAATCCTGGCATGTCAGCTGGACACCATGCAAAGATTTTCCAGTGCTCACGGAGAAACTCGACGAGCACGCTTTCCTATGCGAGGTCCATATTTGTTGCAATGGATGTCGTTTTCTTCGGGTCTGTCGGGTGGATCTGCACCTCTTTTGAATCCTTCACCGTGTTAAAGGTTGGTTCCCTGAGCGGTCTCTGTGCAACACATCATAATCGTGAGCCTTGGCGCCATATTCTGCTTGCATCCCGAAAGTTTCGACGTTGATGAAAATCGTGTCTCACTTGTCGCTAACGCAAAGCTTCCTTGACTGTGATTGGTCCTTTGGGTCCAGGCAACCTCCACAAGAAGTACGTGTAGTGAGGTACCGCCATAAACCTGGCATATGCTGGTCGTCCCAACAAAGCGTGATATTGCGACGGGAAATCCACGACTTCAAATTCCAATTTCTCTATCCTGTAATTTTCTTGGGTCCCAAAGGTTTAAGCTGCTGCCGCCATCTATGAAGACTCTCGACACGTCAAAACCAGCAATTACTGCAGGTAAGATAAGTGCGGATTGCCCTGGTCGAGGAACCTGCTGCGGGTGATCCGCAATTGTGAAGCGAATGTCCTGTCCCGACCAATTTAGGTACTCGAGTGTTGGTGGAGGCATCTTTTCTGCCATGAATACTTGCCGCAAAATTACTTGCGCCCGTTAGATGGCCTAGCTTTCTGAATCATCAAGACTGCACCATTAGAGTTAGGGTCAACATATGGAGGTGGTTGTGGTGCTGCCGCTATTCTGAGCTGGTGTCGATTTTCGTCCGTAATTGCGGGAGGAGGTGGGAGGTGTATCTCGCTCCTTGGCCCCTGGGGGTTTCTGTTCATCGCTTGAGCGTTGGCCATTCTTGCGGCTCGCAACATTGCTTGAAAATTTCGACAATCCTTCTGCAGATGTCTGGACTGCCTCTTCCCATTATTATCAAGGTAGAAATGCATCTGGCATGGTCCGTTCATCATTTCTTCGGGAGACACAAATGGTCTCTGAAACCTTGGTCCACTATTTTGCCTATTACCACGGTAGTCACCTCTGTTGTCGCCTTGTTGCTCATTGCTTCTTTGGTAATCATCTCAATTATTTCCTCTAGAGTTTCCTCGGAAACCAGCCGATATGTGGCCAGGAGCATCATTATTGTAGAACTGGCGAGAAAATCACCTTCTATTTTGAAAATTTCGACTGCGGTCCTCCTCTGGCGACCTGTGTCGCTTGTTATGTATAGCATCTTCTCCATCTGCCCACTTGTTTGCTATTTCCATCAATGCTGATATTGTTTTTGGGTTGGTTCTTCCTAGGTCCTCGACAAAATCTCCTCGTCCCCGCCCGAACGCATCTATTGCCCTCTCGTCAGATATATCTTCTGCCGAGTTTTTGATGATGTTCCACCTCTGTATATATTTTCTCATAGATTCGTCGTGTTTCTGTCTACACTCCCTCAACTCTTCCAATGATGTTGGTTTCTTGCAAGTGGACCGAAAATTTCTCACGAAGACGTCCTCGAAACTATCCCAGTTGTCGATGGAACTTGGGGGAAGTTTCTTTATCCAAGAGTGTGCGGCTCCACTTAGATGTACTTGGATGCTCTGCATGGCTGTTGCCCTGGTTCCTCCGATCAGCTTCACCATCTCGAGGTAGTCAACGAGCCAATCTTCAGGATCTTGTAAACCGTCGAATTTTTTGAAGTTTTCGGGTAACTTGAACCCTGACGGTACTCGAGTTTTTTGGACTCGTCTCGTAAAGCACGGAAGCCCGCACAGATCTTCATCGGCAACTTCTGGTGAATGCCGATGTTCTCTTCTTTCTTTTCGCGCTCTGTCTACCCTTGCTTGAGCCGCCGTATCTCTTGCCCGCTGCGGTGGGTCGTGGACTATTTTGCCTTGCAGTTCCTTCGGGAGGTGTAGCTGTGAATGTTGTTCCCATGACTCCAACTCCTGCCATTGCCATGTTGAATAACGCTTCTCTCGGATCCCCAGGGGGTGGTCTGGACGCGAGGATATAAGCTTGTGTTGCCATGTACCCAACTTCTGGTGTTTTAGGGATAATATTCCCCCTGGTGTCGATCGTCATGAAAGACATGTCGAGGTTTTGAACCAGATGCTCCCTCTCTGCTTCGGGTATATTTTGCAGTCGAGATCTTGCTCTCCTTCGAGCCTCTCTATGACTATCTCGGCTTAGTTCTGCTCTTCGCCTACTTGACGCAGAAGCTGCCTCCTTTCTTCTGTTCAGGGAAGCTGTTTGTTTTTCCAATTCCCTACTCACACGAGCAAGTCTATATTGATAGGCCTGTAACTCTTCGACAGTAGCGGTTGTGGTCATTGGTTCTGTACCGTTCATGGCTCTTGCGGCTCTATCCCACGCTGCTTGCGGGAGTTGAACTCTTTCACGAGGTGAAGACCCGACATATTTAGTGCCTAGGCCTCTTCTGAGATCAGCGGGATCGACGTATGGGTTTCCCAAGTCGTCGAAAGCCTCTGACGTCTCTGGTTCTGCTCGACTTGCCTCCTCGATTGCATAGACTTGATGATATTTTGGGTGTTGGTTTTTGTCAGGATTGGTGACACCATCATTAAGATTGGTGAAGACCTTTCCTATGGCAGCAGATTTGTCGATGAAGTTGAAGCTGTCGACGCTGTCAGAGTCGCTGCTTATAAAGGAGTCCGCAGACGACTCGAAGGATGTGTCGCTGAAGATCTTGGCGAGCTTTCCGCTTGCCTGGTGTTGATGAAGCGTGGCGACGAAAGCTCTTCATTGCTTGATGAAAAGTCAGAATCGATCGCTGAAAATTCCGACGAGATCGGAACTTCGAGACGATAAGATCCTTCCTTGTTGACGCTAAATCGGAATTCTCCGAACGTCATGACGATGGGCTCCTCCAGATACGCACATGCATCCAAACGGGAGGGCGGGTGAGGAATAAAATCGACTAGATCAGTTTTTTCCCGTTTACCTCGATCCATCGCATTGCTTGCTACCGACGAAGTCGACGATTCGGACGTGCCATCGAGATCAGCTCCTTGCAACCTCTAAATCCCACAGACGGCGCCAATTGACAAAGGATTAACTTGTCAATGCCTACGGATTGTAGACTAGGGTTTTGTTGGATGTAGAGGGCAAGTAGATCTCGAAGGTTTCAGCCGAAAAGTACTCGACGATGTAAAAACTAGGGTTTGTGAGACAATGATTCGATCCTCTCTTTGTCCCTCGACTCCCCCTTATATAGGAGGCGGAGCCGAGGGATTCGTGAGACACAAGTTTACAGAGTCCGGGAGGGTTTCTAACTCATCCTGCAAGATTACAAACGAGGACTCCTATTACAACTCTAGCTATCCTTAACAGTATCTTGGGCTTCCGAATCTTCTTATTCTTCGGGTCGTGGGCCTTCATTAAACCCCGGGTACCATCTTCGGCAGGCCCATTGGGTATGCCTATGTCACCTTCTAATAAGGATTTATCAAATTAACAAATAAAGAATATTATTTTTAATGTTTTCTTTATTTATTGACTGGTTTTTATTAATTTTATAATCTTTTCCTAATTATTGATTTTTTAACTCAATTAGGAATAAAAGAAAATGCTTAAATAATAAGTATTAAATACTTAAATTTTTATTACAGATAAAAATTTCATATTATATTTTTATTAGATAGAGTTTTCTTTTCTAAGAATTTTAATATCTTATTCTCATTTTTCTGAGTTTTTATGAATTTTTTTAGATTTATTTAAAGTTGCAGAGATTATTGGATTTGAATTAAAACGAAAAGGAAATGCTAAACGCACCCGGGCTAACCTACACGTAGAGACTGACCAGTGGGCCAGTGGTCCACGTGGACTGCCACGTGAGCGTGGACTGGTCAAAATCGAAACCAAGTCCAGGAGCTCACGGTGGCCGGCGGAAATCGGCAATCGCCGTCGATCCCGGGCTCGCGCGGTCGAACTACCAAGACCACTAGACTCAGGGCATCGTGGTGAGTGTAACGGTACCGGCGCCGCCCCGAAATGGTCACCGGAGCGAGCTCGACGGCGAGACCGAGCGGCGGCGCTCGCAGATGATTGGTGCGACGGCGATGTAGGGCATGAATGAGAGGGCTAGGATGCGCAGGAGGTTCAGTGACTCACCCTGAACACGACGGGCTTGTCGGTGAGGCGAGGGGAGGGCTCATTCGCCGGCATTTGTCAGTGCCGGTGTCGGAGAAGATGACGTCGTCGGCGTCGATTTAGGACACGGCGGCTTAATTCCTTGTGTGGGCTGAGCTTGTCGAGGACGGTGATGAAGCTGGTGTGCTCGGCTTGGCTCGGGGAGGCCTCCATCACCGGCGGTAATGGTGACCGGCGCAGCCAGGGTTTCGGGTATGGGGAATTTTTAGGAGAGGAGGAAGAATCCGACGCTAGTTTTCGTACTGGAGCTTTTAAACGCGTTGGAAGGTTCCTCGTCACGCCGTCAATCAAGGAGGGGCCGCCAGCGAGAGAGTAAGGCGAGCACACCGTCGTGCTGGCGTTCATGCACGGTGGAGAGGATGAGGACGAGCTCCTCTCGTTGATTTTTCAACGAAGAGGTATTGGGCTGGGTTGGGCCGATGCTGCTGGGCTGCTCGGCCAAGTAAAGTCCAGGTAAGTCTTTTTCCTCTCCTTTTATTTTTCTGTTTTTATTTCTTGTTTTGAATTCTGGTTTTAATTCAAACTAGCAAAGTGGCTCTCGCAAATGCGAGGGCATCATCTAAATGTAGAATTTGTAAGAAAACAACATTAATAGTTCAGAGCATCATATTTAGTACGTATAATTTTTTTCCGGAAAATAGTTGATTTTCTCCAAGAAAACGACCAATGTTTTTTCTGTGACGTTAGTATAAAATATTATACTTTCTTGACGTTGGACTAACAAAACAATGAGAGGTTTTGTATAACTTTGTCTAGAATTTGTTTCTTTTATTTTGTCGGTTGGTTTAAAATACATGGCCTTGTTCTATAATATATTTGAATCCAAATATGGACAGGAATGGCACATTCTATTCAGGTTTAAAGGTTGCAATAATTTTGCTATTTGTTCTCTCACTACCTCCTCCAATCCCTCACTCTTGTGTTTAGACGCCCTATACTAATTCTCGGCATGTATTGTTACAAATCAAGTCAGATCACCTCATATAAAATATACATCAACTAATGCCTGAATGTTAGTTTCTCGTACCCATACCAACATTTTATCCCCAATCACAACTCAATTTGCTCGAATTTTAAAAGGTTCTTACACTCGATATTACTATGGTATATTGTTTGTGCCATGACAAATTAATTTTTCTTGTTGCTTGAAACTCTAAATTCATCGGCCTTGAAAAATAATCAGCCTGTAGCTAGGACCAGAGTAATAATTACCCGATCACCGTTACCTAGACATCACCTTGTAAAATAATCACAGCCTAGGTCTGCTGCCATGTTCAAGTATTACCAGGGCCTGATTGGTTGATCATGTGTCTAAGTACTGCTCCGATCTCGGACGCATATTTGGTGCATCTGGCACCAGTTTGTCTTTTTTATAGATTTGAAATTTGTATTCTGATTTACAAAAATCCTAAATTTATTTCAAAAAATACATATACATGGTTCGTATATCTGTGCAAAGTTTTGGTAGAAAACTCCTAATGTTTTTTGCTACGGAAAATAACACCTAACAGTATATAGCCATTATATTCTACTGCCTCCGTCCATGAAAGGATATATCAATTTTATTAAAATTTGGATGCATCTAGGCCTATTTTAGTGGTTACATCTAAATTTATCCACGGTTGGGACATCCTTTCATAGACGAAGGGAGAATTATTCTTTCATACATTTTTATTTTTTGTAATTCCAATAATACAAAGTATTTTTAAACGAAATTTATGGAGTAGAATCTCTATGTACATATCTACCTACATATTTTTCGCAGATTTTTCAGAGACCGAAAAGTGCGATTTTAAAATTTCAGAAAAACATGCATGCTTACTGTGCTCAAGAGCAACGAAGAGTTTTCGTGCGATCTCAAACTACAGCTAAATTTACTTTTGTTGGCTAAAAGGTGGATCACTTTCTCTAAATGCAAGAGGGAGAAGGGTATTTTTTTCTAAAAGAAAATCAGACGTTGTACGTAGCCTGTAGGTAAGATACCCTTGTTACGTGGAGCACACATCCGGAGGAGGAAAACCACCTGTCTCCGTGCTATGTCTCGCTCCCGTGGTTGGATCGAAAAGATTTTACACAGCCGATTAGCCAAACAAAACAATTTAGTTATACCAAGATGTCATTGCAATTTTTTTTTATTCTACGAAACATCGGGACGTTGATAGATAAGAGAGATTTGAATTGCAACATAATTTTTTTTTAAATTTGTGGGCATGGGCTATTCTTATGGTCCCAACGTTTCAAAACAGCGACATTCTACATTTTGTACGGTCTCAATTTTATTAAAATTTAGATGCATCTAGGCCTATTTTGTGGATACATCTAAATTTATCCACGGTCGAGACATCTTTTTCTTTTTTGTAATTCCAATAAACAAAGTATTTTGAAACGAAATTTATGGAGTACAATCTCTATGTACATATCTAGCCACATATTTTTTCGCAGATTTTTCGGAGACCGAAAAGTGCGATTTTAGAAATTTCTGAAAACAGGCTTACTATGCTCAAGAGCAACGAAGAATTTTCATGCGATCTCAAACTACAGCTAAATTTACTTACAGGTGGATCGCCTTCTCTAAATGCAAGAAGGAGATGGGTATGTTTTCTAAAAAAAAATCAGAGGTTGTAGTTAAGATACTATTGTTACGTGGAGCATACATCCGGAGGAGAAAACCACGTTCAACACTTTAGGCTTGCATCATAACCCGGTGGATATCCTTTCTTTAATTAGAGTGACGTAATCCATGCAAACTCTTTGGTTTTCTACTTTAATCTAACTGGACTCTATCTCATATACGTTTTCAGGTCTCTTGAAGTTACGTTCTTCTGATGGTGTACAATAGAAGGTATCTTATTTAACGTGTCATTATTTACTTTTGTACACATATATTGTTTTACGTAACACTATATTTTCTTTAATCTCAGACGTTAAAATCTAGATCATTGGCTTATATTTTTTTAGCATATGTGGATTAACCTGGTGCCTCGAAAAACACCCTTATTTTGCTTTTAGTATATAATAGATTTGAATTCTTGCCTGTTTTGCAGGTGTTTAACAATTTGGTTTTCATGAGGTCTAACACAAGGATCATTGTATTACTGTATTGTTTTTGAATAAACATAAATATATGTGAGCCTTGTTGCAATTTTTAATTAGACAAGAATTTAGGTATTCAATTTAATTTCCTTTCTCATTTGTAATATAACTCCATGTTGAATAATTAGAGTTAATTATTCTTATTCCAAATGTTTTAGAAGTTATTATGAGGACTTGGCTTCATATTTGAGGAAGTGGTCACTTGCACATGATTTTATGTGGGTTCCAATGTATTAGGGTTTTATAGTTTCTATTATAACCCCGCTTATTAAAGTTAATATTATCATTATTTTTGAAAGTATCTAAGTAGGTATTGGTTCCATCATGATTGATCTTAGTTACAAAGATAAATGGTTGATCACTACATATATGGTTTTAATTATGGTTCTTAGCACTAGATGTTTCTTATGTTCAATTATTGAAGCATAAGGTTTAACTAATGAGCAATTCTAGGTTGTAGAGTTGAGATGACATCATATTGCATTTGCTAGGGTTTAATCTCCCCTAACCAAGATAATATGGTTAGTTGCTTAATTGTTTCTGTTCTCCTTTAATTACTAAGGGCTTGAGAATTGGTTTTATCTTATACCAATATAGATTGCTATTATATCCTTAATCTATTGTTAAAGTAACTAAAGTAGCTATATATCTTTTTATAGTTAACTTTGGTTATAATGATGAATGGTTTCTCACCATATAAATTATAGGCTTTAACTCTAAGCTTGTCTTATGTGCTTATATCCTCTACTTCAAGTTCTTAGGGTTTATGATCACTACACAATTTATAATGATCAAGGTTTGGCTTCCTAAGTTATCTCTCAAGAATTAGGTTTCTCACTCCCAAGATTAAGTATTGTCTTGATCAATTAGATATAGTTTCTTTCTTATATTATCATGAATGGATATGGTTACCTCAATAATTTATATCTCAGGAGAATGCCTGAGATAATAACTTATAGTTCTACTTAAGGAATGATGATTTAATCATCATGACATATGGATAGTTCTCTCCCTTAAATTTAAGTGTTGTCTCAACTATCTTGAGTATAACACCAAAGGTTGAGCTCTTTCATATAGGAATAGTGATTCTAGGGTTTATGGTGTACTTCTAATATTCCTTTAGGTATCTCAGCTAAGGATTCAATTGTCTAGCTTAATTGAATTAATCTTATCTTTATTTCTTTAACTCAGGGACATGGTCTTATTCCATTTGGTATTTGGTTCTCTCACCCCTTCGAGATGAAATGGTTTACCTCCTAATACTTTAGTTCAATGGTGGTAATTTATTCCTAAGTAATTAAAGCTAGGATTGATATGGATGGTCTCTCTCATTTTAAAGGATTGTATTACTATCCTATGGTTAGGCTCCATAGAGATTGATATGATCACCATTATCTAGGTTTCACATAAATGGTTTCTCTCTCTAAGGAATGTCTTGAATAATACTCTAGGGTTCCTCTTGAAGATAATGTTGTGATCATATGGATATTTATATCCAAGGTTTGCCTCAAGGTTTGTCATTGCTTCCCTAAATAAAATAGGACTCTCACCTCTTTGGTTTGATGTAAAACTATTTGAAATAGAGAAGAATATATACTTCTTGAGTGGATCTCTTTGTTATAATTCCAATGTTGTAGTGGAATGAATACCATGAGGTTTCATGGTAGGATCATAGATTAGTTTTAAGACATGGAAAAGATAAGTGAAAAATGGTTTCTTCATTTTATTGTTACTTGATTTACCATTGAATATATGTTCATATGGTATGGAAAATAATACCATATTATGATCTTTAATAAGATCAAGTAATTGATCCTTGGTTAATATGTTATTGTGTTGGTTTTAGTTCCATTTGATCTAACCCTTTGGATCAAATCATCTCTACCCAAAACAAGGTTTTAAACAAAGTCACATTGAGGTTTATAGCGCTTGACTTGATGAGCTACTTCAATTCCACCAAGGTCAAGTGAAACTTCAGTTACTGTGACTGTTTTACTTTAAAGCGCGAAAATTCTCCGGATTTTCTATGCATGAATGCAATGCACACATCTATTTCCTCTATTTTTGTAACCCCAAATCCTGGGATATTACACCTTGACTCAAATATAAAACAAAAATTGCAGAAGTAAAATAATGGGTTGTCTCCCATAAGCGCTTTTCTTTAACGCCTTTCAGCTAGGCGCAGAAAGTGCAAATCAAGTAATATCAAGAGAAGAAGCATCAACATCATAATTTGTTCTAATAATAGATTCAAAAGGCAACTTCATTCTCTTTCTGTGGAAGTGTTCCATACCTTTCTTAAGAGGGAATTGATATTTAATATTTCCTTCTTTCATATCAATAAGCACCACAGTTCGAAGAAAGGGTCTTCCCAAAACAATAGGACAAGATGCATTGCATTCAATATCCAAGACAACAAAATCAACGGGGACAAGGTTATTGTTAACCGTAATGTGAACATTATCAATTCTCCCCAAAGGCCTCTTTATAGATTATCAGCAAGATTAACATCCAAATAACAATTTTCCAAAGGTGGCAAGTCAAGCATATCATAAAGTTTCTTAGGCATAACAGAAATACTTGCACCAAGATCACATAAAGCATTACAATCAAAATCATTGACTTTCATCTTAATGATGGGCTCCCAACCATCTTCCAACTTCCTAGGAATAGAAGCTTCAAGTTTTAATTTCTCTTCCCTAGCTTTAATGAGAGCATTTGTAATATGTTTTGTAAAGGCTAAATTTATAGCACTAGCATTAGGACTTCTAGAAAGTTTTTGTAAGAACTTAATAACTTCAGAAATATGACAACTATCAAAATCTAAACCATTATGATCTAAAAATTATGAAAAATTTCAGCACTTTTATCACAAACAGTTTCAGCAGTTTCAATTTTGCACGCTTTGCAGTAGAATTAGAGACATTGCCAACACCAATTATTTTACCATTGATAGTAGGAGGTTTAGCAACATGTGAAGCATCAACATTACTATTGGTGGTAATAGTCCAAACTTTAGCTATATTATTCTCTTTAGCAAGTTTTTCTTCTCTTTCTTCTCTTTCCCATCTAGCATGCAATTCAGCCATCATTCTAATATTGTCATTAATTCGAACTTGGATAGCGTTTGCTGTAGCAAATGACTTAATATCTTTATCTTGATTATGCATAACTTTAAATTTTAAAAGATCAACATCAGCAGCAAGACTATCAACCTTAGAAGCAAGAACTTCAATTTTACCAAGCTTTTCTTCAACAGATTTATTAAAAACAGTTTGTGTACTAATAAATTCTTTAAGCATGACTTAAAGACCAGAGGGTGCACTCCTACTATTGTTGTAAGAATTACCATAAGAATTACCATAACCATTACCATTATTAGAAGGATATGGCCTATAGTTGTTACCAAAATTATTCCTATAAGCATTGTTGTTGAAATTATTATTTTTAATGAAATTCACATCAACATGCTCTTCTTGAGCAACCAATGAAGCTAAAGGAACATTATTAGGATCAACATGAGATCTACCATTAACAAGCATAGACATAATAACATCAATCTTATCACTCAAAGAAGAGGTTTCTTCAACATAATTTACCTTCTTACCTTGAGGAGTTCTTTCGGTATGCCATTCAGAGTAGTTGATCATCATATCATCAAGAAGTTTTGTTGCAGCACCCAAAGTGATGGACATAAAAGTACCTCCAGCAGCTGAATCCAATAGGTTCCTTGAAGAAAAATTCAATCCTGCATAAAAGGTTTGGATGATCATCCAAGTAGTTAGTCCATGGGTGGGGCAATTCTTTACCAAAGATTTCATTCTCTCCCATGCTTGGGAAACATGTACATTATCCAATTGCTTAAAATTCATAATGCTACTTCTCAAAGATATAATCTTAGCAGGAGGATAATATTTTCCAATAAAAGCATCTTTACATTTAGTCCATGAATCAATACTATTTTTAGGCAAAGATAGCAACCAATCTTTAGCTCTTCCTCTTAAGGAGAAAGGAAACAATTTCAGTTTTATAATATTCCCATCTATATCCTTATACTTTTGCATTTCACAAAGTTCAACAAAATTATTAAGATGGGCAGCATCATCAATACTAACACCAGAAAATTGCTCTCTCATAACAAGATTTAGTAAAGCAGGTTTAATTTCATAAAATTCTGTTGCAGTAGCAGGTGGAGCAATAGGAGTGCATATAAAATCATTATTATTTGTGCTAGTGAAATCACACAACTTAGTATTTTCAGGAGTATTCATTTTAGCAGTAATAAAAATAAACTAAGCAAAACCGAATTAAATAAAGTAAAACAAGTAACTATTTTTTGTGTGTTTTTGATATAAAGAAAGCAAACAAGACAGAAAATAAAATAAAGCAAGACAATAAACAAAGTAAAGAGATTGGGTGTGAGAGACTCCCCTGCAGCGTGTCTTGATCTCCCCGCAACGGCGCCAAAGCATGCTGCTTTGAGGCAGCTCCTGTGACGGTAAAGCACACGTCCGTTGGGAACCCCAAGAGGAAGGTACGTATGATGAGTACAACAGCGAGTTTTCCTCAGTAAGAAACCAAGGTTTATCGAACCAGTAGGAGATGAAGGCCACGTGAAGGTTGTTGGTGAAGGAGTGTAGTGCGGTGCAACACCAGTGATTCCGGCGCCAACGTGGAACCTGCTCAACACAATCAAACTACTTTGCCCCAACTTAACAGTGAGGTTGTCAATCTCACCGGCTTGCTGGAAACAAAGGATTAAACGTATGGTGTGGAGAATTATGTTTGCTTGTAGAAAACAACAGAGAACAATGATTGCAGATTGTATTTCAGATGTAAAAGAATGGACCGGGGTCCACAGGTTCACTAGTGGTGTCTCTCCAATAAGATAAATAGCATGTTGGGTGAACAAATTACAGTTGGGCAATTGACAAATAGAGATGCACATACATATCATGATGACTACTATGAGATTTACTTAGGGCATTATGACAAAGAACATAGACCGCCATCCAGCATGCATCTATGCCTAAAAAGTCCACCTTCGGGTTAGCATCCGCACCCTTCCAGTATTAAGTTGCAAACAACGACAATTGCTTTAAGTATGCGCGTAATGTAATCAACACAAATATCCTTAGACAACGCATTGATGTTTTATCCCTAGTGGCAACAAGACATCCACAACCTTAGGGGTTTGTCACTCCCCCACATTCAATGGAGACATGAACCCACTATCTAGCATAAATACTCCCTCTTGGAGTCACAAGTATCAACTTGGCCAGAGCCTCTACTAGCAACGGAGAGCATGCAAGAACATAAATAACACATATATGATAGATCAATAATCAACGTGACATAGTATTCAATATTCATTGGATCCCAACAAACACAACATGTAGCATTACAAATAGATGATCCTGATCATGATAGGCAGCTCACAAGATCTAAACATGATAGCACAAGAGGAGAAGACAACCATCTAGCTACGCTATGGACCCGTAGTCCAAGGATGAACTACTCACGCATCAGTCCGGAGGCGGGCATGGTGATGTAGAGCCCTCCGGTGATGATTCCCTCTCCGGCAGGGTGCCGAAGGCGATCTTCTGAACCCCCCGAGGTAGGGTTGACGGCGGCGGCATCTCTAGAACTTTTCGCATCGTGGCTCTCGGTACTAGGTTTCGCGACGGAAGGAATAAATAGGTGAAGGGGAGAGGGCTCGAGGGCCCACCCCATATGGCGGCGCGGCCGGGGGTGGGCCGCGCCCCCTATGGTGTGGCCGCCTCGCGTCCCTCTTCGTCTCCTCTTCGGTGTTGGAAGGCTCCGTGGAAAATAGGACCGTGGGCTTTTGTTTCGTCCAATTCCGAGAATATTTCTGTGTAGGATTTCTGAAACCAAAACAGCAGAAAACAGGAACTGCGCTCGGCATCTTGTTAATAGGTTAGTCTCGGAAAATTCATAAAAACATTATAAAGTATGACTAAAACATGTTGGTATTGTCATAAAACTAGCATGGAACATAAGAAATTATAGATACGTTGGAGACGTATCAAGCTTCTTCAAGGATATTGCATCCAAGTCTATTAATTTTATAGATCTTTTTACTTTAAAAAAGTATTCACCTATCTTGGATTTTATGGCCATTTTAACGGAGTCAGGGCCCATCATAACTTCTTTGTATGTAGTTGGTTCATTATTGTTCAAAATCAATCCTTTGTTCACAAATCATTTATTTGATCACAAAGTAAACCATACCTACAAGGTTCAATGGGTACTTCGATCTCCATGACTATAACTCTTTTGTAGACATGGGAGCTATGATCATCGTGGCCGCTTCCGGAACCATTTCGATGATGCGCTACTCTCGATCATCATGCTCGTTCATAAACCTTATCAAATTCCATTGTCCTCCCACTCAAATACTTCGCTAGAAACAATTTCTTGGAAATAAGTAAGAAACATCAACAAACACTTTTGTCTTTGTCTCCATAGTGAAAAGAATTCCCAATCAATTCTCTAGGATAACCAACAAAGACATTCATCCGATTTTGGTTGTAAACTTATTTACTTATGCTATGCATACCAAAATTTAAGAAAGGACTATTAGGTTTTATTCCCATGCCATAACTCGTATGGTGTCATTTCAACGGATTATGATGATGCTCTATTCAGTGAAAAACCGGTAGTCTCTAAAGCATAATCCACAAAAATATAATGGCATCATTTTATATTATCTCATCATTAACCCAACAAGGTTTGGATACGTCTCTTGGAAATTCCATCATCACTATGATACTCTAAGAAACATGAGTTGTAGAACAATTCACAACTCTCTTAGATGTTCGCTAAAACTCATAATTCAAATATTTCCACCATGATCCAATCATAGATATTTGACTTTTCTATTACAATGATTTCCACTTAATGCCGAAAATTTATTTGAATCCATTCAAATGTTTCAAACTTCTTCCTCATCGAATATATCCATATATATATATATATATATATATATATATATATATATATAGGAAATATTCATGCTACACCCGGGTGTAGTTACTCCCACATGTGTTTTACACAATCTAGGTAGTATCTATCATACCGAAGAGTATATACATGTAGTATGAAGTATATAAGAATATTTTGGTAGTATATATACTACTTTGTAGGTAGTATGTACATTTTTTACGTACACTATTTATTTACGTATAAATATTCATGTATTTTGTATATATAGTGCAAACTATGAGTGTATTTAATTTTTTTTCACCAAAGTTGGTATGAAGTATCTTAGATTTAGTGTACGAACATACTCAAACCAATAAAGTATGTTATATACTTCCGTATGGTAGTATATGAGACATGGGTGTAGTTACACCCAGAGTAGGAAGTATTTATCCTATATATATATATATATATATATATATAACTATTCTCGAACCCCCCTTAAGAGTGGTTCTAGAATAGTTATTCTCGAACCCCCTAAACCAACCGAGGCAGAAAACCCACCTCACCTACACCCGCCCCGAACCAACCGACCCCACTTGGGAAGCGAACTTCCCATCGTGCAGTCCCCACCACACTCCACCCCGCCCGCCGACGCCCATCTCCTGCCCGGAGCGCCGCCGCCTACCTTCTGCACCGCAACCGTGACCAGCACCAGCCCCGCGCGCTTCCGCCGTCCACCTCCCGCCCACGCGCCGCCGACGCCCATCTCCCGCCCGGATCGCGCCGCCCACCTTCTGCCCCGCGCGCCGCAACCGCGACCACCACCAGTCCCGCGCCGCCGCCGCTACCTCCCCGACCGCGCCGCCGCCTCTCGCGGAGCGCGCCGCCCACCTCTTCCGCGCGCAACCGCAACCCACCACCAACCTGCTCGCCGTCGCCCTCCAACCCCCCCACCGCCGCACCACCACGGCCCGCGGCGATTGCACTCCCCGCCCTGACCTCACGCGCTACCACCGCCTCCTCCGGCCCGCGCCGCTGGCCGCGTCGCCCCGCCCGCCTCCTTCACTCAACTCAACCGGAGTCGAACGATGCCTGTTCCCAGAGCTTAGTTCAGTGAGAAAAATTAAAAAAAAATCTCTAGAGTACAAAAAATAGGAAGTTCACATCTACAAGACTCGGTAGTTCACATCTGCAAAATTTGGATGTTCACATACATAAAATTTGTAAGTTTAGAAAATTCTCCAGATTTCAAAAAATCAGGAAGTTCACATCTGCAAAACTTGGAAGTTCACACTCGCCAAAAATTCAGAGTTTAGAAATTTTATCTAGAGTTTAAAAAATGGAAAGTTCACATCCGCCAGAATTTAGAAGTTCACTTTCGCAGATTGGTGAAGTTCACTTTCCCCGAATTCAGAAGTTCAGAAGGCTGCTGCATAACTAAACATGAAAAATCGGAAATTCACTTAGAACGCAATAGAAGTTCACATTATTTTTGGAAGTTCACTTTGAACAAAAGACAAACACAACTCGGAAGTTCAATTCGAACACGTGGAAGTTCGTAAAATATTTTCAGAAGTTCACTTGCCACCATTAGGAAGTTCACTTACCTCCGTACGGAAATTCACTCCCCGTATAGAAGTTCATATTTGAAACGAAAGTTCACTCCTTACAACGTTGAGGTCCGTCTGGAAGTTCAGATGCATATAAGGGGGAGTTCAGATCTGTGTTCAGAGAAGTTCAGATGTGACGGAAGTTCGCTATATTTTCTGAAGTTCACTTCAAACTAGACTAAAGTTTCGGAAGTTCGCCCTCTACAAATATTGAAGTCCGTCGGGGAGTTATGCAGCAGTCTAACTCATGCACATAAACATAAAATTGTGAAGTTAACTTTTTACTTAAAATGTAAGTTCGCTTGTCCACAGATGCACATAAGCACAAAAAAGTGAAGTTCACCATCAACCGCGTGAGAAGTTAATATCTAATATGCTGTGAACTTTTATACCGCGACTCGAAGTTCACTAACAAAACATCATGAAGTTCACTTCTATGAAACGGGACATTTTAAGTACTTTGTTTTTCTGGGCGGAAATCATACACATAGAAATCGTTGGTAAGGCCTTTCGTTGCACAAATCGACCAGCACCACATGGAATTAGCAGTGATATAACTCTATTAATACTCCAACATGCGGCTATGCCACACCTAATCAATCTAGATGAGTCAATTTAAAATCGCACGAGTGTCGGCGTTATCTTTGATTTTGCATATTTCTGAAATTAAACTTAAACCGTTGAGAATTTGAAAAAAAGTTGAACATATAAAAGTTGCGCCTGAGATATATCTTTCCAACGCCATATCATTTGTAATATTCCGACAAGTGGTTCAAAATTAAACTCCAAAATACTGTGCGAAAAAACTAAGAAGCTCGGAAACAAAATCACGTATTTTCAAAACTGCTCTTAAACCGTGATGAATTTAGAAAAATGTTGTACATGACAAATGTGCGCCTAGTCAGCAGCTTTCCAACGGTATATCGTACGCATCATTTCGACAAACCGTTTGAAAAATACACCTAAAATAATGTACGAAAACGGAGTAATCCGCGAAAACATAGTTTTGTGTATTTAAAATTGTTTTCGAACCATAGAGAATTTGGAAAAACATTGAACATGAAAAAGTTGCGAAATTTCCACACGAATCCAACGGTATATCACGCGCGTCATTCCGATAAGTGGTTTGAAAATAAACATAAAAATACTGTCCGCCCAAACATACAATTTTGAAGTTCCGCCACGAAGTTCACTACGAAAACACCAGGAAGTTCAGAAAGGGTTCGAGAATAGCTATTCTCGAACCCGGTAGAGACCTATATATATATATATATATATATATATATATATATATATATATATATATATATATATATATATATATAGGGTCGCACTATTCTGAAACCGGTGCTCAGAATATTATTCTGAGCACCACCGGCCTCTATAGGAGCCCGATCCGTGAAAAAAGTTCAACCTATCAATTTTGGCCCAATTCTCCAACTAACCTCCCACGTCCTCGTTCTCCTCGACCACCACGCAAACCCACCACCGTCGCCTCCTGCCTCGCCGGAGCAACCACCGCCGCCACCTGCCCCGCCCCAGCACAACCAACGCGACCGCCGCCGCGGCTTTCCCCGCCCCCTGCGACCGCCGCCGCGGCCTTCCCTGCCCCCTGCGACCGCCGCCGCCCCCTCCCCCACAGCCGAAATCCCCCTGCAGATGCCTCCCTGGTCGAGGAAGGCGCCTCCCCGGCACTGCCTCCCCGGTCGAGGAGGGCCTCCTGCCCAGCCGGAGGGAGGGCCGCCGCGGCCTGAGGGCCTCCGCGGCGCCGCGGGCTCAAGGGCCGCCGCTCGCCGCCGCTCGACTCCATCCCACGCCGCCGCCGCACGAGGGCGCCGCCGTGCCGCGTGCCGCCACCACAGATGCCCGCGTCCGGGCGCCGCGCTACGCTGCCCAATCCCTACGCCGCCATGGCTTTCCTGGCCCGCGTGGTCGTCCTCTACTCCCCATTCTTTCCAGCACAAACCACCAGCAGTAGGAGCATGTCCTAGGCAGCAGTACAGGCATGTATTCACCCAGCAGCTGATCAGCAGTTCATCCCTCGCAACGACACACCTAGCAGTTGCGCGGCTTAATTATTTTGTTCTTTTCCAAACTTCTACTTCCCTTCCCTGTGTGAAGGTATTAGCTTGATTGATCACAGTTGCACGGACAGTTCTACCATGTGTTTGTGTGCGTGCTTTTTATCAGATTAATTGTGCGGATTTCATGTTCAGAAAATGGAAAACATCATCCTGTTCCTCGTTCCCGTTCATGTACAGGCTGCTCCTCCGATACAGCCATAGCTCGCGCACCTACAGTTCCTTTTATGCATTTTCTGTAGCATACAACCACGGCACCCTGCACTGCCTAATACACACCCCTGTACTGAATAATACATGCTCTTGTACTGCCCCATATGAGACACATGACTAAGATAATGACCGAGAATGGAATCGTATTGTGCTTCCTCGCCTGCCACGAGCAACCGCTGTTGCCGCCTCCCTCGGCAACTAGTGCCTCCGCCTGGAGGGCAACCGCCTCTGTAGCTTCAGGGTGGTCAACTGCCTCCACCACTCGGAGAGGTTGCCCGCCGCCGCCTCGGAGGCCCACCACACCGCCATCTCAAGGAATTGCGCGCTACCGCTGGAAGGCTCGACGATGCCGCCGCCATCGGTTTCTCTTGACGCCAGCCGGCCTGCTCCCCGGCGCTTCTCCTCCTTCCTGCACGGCACCCGCCGCTGCGTATCCCTGACGATGCTGCCTTCACCTGCTTAGCGATTTTTCATCTCCTTTTATCTATTCGGGCAATACAGACACTTGAATAAAAGAAGTGCAAGCACAACCGAAAGAACACAGGACCCGATTAATTCATTTCATCGAGTGAATGCTTGCTAAGTTCTGATTGTGTGTTTTATGTCAAATTTTTATTGTTTCTTCCCGATTGTTTTTGATTTTTTTTTAAACGTGAGAAATGCATCAGTATGAGAAAGATAGAGAAATGGGAATCTGAAGAGAAGTACAAACGTACTGGTATTAGCAATACAATTTCATTAGCTTTGGCAGTAAAGGTAGCGCATCTGAAAATAGCAAACTAAATTAATATGTGTTGTCTATACCGGCAGTACAATTTCCTTTGACTACCAAGGCCAAACATTTGAGAATGGAAAACAAGCACAAAAATGAGGAAGAGAAGTTATCCAAAACACGGTGTGCTTGTTCAGCTCTATCACCACTATCTCTCGTGTGACGCTGCAGTTGAACGCATGCTGGTGCTGCCTGTCTTTCAGCGCGTGCTGCTATTTAAAGAATGTTTTGGAAGAAGATATTCTAAGATGTTGTATAGCAAAGATTGGCTCATACTCCATCGGTTCCGATTTAATCAAAAAGATTGTCTCGTACTCCGTCGGTTCCGATTTAATCAACGCGGCGTGCATCTACATACATGATGCCCAACGTTAATTAAATTAAAATGGAGGTGGTAGATATTTGTTGATGTCAACAATGAGCAGCGCAGATGTCTATTAGCATGAAGTACAATCATTGCGCCAAGAAAGTTTAGCCATGATTTTCGATTTCCTAATAATCAAACATCAAAAATTATGGTAGAATACTACACGTTAAATATAAATCAACTATCGCGAAAGTACTAAAACAAAATGTCCAGGCAACAACTACCGTAAATTTAAACTCTTCTATAAAAAAACAAATAATCTTGTTATCCACGAGGAAGTTCAACTACTTGACGCCGAGAAGTGCAAGTATTCGACACGAGAAGTACACCTGCTTAATATATGAAGTACAAGAAAACCGAGAAAATCCAAATGTACAAAAAAATATAATCCGGTCATCCGCGAGGAAGTTCAAATGCTAGACACAGATAAGTACAACCATTTAACACGAGCAGTACAAGCAGTTATTATAGGAAGTAAAAGAAAACCAACAAAATCCAAATCTAGAAAAAACATTAAAAAATCCCGTCATCCGTGAGGAAGTTCAAATAGTTTATGCGGAGAAGTGCAACCATTCAACACGAGCAGTACACCCGCTTAATATAGGAAGTACAAGAAAACCGACAAAATCCAAATGTACAAAAAATAAAAATAATCCCGTCACCCGCGAGGAAGTTCATATACTTGAAAACGAGAAGCACAACCATTCGGCACGAGCAGTACACCCACTTAATATAGAAAAGTACAAGAAACCCGACAAAGTCCAAATGTAGAAAAAACAAAATAATCCCGTCATCTGCAAGGAAGTACGTGCAGTGATTCCGAGAAGTACAGGCGGAGACAACAGGAAGTACAAGCGGTAATTACATGAATTAAAAGTGTTCAAAGAAACGTATGAGAAACGTATAGTCATTTTACTGAACACTTTCGTAAAACAGCGCCGAGAAGTACAACTGCATTTCCCTAGAAGTGCAAGTTCGTGTCGAGGGAGGTTCAATGCTCTGTTTTTACGGGACGAAAATCTATTGTTCAAATCTCATAGATTTGATCACCAACCACTTCAATCATTGTCACCAAAAGCTTTATATGGTAGAGTATATGTCTAATTTCATTACCTACAACATTTTACAACAAATAAATGGATCTAATCTATTAAATTCAAATTGTTATCCCACAAAATATACCGGAAACATGATTTCAAAACTTCTAAAATTACTTTCAAATCGTTTGGAGTTGGCAAAAATGGTAGATACGAAAAAGATGCGCCATTTTGAGACCTTTCCAACCGTATATCATTTGCATTGTTTAAATATACCGCATGGAAATCGCGGGGAAAATCATTCGGTGCTCGTCACATAAAAAAGGCGGACAGTAATTCGTGTTATTCTATTAAACTGTAAGGAATTAGAGAAAACAATTGGAATAAGAAAGTTGCGCCTAGTCCATAGCTTTCCAACGCCATATCATTTGCATCATTCCGATATACGGTTGAAACAAATCATCCAAATTACTGTCCGCTCGTTTTTTGAGTACGTCCGAATTTTGGTATTTTCAAAATTGTTCAAAAACTGTAGGATTTTGAAAAAACATAAAACATGAAAAAGTTGCGCAATTTCATTACCTTTCCAACGGTATATCATTTGCACAGTTTCGATAAGCGATTCAAAAACCAAACTAAAAGTTCGTTTTCTGGCCATATAGAAGCGTTTTCGTATTTTTAAAATTAAATTTAAACCGTGCAAAATCTGTGAAAAGTGTGAACATGTAAAATTTGCGGTTTTTCAATATCTATCCAACGGTATATCATTTGCATAGTTCCGACAAATCGTTGAGAAACACGAAGTAGAATCAGTAGCTCTGAAGAAAATGAGAAGTTCAGGTAAGTTCGACAGGAAGTTGAACCTTGTTATCCGGGAAGTACAACCTTGTGTCTAGGGAAGTACAAGTCGGTGCTCAGAATATTATTCTGCAACCGGTTGCAGAATAGTGCTGGTATATATATATATATATATACACCTAGCACCAGTTAATTTACCTATATATAGGAAGCTCAGATGGGGCACCTAGGAGCATGGGCACCCAACGTGTATTTCGTACATACCTGGAGTGTACGTGTCTAAATTACACATACCTAAGGTTTACATACCTAACATATACACATACAAGTTACACATACCTAACATTTACATACTTAACATACACACATGCAAGTTACACATACCTAACATATATATACACGTATCAGTGTACGTACACTTTAGGTATGCAATATCTTAGGTATATATCACTTGAGTATGCATATCTTAGGTATGTATACCTTAGGTATGTGTAACTTAGGTATGTATACCCTCAGGTATGTGTACTACAAAGCAAAAATACGCGTATCTACGTATGGTGCCCGGGCACCTAGGAGCACCACACCTAGGAGCATAATTTACATATATATATATATATATATATATATATATATATATATATATATAGGTCTGCTATTCTCGAACCGGTTCGAGAATAACTATTCTCGAACCTTTTCTGAACTTCCGGGTATTTTCCTAGTGAACTTCTCGACGAACTACCAGAATTGCATGTTCGTGCGGATAGTATTTTCATGATAATTTTCAAACCGCTTATCGGATTGATGCGTATAATATACCGTTGAATTCGCACGGAAATTTCGCAACTTTTTTGTGTTCATTGTTTTCCCAAATTCTATACTGATTAAAACTAATTTGAAATATACAAAATGACGTTTTCGCGGATTTCTCTATTTATGTACAGTTTTGGGGTTCCAGTTTTCAAACCGTTTATCGGAATCATGCGTATGATATGCCGTTGGAAAGGTGCTGACTAGGCGCACCTTTTTCATGAAGAACAATTTTCTAAATTCTTTATAGTTTAAGAGCAGATTTGAAAATACGTTTTTAACTTCTTGGTTTTTCGAACTGTTTTTGGGGCTTATTTCCGAACCACTTATCGGAATGTTCCAAATGATATTGCGTTGAAAAGATATTGATTAGGCGAATCTTTTTCATATTGAATGTTTTTCCAAATTCTAAATGGTTTTAGTTTAATTTCAGAAATACATAAAAGTGAAGATAACGCCGACACAAGAACATTTTCGAAATTGGCTCATCTAGATTGATTAGGTGTGGAATTGCGATATGTTGGAGTATTAGTAGAGTTATATTAGTGCTAATTGTACATTGAGTTTGTCGATTTGCGCAATCGGTGGTTGTACGAACGATTTCTATGCGTATGATTTCCGTCCAGAGTGCATGAGGTGCTCGAATATAGAAGTGAACTTCCTTATATTTGTTAGTGAACTTCCGATCGCGGTATAAAAGTTTTAGCCTGCCCTTTCTCGAGGCAAGTTTGGTATGAGATCCTGGCATGGCTCCGCCTTACCTGCAACCCCCCTGTCGATGAGGCCTCCTTGAACGACTGGTGGATCGTTGCGCGACAGAACACGCCTAAGCCGATGCACAAAGGCCTGGCCACTATGACGCTGCTGCTACCATGGATGGTCTGGAAACAACGCAACGCTTGCGTCTTCGAGGGTGAGCGGCCCTCGGTCTCTGGCACATGTGACAAGATTCGGGGGGAAGCTACCATCTGGGCTAGGGCGGGGGCGTTAGGCCTGCGTGCCGTGCTGCCTGTAGATTGGGACGTCCACTGATTTTTCTGTGACACCATGCCCTGTAGCACACCTCCCTTGTGAGTTGTGACCTTGTAAAACTATCCTTCTTTGCAATGAAATGAAACGCAATGTCATTGCGTTTTCTCAAAAAAATAAAATTATAGCGAACTTCTGTGGATCTGAACTTCTTCTCCCCTGAATCTGAACTTCCCGACGGACTTCAATATTGTACAGGGCGAACTTCCGAAACTTGAGTCTAGTTTGAAGTGAACTTCAGAAAATATAGCGAACTTCCGTCGCATCTAAACTTCTCTGGAACCCAGTTGTGAACTTCTGGATGTTTCCAAGTGAACTTCTCGATGGAATACCAGAATTGCATGTTCGTGCGGATAGTATTTTTATGTTGATTTTTTAACCACTTACCAGAATGATGCATATAATATACCGTTGGATTCGTATGAAAATTTCACAACTTTTTCGTGTTCATTGTTTTCCCAAATTCTGTATTGTTTAGAAATAAATTTAAATGTACAAAACAACATTTTCGCGGATTTCTCGATTTCCATGCAGTTTTTGGGCTCCAATTTTCAAACCGTTTACTTGATTGATGTGTGTGATATGCCGTTGGAAAGCTGATGACTAGGCGCACCTTTCTCATGAAGAACACTTTTCCAAATTCTTTACAGTTTAAGAGCAGATTTGAAAATACGTGATTCCGCTTTTTGAACTTCTCGAGTTTTCGTACTATTTTTTGGGGCTTATTTACGAACCACTTGTCGGAATGTTCCAAATGATATTGCGTTGAAAAGATATTGATTAGGAGCATCTTTTTCATGTTGAATGTTTTTCCAAATTCTAAAAATTTTAAGTACAATTTTAGAAATACGCAAAAGTGAAGATAACGCCGACACTAGAACATTTTGAAATTAGCTCATCTAGATTGATTAGGTGTGGCATTGTGGTGTGTTGGAGTATTACTAGAGTTATATTAGTTTAATTGTATGTGGAGTTGGTCGATTTGCGCAATCGGTGGTCATACAGACGATTTCTATGCGTATGATTTCCGCCCAGAAAAACAGAGTGTCCACGAATATGGATGTGAACTTCCCGATATCTGTTAGTGAACTTCCGGTCGCGGTAAAAAGTTTCAGCTATGTTCAAAATAAACTTCCTACATGGTTCAAAGTGAACATTCGCGCTCGTTACAAAATGAAGGTCGACAAAAGAAAATTTCTGGCATGTTCATGTCAAAGGTTAACTTCCACGCGGGTACAGGGTGAACTTCCGTTCTGACAAAAGTTATTTTCCGTCTTGACCAAAGTTAATTTTGACGAAAAATAAATTTTCGGCTTGTGTTAAAGTGAACTTTCTGTGCATACAAAGTAAACTTTCGACCGACCAAAGTGAATTTCATCAGAGTAACTTTTCGGTATGTCAAAGATGAACTTTTACGCAGTCAAGGTGAACTTCTGTTCTTGCCAAGTGCATTTCGACAGAAAATAAATTTTGATCATGGTGAACTTCCGTCTCACAAACTGAAATCCACCATATTCATAGTGAACTTTGACAAGAAAATAAAAAAGTAAAAAGACTTCAACAGCAGCAGAACTGCCCAGAATTGAAACCCATCAGAACCGCCTAGAATCAAAACCCATCAGAACTGTTTGAACGGGTTAGCATCGTACATGTCACTCCCAATAATGAAAATAGTGGTGGATGATTTTTTCACTGTTATTTTTTAAATCATACTGCTTCGGCGCCCAGTCAATAAAGTAGACTGCATACTTCAAAATTGTATCTCATATTCTCTTCTGTAATGAACTTCACCCGATGGCCGAGTGAACTCTCACGTGAGAAAAAGTTAATTCACAAAGTAGATTCGATGAACTTCTGTTTTTTCATTTCTTAAAGGAATAACTTTCTAGTTTTAGGCCATGCATAAAACAGTTTTTCGCCATGTACGAAGTTGATTTCTGCCGTTCGAAGCGAACTACCAAAAGTGACTGAACCTCCAATGGGTTTGTGTTGATTTTTTTGTTCCGCTCAAGGTGAACTTCCATGCGTTAAAAATTCAACTTGCACTTCCCAAGAAGTGTACGTCAAAAAAAAAATTAAATTTCCACTTTGGGAGAAGTATACAAACTAAGAAAGCTGAACTAATCTCAAAACATATAAACTGAACTTTCCGGCGGAGTGATGAATTTCATCTTGGAGACCAAGTGAAACTTAACAGATAAAATTGGGAACCGCTGTAGTTTTGCTGAAGTAGAGATGCCACCAGATTTAGATAAATGGCTACAATTACAACTTAGAATAACTACAAATGCAAAGTTTTATCAAGGCATGTCTTTAAAGTTCACACAACCTGGTCTATTTCAGAACCGCACACTTTATATATCTGAACTTCACGACCAAGTACCATCTATTTCAGAACCTGGTCTATCTGACGTGCACCTTTATAAGCTAGAGGTGAGAAATCACGGCAAGCCATCAACTTCACTTCCAAGTTTCAAACAAGATACATATGTACATATTGAAGAAAATTACCCAGAAAAGCATAGTAGCAAAAGTTGTACTAAGAGAGTATATTCAAACATCAAAACAAGCTAGCAGCAGAAAATCAGAATTTGCACGGACTGCCTCTAGTGGATGACTGAAGGGCCGCACTGCCTCCTGCGCTGGTGCAGCGCTGCGTCTTAGCGGACGAGTTGACTGCCGGCCCGCACACTGCCGCACTTCCCTCCAACCTTTTACACGCAGCATGAGAGGAGTTGTACAATATCTTCAGCCTCTTTTTATTGTCGGCATGAAAGTCCAGGGAACCTGCAAAAATGAAGCTGAACTGCTACAGAAAGTGCTCCATTGGTGAACCGCACACGGTGCAAAACTGAACTTCCTAGGGCAGCACGAAACATGCATTTTCCCATTTGCGATTGTAAACATGCATTTCCTGTAAAAGAACATTGGACTTCAGAAAAAGACATTTTAAAGTAGAACTACCAATGAATTGAATAGTTGCACATTAACAATTTGTTAAATACTTCATAAACAAAAAACCATGCTAGTCTTGGATGCAACAAGATAACTGACAAGTTAGCTTGAGGACATCTACATATTCACATCAGTACTTGAGGACATCTACATATTCACATCAGTACTATCTGTTCTCATCAAGAAGGAAATGCAGGGAACTTCCTAGAGCAGTTTTGAATATGAGAAAATAACCTCTATTTTTACATTATAAAAACTACTGCATTATCATAAGATAAAACTATGCATATACAAGAATCATTCATTCCGCAGCCACAAACTTCACAAATATTCTATATAGCAGGAATATATAAAATGAAAATAGCAGTAGATGTGATCTTCGCAAATTAAGAGAAGTGAGCTTCACATATTAGGAGAAGTGAGCTTCACAGATTAGAATGAGGATTCTTCAAATGAAATCCATCTGCAGTTTAGGACCGGACAATCAGCAGTTCAATAGACTAGCAACAGTTCAGACTTCAAACATGTGTAAAGTGAACCCAACTAATTGCCTTCTTCTTGTTTAAACCACCAAGCAGACAAAGAGCTCCTGGAATATAAAATGTAAACTTGACATATGAACAATATGAACTTCTTTTTTCCTTCTATATCGCAAATTATAGTACTTTTTCAAATATAAGATATCGTTCACAGCAATCATCTTTTGTAACCAGCAGTATGAACGGACTTATTATTTATATAAGGCGAACTTCCAATGTACAAAGAGCAAACTGCAACATGGCCTACAGTAAACTGCGCCATGGCTAATGGGTCACAGATGGTACTAAGGAGAAGTGAACTATAAGGATTAGAAGAAGTGAACTTCACCCATCCCGCGCCCGTCCCGACGAAACCTAGGAGGAAGGGTCTGAGAGAAATATGAACTTCACTTCACCAAATGGCAGCAGTCGAGAATATGAATTAGAAGCAGTTCAGAAGTGAACTAGAAGCATTTAAAAACCATTAGCAGCCCAACAGCGTTCTAACAGTAGTTCATTCATAAAAGAAACTGAACTTCAATATTTGTGTTGCAAACAAAATTAATTCCTGCACAGACGAAAGTGAACTTTACTGTTGATATAAAGTGAACTATTTGTCAGAGAAAAGTGAAGTTTCAAACAAAGAACAATGTAAGGTAATTTCACGGAACTGCGCTGCCTATGTCGTATAAGTAAACTTCTCGATATTAACAGGTGAACTTCTACTCCACTAGATATCAATATATGCTTATGTGTTTATTTTGCGCCCTATCGAATTTTTGCTACCTGTGTCCATGCAAATATTGCAAAGAAGAATCTTCTTAATCGGAAGAGAAACAAAAGGAGCAGCCTGCTGGCGATGGAGTGAACTTCACAAACACATCTCTCAAGCGTGCTTTGTCGGCTTGTTGCTGGTAAGAGGAACATGGGAGGAGTGGCGCTGCTTGTCACCAAGCATCTGTAGTTCCTTCGACACAAGCAGTGAACTCCATAGCGTTGCAGTAGTGGACTGTCGGTCGTCACAAACACTGAACTGTCAAAGAACTCGATTAAATTGTAGCAGATTATGTAATGCATATGGAGCTTCAGTTTAACCTTCCAACACTTTCGAGGTGAACTTCCAGCGTGTGGAAAGTGAATTTCCACGTGATGTAAAATGAAGTCGCACCCGAAACGTCATGACATATTAAAAACTCATATTCTTAACTGCTGCCCGCAGGTTATTGTACAGAACTTCCCTGTCCGTCACAATGATCCTACCAACAAGAAATATTCAACTTCCAGATAAATATAATAAATCCATTGCTGCATTGGTCATGAACTCATGATTATAGACAGAACTTCCTAAGAAAAAAAATATGAACTTCTTGGTTTTTCAATCATCCAATTTGTTCGTTATTTTTAAACTGATCCGTGCATAAATGAACTCCCCAAAAGCATCAACCTCTAATTCTATGTGTCAAAAACGTACAAAGGAAGCATTTACAGAATAAAGAAACTACAGAGACAACCAAGTAACTCCCCAAAGAAACTACACAGACATCAGCAATAATAGTACGCATCAGGAACAACACGGTTCGCAGCAGCGCCATCACTAGTTCACTTTGAGTAGTGCACGAACCTGGTAATCGCTGGAGTCCGGAGTGTTGCTTGATGCAGTTCACAGCAATTCGGTCCATTGACTAAAATATGAATTTCCAGCAGTAGTTCACCAGCAGGACTGCAGTGGTCGAGTAGTACACCATGACTAGCAGTTCATAAACCATTGGTAGTTCAGCAACGGAAAAATAAGCAGTTCATTTTTGCCAAACAATGCAGCTTCACCGAACCTGCAGCAAATTCAACCAGTTGAAGGAGAGGTGAGCGCAGCCCCCGCCCGTACAACCCACGATGGACCAGGGCAGGCCGACATGCGCGGCAGTGCTGAGGAGACCAGCAGGTAGCTCGCCGATGGGATTCTCCAGACAGAGGTGATGTAGGAGATCGGGTAGGATGAGTAGTGGAGACGCGGTAGCCCTTCCCGGCGGCACGCCATGGAGACGGGGGGCCTGCAGCGCGCGGTGGAGGTTGGTGTCCTCCCGACGGCGCGCGGTGGAGGTGGGCTCCCCGACGACGCGCGGTGGAGGTGGGATTCGGGCGGCGCGCGGTGGAGGCGGCATCCCTGGCGGCGCGCGGTGGAGGCGGGATCCCCGGCGGCGCGCGGTGGAGGCGGGATCCCCGGCGGCGCGCGGTGGAGGCGGGATCCCCGGCGGCGCGCGGTGGAGGCGGGATCCCCGGCGGCGCGCGGTGGAGGCGGGATCCCCGGCGGCGCGCGGTGGAGGCGGGATCCCCGGCGGCGCGCGGTGGAGGCGGGATCCCCGGCGGCGCGCGGTGGAGGCGGGATCCCCGGCGACGCGCGGTGGAGGCGGGATCAGGGACGCGGTGGGCGCGGTGTTTTTGGCGGCCGGTGTTCGTGGCGGGTTGTCCCGGCGGCGATGGGATCGGGATGGGACGCGTGGAATGCTCGGAAGTTCACGCACGGCAAGGACGTGTCGGACGGTTGTCTTCGTGGTGAGGGCTCGGTCGGTTTTTCCCGGTGCGTTTCGGGAACATGTTGGGTGGTCGGGGGTTCGAGAATAGCTATTCTAGAACCCTCTTAGGGGGTTCGAGAATAGTTGGGCTCTATATATATATATATATATATATATATATATATATATATATATATATATATATATATATATATATATATATATATATATATATAGGACATATTCATACTACACCCGGGTGTAGTTACACCCACGCGTGTTTCTCATAATCTAGAGAGTATCTATCATACCGGAAAGTATGTACATGTAGTATGAAGTATATAAGAATATTTTGGTAGTATATATAATACTTTGTAGGCAGTATGTACATATTTTTACGTAGACTCATTTTTTACGTGTACATATTTTTACGTAGACTCATTTATCCTATATATATATATATATATATATATATATATATATATACGTATGGTGCCCGGGCACCTAGGAGCACCAGTTAATTTACCTATATATATATATATAGCTCAGATGGGGCACCTAGGAGCATGGGCACCCAACGTGTATTTCGTACATACCTGGAGTGTACGTGTCTAAATTACACATACCTAAGGTTTACATACCTAACATAAACACATACAAGTTACACATACCTAACATTTACATACTTAACATACACACATGCAAGTTACACATACCTAACATATATATACACGTATCAGTGTACGTACACCTTAGGTATGCAATACCTTAGGTATGTATCACTTGAGTATGCATATGTTAGGTATGTATACCTTAGGTATGTGTAACTTAGGTATGTATACCCTCAGGTATGTGTACTACAAAGCAAAAATACGCGTATCTACGTAGGTGGGGCACCTAGGAGATATATATATATATATATATATATATATATATATATTGTCCTAACTATCTTGTTGTGTATGCAGAATGAAGAAGCGGGAATGCATAATAAGGAACATCCATGATGTTGGGTTCATTGACCCACAAATCGTTAATTCATGTGTGTTAGAACATTTTCCCGCCGACGTGGAGGAAGACCTGTGGCAGTTTTTTTACAGGAACTCAAAAGTGATATTCTATTTCCTTACCATTTTGGGTGAGTGTTTCTGTCTTGAGCACACTCCATGCAAGGTATGTGGCTAATCGATGAGTTAATTATGCATGACTGTGCATGTATCGTGTCAGGTTCCACTGGATTCTGCTAGTAATTCAATTTCACGACCCACAGTTCTCGTCCACGACTCTCTGAATCTGAATGCAAAGCTTTGGGCCGACATGAGAAAAATGATGCAGAAGTAATTATTTTCATTCACTTGCGCTCTATATCGATCGGCCTATTTCGTTTATTTCCTAATATCAAGTAACTAATAACTCTCTTGTTCATTTAATTTTCTTTGCCTCGTAGGGTTTGGACACGGTTCGTAAACACAAAGGTCGGTGAATTCAAAAAAGAGCTACAATTTAAAAGGGTAGTGTCTGGGACTGGGGATATTCAGCCAAAGGGGACCAATCTATGTGGATACTATGTTTGTGAGATGATCCGGAGATACACCTCTGAGCGGGTTTCGTGTGAGAACAACATCAAGAGGAATAACCTCCGGAAGACGCTTAGTCTAGAAGCTCGCTTCACTTCAAGAGGAACTAGCTGGATGGATCGCGAAGGAAGTCATCGATCCTACAGGAGAACACTATGTAGAGGACGTAGAACTTCATATGCAGTAAATCATATGTATGGAAACTTGTTCAAAATTGTATATGGTCATCCGATATTGAATATATATTGTCAATTCCTCTTGAATTCCTTTTGGTTCTAATTTCAAATTTGTTTGTTCATATGCATGTATATGTAGTACCATAGAATATGTGAAACTCCTTCAAAATTAAAATAAAATAGAAAAGAAAATAAAACAATACAAACTAAAAAGAAACCAGGTTTAGGGGGGCTAAAACCCTAAACCGTATGCCTTTAGTCGCGGTTGGCCGGAGAACCGCGACTAAAGGTCCTCCGCCTGAAGGACTGCTGGCGGCCACGTGGAGGCGCCCCATGTTAAGCTCGAAGTGCTAGATGCTTTTCGCCGCAACCGCAACCATATAGCGAAGCCGTTTTTTCTCACCAGTGTTAAATGAGTAGTCTGCAAACTCGGCTTGTTTAATTAGACTCGCTTATACTTGCCTCTACTTATTACACGATGATCGAGTCCGAGTCGAGCCGAGTTGTGGCTTACTCGTTTTAGTTTTAGTTCCAAACCTAAGAGGGGTTCTGAATTTCTGAAGATATGGCAACACGTCCCTATCTGTATACTTTCGTCTTTCAGAGACCCCGCGGTTATAAATAAAGAACTCAAAAACTCGACCAGAGCTAGTACACACAATACAAATTTATATAATTTACAACCTATTACAAACTAATCAATCAGGCACGAGCAATCGCACACCCAAGCCAGCTAACAACAGTAGATGTACTGATCGATCAGCAGGAGATTCAGAAGCTAGTAAGCTGGCCTTCCTGCTCCTGCAGGTCGCCCATCTTGAGGTGGAGGTTCCTGCGCGCGAAGGCGTAGAGCCTGCCCATCTCGTCGGGGTCGACGAGGCCGTTGCGGTTGGCGTCGGCGTCCCGCAGCGCCTCCCGCGCCTTCCACCACGCGAACCACACGTCCAGGCTGCGCAGCGCCTCCCGCAGCTCCTCCAGGCTGATCCGCCCGTCGCCGTCCGCGTCGAACTGCGCCAGCCACGCCCAGAACTCCTCCACCGTCGTCTCCCCCTGCGGCAGCGCCCTGTAGTCGTACCGCATGAACGCCATGATCGATATTTGCTTGCTTCCTCGCTGAGTGTTTTGCTTCTTCTCCGTGCCTAGACACCCTATCTGTATTCGTTATCCACACACCTGATAACTTCGTCCTTTATATAGCACATGCCTGCACTCCGGTTGCCGCACGTTTTATGAGAATTCCGGCGAGTTGTTAGGCGAGGCAGAACGGACTAGGCGGCGCAGATCGCCTGCTTTTTCGACAGACAACTACATAAGATTCGATGCTCCGTAGGAGAACATGGTAGCATGCTCGCGGATGCACGGAAGAAGTCGCCGAGAATCGGATGCCTTCGCCTTCAACGGCAGGCTAGCTTGTGGCACATTTTTCCTGCGCACGCATGCAGTGATCCTTCAAATTAAGATGACGATGAAACGGGTTTGACCAGGCATAACTCGCCCAGCTCCATGTCCATAGTTTTGCCCGTTTTTTGTCTCTCTATGAAGATATCCACGAGACAATTTCTGCACGGGTATGCATATCTCGACTGAGTGCGGCATTTTATTTAGAAAATTTGAAAATCATAGTTTGAAGCTTCAAAAAAATTCGAAAATAAATCTGCATGTAGTTGGTGATATACGTATATCACAAGTCTGTAAAATTTCAGTACGAAATTCGTTTTGATCTGGTCTATACAAAAATGACAAAAATGTAGAACTAGGAATAGTGAACAGTAGACATTTTACTATCAGAATTTGTTGTTTTTGTGTTACAACTTTGCACGATTGTGGACTACATGATTACCTACAGCCAGATTTTCTTTTCCACAATTTTTTGTAACTTGGAAATACCGATTTTTTGTGTGCAAAATGGTCTATTTATAGCCCGAGCTACAAAGTGAGTTTTCGTATCTGGACTATCCTATTGTCCCCGGATATGGAGAACAATGACATCTAAAGATAACATTCCTGCACCTTAGGAGCTCCATCCAGGGCCTCTCAATCCTGACCGTCCATTTCGGTGACGTGGCTCTCCCAGAGCCGTCGAATTTCCCGATCGGGCCATCCTAGCCGTCGGATTATTTATGAGGGCTGGTTAGATATTTAGCTTATGGATATATGGAAGATATCATGGGCCTAGCCCTTTGGGATTCATGGGCCAATGGGTTATGGTTTGGGACATGTCTATAGAGTTTTAGGATCACTTGCATGTCCACTTTTTGCCCAAAAAAAAACTTGCATGTGCACTCCACCCATTAGTGCTCGGTTACTATTCATGAAGATAAATCTATACCCATGTTTAACTGTGAGCTCGTGGGTATCTACCCGTGAAAATACATGGTAAAAAGCGAGGTTACCCAAATTAACTTGTGTTCAGCTGTTTTTTTAAATGGGCAAAAATCACCCCAGTTACTGCATCCAAGGGATGCACACGGCTTTTTTAGTAGATTATTCACAACATCTTACAAGAGCAATACAAAAGATTAAACTCGAAACCACATCGCTAAACCTACAGATGGATGAAGGGGATGACAAAACACCAACTCACATCATCCAAAAAACCAAATGCCTTTCCAAGCCGCGCCAATAGCAGGTGAGAAGCACATCCAGTCAAGCAGACTCCCAGCGCACGCCAACGCACACGCCACCAAAGTTGCTGCCGCCGTCTTCCTCGACCCGATCTTCAAAAGGGATCATCGCATTAACCTTGCAAGGCCTGCCGTCGATGCCACCATGACGCTAGACGGCGCCACCATCCTGCACGCATACATCATCCCGCATCCGTCGTCGATACCCCGCAGCACTGATGTCTACGGGTGCTTCTATTCTTGTAGACAGTGTTGGGCCTCCAAGAGCAGAGGTTTGTAGAACAGCAGCAAGTTTTCCCTTAAGTGGATCACCCAAGGTTTATCGAACTCAGGGAGGAAGAGGTCAAAGATATCCCTCACAAGCAACCCTGCGATCACAATGCAAGAAGTCTCTTGTGTCCCCAACACACCAAATACACTTGTCAGATGTATAGGTGCACTAGTTCGCGAAGAGATAGTGAAATACAAGTAATATGGATGAGTATGAGTGGTAATAGCAATCTGAATAAAATATGGCAGCGAGTAAACATGCAACAAAATAGTAAACAAACGGAGATTCGATGCTTGGAAGCAAGGCCTAGGGATCCTGCTTTCACTAGTGGACACTCTCAACAATGATCACATAATAGAACCACTCTACACTCTTTTGTTAGATAATGAACACCACTAACTGTGTAGGATTACACAAACCCTCAATGCCGGAGTTAACAAGCTCCACAGTATTTGATATTCATGTTTAAGTAACCTTAGAGTGCAAGATAGATCAACACAATTACACCAAGAACTAACATAGCATGCACACTGTCACCGTCACACCATGAAGGAGGCATAGATCATATCAATACTTATCATAGCAATAGTTAACTTCATAATCTACAAGAGATCATAATCATAGCCTACGCCAAGTACTAACACGGATGCACACACCGTCACCATTACACCGTGCAGGAGGAATAGAGTACTTTAATAACATCACTAGAGTAGCACATAGATAATATTCAACTAGATCGCATAAAGAGAGAGATGAACCACATAGCTACAGCGGAGCCCTCACCGGGGTGAATTACTCCCTCCTCATCATGGCACACGATGGCGGTGAAGATGGCGGTGAAGACGGCGGTGGAGATGACTTCGGGGCAATTCGCCCCGGCAGGTGCCGAACAGAGACTTCGTCCCCGAATTGGAGTTCGCGATGTGGCGGCGCCCCTGGATGTTTTCTGGACTTTCGTGAAGAGGTACTGCGTTTTTAGGTCAGGGACGACTAAATAGGCGAAGAGATGGAGTCGGAGGGGCCACGGGGCTCCCTCCTCATAGGGGGGCGTGCCCACCCCCTTGGCCGCCCGCCTGTGGGGTGGGGCCCTCCCCCCTCTGGCCCTTCTTCGGTGCTCTGGAAGTCCGGGAAAAATATGATGTTGGGTCTTTATTTCGTCCGATTCCGAGAATATTTCCTTTCTAGGATTTTGAAACCAAAACAACAGAAAAGCAAGGCCCTTCGGCATCTCGTCAATAGGTTAGTTCCGGAAAACGCATAATAATGACATAAAGTGTGAACAAAACATGTCGGTATTGTCATAAAACAAGCATGGAACATCAGAAATTATAGATACGTTGGAGACGTATCCCAGTTCCTACTCGTCCTCGAGTAGGTAAACGATAAAAGATAATTTCTGAAGTGACATGCTACCAACACTAGTTGAATGCCCGTGCGTTGCTACGGCATGTAAGTTTATATTATGATAGCAACTGAGAATTGTTTTAGCTGCAGAGATAAGAACTTCACTTATATGGTTTCACACGACGACATTGGCCAAAGCCTTTGGGGCGTTGGACAAAAACCGTGCCCAGTCACGTGCCCAATGGTCTTTTCAATCCAGCATGGTCCAATAGCGTGTCTGACACCCCTAGGCCATCCCCGTCCAAATGGCTCCTTACGGGTGCGTTAGACGCAACACATTGGCGACGCGACGAATGGTGGGCAGCCGTGTCATTGAAACAAAGTGGTGAAGCGGAGGTTTTCTTCATTATTTACATCCTCGCCAACCTCTGGTCAAGCCGAGTAATGGTCACGACGGTTCCCAAGGCGGGCGCGGGGATTCGTCTCGTCGCGATGGTGGTGTGGTGTGGAGGGGGGCGCCAACGTTAATGCGTGTCACCGCCCCCTCGGCTACCACCAACGTTAAATACACATGCGCTGCTCCCTTACACACATCCGCCTAGCCGCTCACCTTATCTGAATACCTAGAGCCGCGCGGCACCAAGTGCGCCCCCGGTCGCTATGTCGAATTGCCGCATCGGACGCATGGCCGTCAACTGATTTGGGGACGGCATCTTAACCATGCCTGATGCGTGGGCCTTGTATGATGCACACTACACATTCATGTTGGACATGTGCCTTCCAAGCAACAACAGATGGCGGATGGGGATGAATGGCCTGGGCATCCCGTCGGCGCCAAAGGTAGGCAGGGACCGGTGGTGGTAGGAGATCCATGACCACCACTCCACGTTGACGGAGGCACAGCGGGCATCCCCAATGAGGGAGCTCACGGTCAACTACGATTGATGGGTGGACTACTTCCACTTGCGATGGGAGGAGGAGTTGGCACGGCTCGACGGCCTCGTTGCGCCGCTGGTGCAGTCCAACATGGTGGGGCGCCACCTTTTATGGGGTATGTCCGGCCGCACCCTAGAGGCTCTCGTGCAGGGAATCCGGCGCGGCGACCCTCGGCTGAAGATGCCAACCTCTCAACCATAGTCGCCACCGAGTTTGTGGCTACCCATGGAGACGAAAGCATCCCGCACTTCGTCATCCGGGTAGTGCGCTCCACGACATCCTTCTTTCGTGCCTCGCGGGCCTCCCCTACCACACACCTGAAGCGAGGTGAAGGAGGAAGTTCGCGAGGCCGGTGGGGAGGCACAACCCTTCACGCCGCATCGTGATCGGCGGGGCGCTGCAATCGGCGTGTAGTAGCCCGCGCCGCACGAAACCGGATGGTGCACTGCAGAGTGCAGGCAACTTTGTATCAATCGGCACACCACACCCCAATGCAGCCAGACACCACCATAAAACTGTGTACACACGAAATTGAGAAGTTTCTTCATTTCTCCAGACGGAAAAATAAAACAGTCATTCACAGTCATAAGCAGATCCAAGAGGATCAGATATTCACAATGCGATATTATAGTAGTAGTTTAAGGAAATGTACAAATTAAAAAACATGGAAAATTTTGGTTTCAGCCACCAAACAAGGAGAAACAGTGAAACTTATTTCAGACCAGAGCGTAAACAGTTGCAATCAAGGTCATGAATTTCTGATTACAATCTATCTTCAGATCAGTTAAATTATAATTTTAAGCTCGGTTCTATTTTTATTGTACTGGGTCGCTCTAACAATCTCCACCAATTTTAACTGTACACAATGCCACAACTTGTAAATCACAATGCCGCAACTACTAAATCATAATTTAGAACATTTAACTACATGCAAGATCTCAGAAATCAATCTTACCGCTGAAAATGGCTGGAAGGAGCGCACAAAGATGCAGTGCATGCAGACGCCGGCCAATCTGGTCATCGAGCATGAGCCACACGGCACACAATGTCTCTGTTTGCCAGGATGGCGGCGAGTGATCGAAGGGACGCCTTCACCACGCCTACGTCCACTGCAACACTATGGATACAATGCCGTTGTCTCCTTCACATCGGCCAGCTCCTATGAGGGTAATCGCCACCCGCACCTCCGGCATCGATGTCAGAACTCAAGATCGCTGTATATCTCGCTGGAGTTTACGCGGTGTGCATCTGCATGAACTTGATAAAGTTCCAAACTATTGTAGCCCATGCTTCTCTCTGCCAGCTGAAGTGGTTATTACGAGCAGAAGATGAACCGGGAGCATGGAAGAGAGCGAACGCACAATTTCTCATTGAGCAGGCAAACCCAATTGAGGGCATGATTAAGGAAACCATGGGATAGCATCCCTATTTTGCTTGAGAGGGAGTTAATGAAAACGAGGGAATCGTGGCCATATTCGTTTTCGATATCGGCATTAGCGGGAAGGCAAAGATTTTGTCCTGATTTTGTTTTGTAAAGTGGGGGTTGGGTTGGAAGGCGTAGGAACGAAAACAAGGCAAGAAACAATCACGATCCGAGTTAACGCATCATTCATTAATTTGATTGTTCAACAGCAAGACATCGAACGGTTGCAGATGTTGTGGTGTGATTAAACGTACAGGATGACTCCAATGACGACCATCAAATGCGTTGAGTGTCAAACGACCAACTCCCATTTAATAGTAAAGATAATCTTAATCATACTATTGTAAAGCATATCAGATGAATGCAGCGATTCGAAGCAATGTTAATGCAATGAGTAAACAACTGAATCATAAATCAAAGACTTTTCATGAATAGTACTTCAATACAGGCATCAATAAGTCTTGCATAAGAGTTAACTCATAAAGCAATAAATCAAAGTAGAGGCATTGAAGCAACACAAAGGAAGATTAAGTTTCAGCGGTTGCTTTCAACTTATAACATGTATATCTCATGGATATTGTCAACATAAAGTAATATAACAAGTGCAATATGCAAGTATGTAGGAATCAATGCACAGTTCACACAAGTGTTTGCTTCTTGTGGAGAGAGATAGTGAACTGACTCAACATAAAAGTAAAAGAAAGGTCCTTCAAAGAGGAAAGCATCGATTGCTATATTTGTGCTAGAGCTTTGATTTTGAAAGCATCAAGAGAGTATAAAAGTAAAGTTTTGAGAGGTGTTTGTTGTTGTCAACGAATGGTAGTGGGCACTCTAACCCCCTGCAGACAAACCTTCAAAGATGCTCCCATTTTATTTTATTTTGGCTGGCACTCCTTCCAACCTTTCTTTCACAAACCATGGCTAACCGAATCCTCGGGTGCCTGCCAACAATCTCATACCATGAAGGAGTGCCTTTTCATTTTAGTTTTATTTAGATGACACTCCTCCCCACCTTTGCTTTCTCAAGCCATGGCTAACCGAATCCTTCGGGTGCCGTCCAACAATCACATACCATGGAGGAGTGTCTATTTTTGTTAATTAATTTGGGACTGGGAATCCCATTGCCAGCTCTTTTTGCAAAATTATTGGATAAGCGGATGAAGCCACTAGTCCATTGGTGAAAGTTGCCCAACAAGATTGAAAGATAAACACCACATACTTCCTCATGAGCTATAAAACATTGACACAAATAAGAGGTGATAACTTTTGAATTATTTAAAGGTAGCACTCAAGCAATTTACTTTAGAATGGCGGAGAAATACCATGTAGTAGGTAGGTATGGTGGACACAAATGGCATAGTGGTTGGCTCAAGGATTTTGGATGCATGAGAAGTATTCCCTCTCGATACAAGGTTTAGGCTAGCAAGGTTATTTAAAACAAACACAAGGATGAACCGGTGCAGCAAAACTCACATAAAAGACATATTGTAAACATTATAAGACTCTACACCGTCTTCCTTGTTGTTCAAAACTCAATACTAGAAATTATCTAGACCTTAGAGAGACCAAATATGCAAACCAAATTTTAGCAAGCTCTATGTATTTCTTCATTAATGGGTGCAAAGTATATGATGCAAGAGCTTAAACATGAGCACAACAATTGCCAAGTATCACATTATCCAAGACATTTTAGAATTACTACATGTAGCATTTTCCAATTCCAACCATATAACAATTTAACGAAGAAGAAACTTCGCCATGAATATTATGAGTAAAGCCTAAGAACACATGTGTTCATACGAACCGGCGGAGCGTGTCTCTCTCCCACACAAGCATTTATTCAAACAAAAACAGAAACAAAAACAAACAAACGCTCCAAGTAAAGTACATACGATGTGACGGAATAAAATATAGTTTCAGGGGAGGAACCTGATGATGTTGTCGATGAAGAAGGGGATGCCTTGGGCATCCCAAGCTTAGACGCTTGAGTCTTCTTAAAATATGCAGGGTGAACCACGGGGGCATCCCCAAGCTTAGAGCTTTCACTCCTCTTGATCATAGTATATCATACTCCTCTCTTGATCCTTGAAAACTTCCTTCACACCAAACTTCAAGCAAACTCATTAGAGGGTTAGTGCACAATTAAAGTTTACATGTTCAGAGGTGGCACAATCATTCTTTACACTTCTGGACATTGCATAAAGCTACTGGACATTAATGGATCAAAGAAATTCATCCAACATAGCAAAAGAGGCAATGCGAAATAAAAGGCAGAATCTGTCAAAACAGAACAGTTCGTAAAGACGAATTTTAAAATGGCACCAGACTTGCTCAAATGGAAAAACTCAAAACTAATGAAAGTTGCGTACATATCTGAGGATCACTCACGTAAATTGGCATAATTTTCTGAGTTTCGTACAGATAATTAGGCCCAGATTCGTGACAGCAAAGAAATCTATCTCTGCGCAGTAATCCAAATCTAGTATGAACCTTACTATAGAGACTTTACTTGGCACAACAATGCAACAAAACTAAGATAAGGAGAGGTTGCTACAGTAGTAACAACTTCCAAGACACAAATATAAAACAAAGTACTGTAGTAAAAAAAACACATGGGTTATCTCCAAGAAGTTCTTTCTTTATAGCCATTAAGATGGGCTCAGCAGTTTTAATGATGCACTCGCAAGAAATAGAAGTTGAAGCAAAAGAGAGCATCAAGAGGCAAATTCAAAACACATTTAAGTCTAACATGCTTCCTATGCATAGGAATCTTGTAAATAAACAAGTTCATGAAGAGCAAAGTAACAAGCATAGAAAGATAAAACAAGTGTAGCTTCAAAAATTTCAGCACATAGAGAGGTGTTTTAGTAACATGAAAATTTTTACAACCATATTTTCCTCTCTCATAATAACTTTCAGTAGCAACATGAGCAAACTCAACAATATAACTATCACATAAAGCATTCTTATCATGAGTCTCATGCATAAAATTATTACTCTCCACATAGGCATAATCAATTTTATTAGTTGTAGTGGGAGCAAATTCAACAAAGTAGCTATCATTATTATTCTCATCATCAAATATAGGAGGCATAGTATCATCAAAGTAAATTTTCTCCTCAATGCTTGGGGGACTAAAAATATCATGCTCATCAAAGCCAGCTTCCCCAAGCTTAAAATTTTCCATATCATTAGCAACAATGGTGTTCAAAGCATTCATATTAATATGTTCCATGAGTTTTTTAATTTTCGCATCAAACCATCCATGTCTTAAATCAGGAAATAGAATAAGAAGGTCATTGTTGTCCATTATGCCTAACTAGTGTAAACAAGAAACCAAATGTCGCAATTGCAGAGTCTAAAGGAAATAGCTTCGAGTACTTACAACGCCGGAAAATAGCTTAGTAGCCGAGATCCGAGTGTGAGTACCTTTTACCTTTCCTCCCCGGCAACGCCAGAAAAGTGCTTGATGTCTACGGGTGCTTCTATTCTTGTAGACAGTGTTGGGCCTCCAAGAGCAGAGGTTTGTAGAACAGCAGCAAGTTTTCCCTTAAGTGGATCACCCAAGGTTTATCGAACTCGGGGAGGAAGAGGTCAAAGATATCCCTCTCAAGCAACCCTGCGATCACAATGCAAGAAGTCTCTTGTGTCCCCAACACACCAAATACACTTGTCGATGTATAGGTGCACTAGTTCGGCGAAGAGATAGTGAAATACAAGTAATATGGATGAGTATGAGTGGTAATAGCAATCTGAATAAAATATGGCAGCGAGTAAACATGCAACAAAACAAAACAAACAGAGATTCGATGCTTGGAAGAAAGGCCTAGGATCCTGCTTTCACTAGTGGACACTCTCAACAATGATCACATAATAGAACCACTCTACACTCTTTTGTTGGATAATGAACACCACTAATTGTGTAGGATTACACGAACCCTCAATGCCGGAGTTAACAAGCTCCACATTCGATATTCATGTTTAAGTAACCTTAGAGTGCAAGATAGATCAACACAATTACACCAAGAACTAACATAGCATGCACACTGTCACCGTCACACCATGAAGGAGGCATAGATCATATCAATACTTATCATAGCAATAGTTAACTTCATAATCTACAAGAGATCATAATCATAGCCTACGCCAAGTACTAACACGGATGCACACACTGTCACCATTACACCGTGCGGAGGAATAGAGTACTTTAATAACATCACTAGAGTAGCACATAGATAATATTCAACTAGATCGCATAAAGAGAGATGAACCACATAGCTACAGCGGAGCCCTCAGCCCGGGGGTGAATTACTCCCTCCTCATCATGGAGACACGATGGCGGTGAAGATGGCGGTGAAGACGGTGGAGATGACTCCGGGGGCCCCGGCAGCGTGCCGGAACAGAGACTTCTGTCCCCGAATTGGAGTTTCGCGATGTGGCGGCGCCCCTGGATGTTTTCTGGAGTTTCGTGAAGAGGTACTGCGTTTTTAGGTCAGGGACGACTAAATAGGCGAAGAGATGGAGTCGGAGGGGCCACGGGGCTCCCTCCTCATAGGGGCGTGCCCACCCCTTGGCCGCGCGCCCTCAGGTGGGGCCCTCCTGCCCTCCGGCCCTTCGGTGCTCCGAAGCGTCCGGAAAAATAGGATGTTGGGTCTTTATTTCGTCCGATTCCGAGAATATTTCCTTTCTAGGATTTCTGAAACCAAAAACAGCAGAAAACAGCAACTGGCCCTTCGGCATCTCGTCAATAGGTTAGTTCCGGAAAACGCATAATAATGACATAAAGTGTGAACAAAACATGTCGGTATTGTCATAAAACTAGCATGGAACATCAGAAATTATAGATACGTTGGAGACGTATCAAACACCATGCTACGTAGACTCAACACTATCGATGTGGTAGATGAATACCACTCCACCAAGATCCACCTCCATCCAGCCGTTGCTCCAAAAACGATGCCCCAAGAGGTAGAACGACGCAGGAAGCGTCATCATCATCCGATCCGGGAGACCCGAATCTAGGGTTTCCCCCGAAGCAGAACGAGTGGGTAGATGCAGGCTGCGACGATGATGCCTTCAAGAAGGAAGTGACGCTTAACGCTGCCATCGCCTGCCAATCGTGGCACGGTTTTCACCGACAGCCGCGAGTCCCCAACTCGGCAAGAGGAAGCAGAGAGGCCAGCAAAGATGATGCCTTCGCAAGGGAACGACGCCAATAGCCACCGCCATCATCCGCCAAGAACGATGTCAAGGCGCGGTTTTCACCGGTGGCCCATTCACCACTAGCTCGTCGTCGACTAGATCTTCATCACCGGAGTAGACGGATCTCGTGATCCGCCACCCCAGCAACCAGCCAACCTCCTGTTGGAGATATGCCCAAGAGGCAATAATAAAGTGGTTATTATATATCTTTATGTTTATGATAAATGTTTGCATACCATGCTATAATTGTATTAACTGAAACATTGATACATGTGTGTTATGTAAACAATAAGGAGTCCCTAGTAAGCCTCTTGTATAACTAGCTTGTTGATTAATAGATGATCATAGTTTTGTGATCATGAACATTGGATGTTATTAATGACAAGGTTATGTCATTGATGAATGATGTAATGGACAAACACCCAACTAAGCGTAGCTTAAGATCACGTCATTAAGTTCAAGTTGCTATTAGCTTTCCAATACATAGTTACCCAATCCTTCGACCATGAGATCATGTAAATCACTTATACCGGAAGGGTACTTTGATTACATCAAACGCCACTGCGTAAATGGGTGGTTATAAAGGTGGGATTAATTATTCGGAAAGTATGAGTTGAGGCATATGGATCAAGAGTGGGATATTGTCCATCCCGATGACGGATAGATATACTGGGCCCTCTCGGTGGAATGTCATCTAATTAGCTTGCAAGCATATGAATGGTTCAAAAGAGATCACATACCACGGTACGAGTAAAGAGTACTTGTCGGAGACGAGGTTGAACAAGGTATAGAGATACCGATGATCAAACCTCGGACAAGTAAAATATCAAGTGACAAAGGGAATCGGTATCATATGTAAATGATTCAATCGTTCACTAAGTCATCGTTGAATATGTGGGAGCCATTATGGATCTCCAGATCCTGCTATTGGTTATTGGCCGGAGAGAAGTCTCAACCATGTCTGCATAGTTCACGAACCGTAGGGTGACACACTTAAGGTTTGATGTCGTTTAAGTAGATATGGAATATGGAATGGAGTTCGAAGTTTTGTTCGGAGTCTCGGATGGGATCCAGGACATCACGAGGAGGTCCGGAATGGTCCGGAGAATAAGATTCATATATAGGAAGTCACTTTCCAAGTTTGGAAATGATCCGGTGCATTTATGGAAGGTTCTAGAAAAGTCCGGAAGAAATCACCATGGAAAGTGGAGTCCCGGAGGGACTCCACCTTGCATGGCCGGCCAACCCTAAGGGGAGGAGTCCCAGGTGAACTCCACCAATGTGGCCGGCCAACCCCCCCAAGGAAGGGTGGGAGTCCCACCTTGAGTAGGAGTCCCACCTTGGGTAGGTTTCGTCCCTTTGATAGGTTTTGGTTTCGGGTCTTATTCGAAGACTTGAATACCAACTCTTGGGGATTGCCACCTATATAATGAGGAGAAAGGGGAGGGGGCCGGCCACACCAAGCCCTAGTTGGCCGCACCCCTAGTGGCCGGCTCCCAACACCCCCCTCTCCCCAAACCCTAGCCTCTACTCCTCCACCTCCGTGCATAGGCGAAGCCCTGCCGGAGTTCTCCACCACCACCGCCACCACGCCGTCGTGCTGCCGGGATTCCGAGGAGGATCTACTACTTTCGCTACCCGCTGGAATGGGGAGGAGGACGTCGTCATCAACACCGTACGTGTGACCAGAGTACGGAGCCCGACCGTGGCACCGTCAAGATCTTCTACGCGCTTTTGCAAGCGGCAAGTGATCGACTACATCCACCACGAGATCTAATCTCGTTAAGCTTTGCGAATCTTCGAGGGTTAGTCTCTTGATCTCCTTGTTGCTACCGTCTACTAGATTAGATCTTGGCTTGTGTTTCGTTCTTGCGGTAGGAAATTTTTTGTTTTCTATGCTACGAATCCCATCACCTCCTCCCACGAAGAAGGAAGCCACCACCACCAAACCTGGATCAGATCCTGGGCGCCCTCTTTGACTCAGAGATAGCCAAGAGGAAACCCTGCAACCGCCGAAGGTCGGCAGCGCTGCCGCCCGCCGAGGCCCAAAGGGCTCGGGGTCAACGACCACCACGAACAACGTTGATGCACGATCTCCCCAGTCGCCTCCATCTCGGATCGCTGCCGCTTTAAAGGAGTGGAGGGACGCCGCCGCACCCCGATCGCCAGGCTAAGGAAGGCCGCCGCCGCGCCGTAGGGGCTTTGCCCGACGACACTCCGGGCGGCGGCGGCGGAGAGGAGACCGCACAGAGGAGGGCTAGGGGAGGGAGTGATAGATTGCGGAATATTATGTTGTATTGAAATGCGGTAACTAGTGATTACATTGAGCCTCTTTGGCTGTTTATATAGTAGAGAAGACTTGGAGGGCAAGAAGCCTAATAGAGATAGATCTAGGTTACAATCTTAAACTACCAAATATAACTAAAGGTAATATACTCTAACACCCCCCCCCCCCAGTCGGATCGGTAGTGACGCGGACGGTCCGACTGGAGAAGAAGCTGAAGACATGGTGTAGCCCTTGATGCCGATGTCGATGAAGCCGTTGTTGTCGTGGTCGATGGTGCCGTGTTTGATGTAGTCGCCTTGGAGAACGTAGTTGAGGTAGATGGCGTTTTGGTCGTTGTCGTCGTTGAGCCTGGGAAGACGCTTGGAAGGAGGGAGACGATGTCGTAATTGTTGTGGTCGAAGTAGTAGGCGACACGCCGCACCGAGCTTGCCGGGCTCGGGAGCGCACCGGGGACGAATGCATGCGTCGGTGTTGCCAGTACCGGACGTGCGAAGACAGGGACCACCATGAGCCATGCGCGCCAGAGTTGGATGGAGAAGCAGAGAAGGCCTCCACGATCGGTCGGTGTGTAGAAGTTGTCCGCCGATTTGTCGGAGTAGACGAAGTAGTTTTAAGAAGAAAAATTAAGCACGAGCGAGCAAATAAAAATAGACTGCAACTCTGGTGGTGAGGTCGTGGTGGACGAAGACGGCGAGCTAGTTGTTGAAGTAGATTCCGGGAATTAAACCCGGGTTCCGCGTGGATAGTCGCGGTGTTGAAGAAGATCCCGTTGGTGTTGACGATGACCATGAGAGTTAGTGACGATGTGGTTGTCGGCGATGATGACCACGGACGATGTAGATGTTGACAGCGAGAAGTAAATCGGTGATGAAGACTTGGCGACGTAGATGAGCAGCACGATGTAGCGTGGCTTGGCGTTGAGCTGCTCCATCTTGTCTCAATGCATATGCATGCACGAGAGACATGTTGGATGCATTGTTGACGTAGAACGTCCGTCCGCCTGGAAACTACTGTGGAGTCGCTGAAGCCGTCATGAATCTGCTAGAGCTAGCTAGGTTTATTGCATAGGCTAGAGAAGGCTAATCGGACATGGGTGGCTAAAGAAAAGAGATAGATCTGACGGAAAGAAGAGAAAAAACGAAAAATAGCTAAACTATGTAATTGATCTAAAGAAAAACTAGCTACGAGATCTGATGCCCCGGCGGAGATCATGGAGATCGATCTCCCCGGAGGCGGCGGAAGAGGTGGGTGGCTAAACCCTAGGCCGCGGAAAGAACCACTCTGATACCATGATAGATTGCGGAATATTTTGTTGTATTGAAATGCGGTAACTAGTGATTACATTGAGCCTCTTGGCCTGTTTATATAGGAGAAGACTTGGAGGGCAAGAAGACTAGTAAAGATAGATCGAGGTTACAATCTTAAACTACCAAATATAACTAAACGTAATATACTCTAACAGGGAGGAAGGGGCGCGATGGCGCGGCGGCCGCCGCGCGGACGCGAGGTTTAGGGCATCTCCACCGGGGCGACGCAAAATGCGCTTCAGCGGCTAGACGCAAAACGTCCGCAGCTTCCGTCCTGACGCAAGCATGGACCAAATATGCGTCAGGAACGCGTTTGTGCGGACGGCGTCCGCGCGTCCGTTTTCGTCCGTTTGGGCTACATGCAACCCTCTCTCCTCATTTAATCACGCATGCGGTCATTCCTAGCCACACAAATAGAATCATTCCCTCTCTCTCCTCTCTAATCACGCATGCGGTCAAATAAATACGTCCCTGCCGCTGGAGAAAGGGCAGACGCATGCGGACATGCGGACGTTTTTTATGTCCGTGCCCGACTCAAACGGACATAAATATGGGTGGAGATGCCCTTAGGGGGGTTCACTTGTGTTCATGAATATTATCACTCTTAGGGTGTGTTCGGTTTGGGAATGGGGTGGAATGGAATGGAACCATTCCATTCCACTGTCACGGAACCGTTCCATCCCTGTGTTTGGTTTGGACAAAATTTTTGTCACGGAACGGTTCCATCTCTGTGTTCGGTTTTGGAATGGGATGAGAATGGAATGGAATGGGTGAGATTAGTCACCCGATTAATTATTCTAAACTCGATTAATTATTTGCTAAACTTGATTAGTACTACTAAACTTGATTAATTATTGCTAAACTTGGTTAATTAGCACGCAGATCGAGACATTCTACCTCGTCCGACCGATTTGCCCGGACGGGTGCGTTCCACATCTGGACAGAATATTCCCTTTCGAGGAACGGTTCCATTCCATCTTATCCCTGAACCGAACACGAGAATGGTTCCGAGGAATGGAATGGTTACCTAATTCCCAAACCGAACACATCCTTAGTGATTCCATAGGATTAAAAGAGTGAATTACATCCATGGCCATTTATGTCTTGTAACGTGTACGCTCAATGAAGACTGCTATTTCGGTATCTAAACTCTAAGGTTTGGTATGTATTTCATTTTCGTCGAATGGGTTTTACTGCAAACAGATCTCATGTAGACCCCATGATGTGGTAAGAGAATCTCCCTCCAGTCGCGTCCCCCAAAGGGATTTGGGGCGCGCCGGACCAAAAATGCGTTTCAGCCGCGTCTCCCAAAGCCTTTTTTTATCCGGCGCGCCCCTATACGGTGTCCGGCGCCCTGAGCCCCCGTCCCACAGGGGACGCACCGGGATGCCGGACACAACGAAAAACGAGGCGGGAAGTGGCGGGGCCGACCCGTCAGCGGCACAATTAATTTAAACCTAACCGTCGTCTACCTCGCGACGGAAGTTATTGGCGCGTAGCGACGGTGCAGTTCCCGCAGCGACGGTGCAGGCCCGCAGGCGCAGCGACGCGTCCGTCGCGTCTAGCTCGCGTGCCGCGTTAATGAGCGCCACCGCTCATCCGCCCCCCTCCGGCCTATAAAAGGGCGCCTCTCACCGTCCCTCTCACACACAAACCCTAGCGCCTCTCTCCCCAAACCCTAGCCGCCACCATCTCTCAACAAGACTCGACGCTATGTCCGGTAGAGGCGGAGGCCGACCTCGCGGCCGCCGTGGTCGTGGTCGTGGTCGTGGCCGCGCATAGCTGAACGCTCGTCGTCGCCTCCCACGCCGTCGTCTTCATCGTCGGAGATGGACGTGGAGCCGGACGTCCTGTTCGAGTTCGTCCACGTCCTCAGGGCGACCCGCGCGGCATCCGAGGCTGCCGGACTCCTTCGCCGAGTACGTCGGCGGCGTACGCCCGCGCAAGATGCATCTGCGGGAGCATTCGTGCGGCTACTGCCGATGGATCGTTGACGCGATCTACGACGCGCGCGGCAAGATGTACCTCAACATCGGCTGGGAGAAGTTCGCGCGCCACCGCAGCCTCGAAGCCGGCTTCATCCTCGTGTTCTCCTACTTCGGCAACAGGGATATGAGCGTCAAGGTCTTCGACGAGAGGCGCTGCCGCCGGGACTACCACGGCGACAGGGACTCCCCACGACAACACCGACGAGGAGGACGACGAGTGTTGTTTCTTCGCAGCGAATACGTGCACGAGGTTTCGCTCTGTCGCCTCATCGGTAGAACCAACAAGGGCACCATCCTCCCACTGGATTTTCCAGTTTAGGTGACCGGGTGTGCCCTCGAGTGTTGTTTCTTAGCAGCGAACACAGAAACCTTCGATGCACGGCCTAGTTAGGTTTAGTTTTTTTGCAATATTTTATATTTGTGTCCGCCATGGTTCAAACTATGTATTAGTTTGTGGAAAACCATGTTCCAAACTATGTATTCGTATAAACCACGTTCCCAATTATGTATTAGTTTGTGGAAATTGAAATAAAAATGCCAAGAAAAATTATTTAAATGTTTGGGGGCGGCGTTTGGGGACGCGGCTGGGGAGCGACGTCCCCCAAACGCGGCACGAACAAAACACGTCCCCCAAACGCTCAATCCGGCGCGGTTTGGGAGACGCTTTGGGGGACGCGGCTGGAGATGGTCTAAAGGGCGATACTAGGGAAAGCAATGAGAAGAGATTCCCCGAGCCGAATGAGGGCAGACCCTCACATCTGGTAGTAGCAACCACTGTAGCGAAATACACACATGCCCCCACCGACCACAGTGTAGCGATTTAGTAGCCGTGATTTTTCTTACCCCTTGTAAGGAAAAATACTTATCTGCCCCTTCAATCTTCCATTATGCACTTCGAGAGGGCAAGAAGGGGCAACTCGGTTGGTGATTGTCACTACGAAGGTGATTCTGCAGTTAGTGTAATTAAGGAGTGAAAAAGGTCCAAAGCTCAACGAGACCCTCTGGACTAGCCTTGTTCAACTCTTCGAATATTGTTCACCCTTCTTTGGCCTTGCTTAACTCTTCCCAAATTATTCTCATTTGGCGTCGGACTTTGTCGTGGTGGTGTCACAACATATGCGATGGTTAGGGTTAAGATAGGGGCCGATGGACACCGGAGGATCCAGGAAGGGAAAATGCACTAAGAAGCGCACACAGAAGAACACAATGATCTACTCAGGTTCATGGCCTTCGTGAGAAGGTAAAACCCCTACTTCGTTTTCTACGCCGGTGTTGCAATTATCTGCATCTTGGCATCTTGAACCTTCTCTGGTTTCTTGGCTTTCAGCACGTGGCAGCAACTTGCCGCCCAACGCCTCGATTTACGCGAGATAAGTGGCACGTTTCAGTGTTGACTGCTCTGCAGGCCCCATCGATGGGTCAAATCCGACAGGCACTCGAGTGGTTTGCAGGCCCACTTACGACCTCCTCAATAACCGTCGGATTTATTGCATCGTTACCAGTGGTTCCTCTTCTTGTGGCCGATCGTGTGGCGTGGTTACCACATTTATTTGTTGCAGTTATTGATATCGTGGGCGGGGGCCCCTGGGGAAACCCTTGGTCACTTTTTCTTCCCCGCTCCTAGTTCATCTTCCTCACAGCGCCGTTGCCGCCGCGCTCTCCTCCTCTGAAATCTGGCCGCACTAGCGCTCGCGAGTCGCGCTGCCGCCGCTCTGTGCTGCTCCGACATCAACGGTCATGGGATGCGCCGCCACAGGCAATTCTGCTTCCTCTTCATCTTCAAGATCCACTTCACCGCAGGGCGCCACCGCTGCCACGGGGCGCATGCACTTGCGGCTGCTCCTTGACGACAACAAGATGGATTCCGGCGAGATCGTCCCCTCCCCCAACCTCGACGACAAGGATATGGATGAAGGAGGTGTCTCTATATGCCGATTTATTCTTCTGTGTGCGCTTCTTAGTGCATCTTCCCTCCTTGGATCCTCTGGTGTCCATCGGCCCATATCTTAAGCCTACCCATGGCATCTTCTGTGACACCACCACGACAGTTACTCATGCCCGATGACATGGTGGCGACATTCATTGGTCTCCGAGTCCTCACGCTTCAACTCCGGTCACACAAAATATGCCAAATGAGTGGCCCTCTTGACCCAACTCGGATAACAACGGTCGAGCCATAGAAAACATGGAACTACCGAAGTGCATCAATGATGTCTATAAGTTCACCGGTTGCCTAGCATCTTTGAGCCGCTTCGTTAGTCGGTTGGGGGAGAAGGCACTGCCAGTATACCAGCTGATGCAGAAAACCGACAAGTTTATCTCGACACCGCAAGCAGATGTGGCATTTCGTGATCTCAAAAAAATGTTAGCCATAGCACCGGTATTGGCATCTACCTTCCCAAAGAGCCGAGGTTTCTCTACATTGCAGCTAGGCATCTTGAATCTTCTCCGATTTCTCGGCTTTCACCACGTGGCAACAACTTGCCGCCCAACGCCTCGATCTACGTGAGATAAGTGACATGTTTCACTGTTGACTACTCTGCAGGCCCCTTCGATGGGTGATCGATCATTCTCCCCCTTACGCATAGTGAAGCATTGCTTCTTCCTCCTCTCGCATACAGCTCAAGGAGCACCATTGTAGTGGGGTTTCCACCTCGAGATATCCAGACAGACAAACATGAGTAGGGGTTTTACTTCCTCATTGTGTTCTTCTACTTTTTAGTCATCTTCCCTCCTTGGATTCTCCGGTGTCCATCGGCCCCTATCTTAAACCAATCCATGGCATCTGTCGTGACACCATCACGAATACTTCAAGTCGCTGGAGGCACACAAAATCTGAAAGGTCGTCAAGGCGAGTACATTTAGTCCTTTAGGGATTAGAGTGATTGAGAAAGGCAGGAAATGCCCGGAGTGTTAAATATGATGGAACAAGGACCTTAATGCAAAAAAAAATCAACCCTAAATGTACACGAAAGTGCTACTGCTGCTGTCAGCCATGTGACGTGTGTAAATATTGCCAGGATCATGATTTTAACCATGAGCAAAAAACAGAGTCCGACGACTGGAAATAGTTGCTTTAGGAGGCATCATACAAAGTTTAGAGGCTGTGGATGTGATTCACTCAAAACTCATTACATTGTTTTGTGTCTAATCCCTTGAGCAAGAGAAAACAAATAAAGGTTGGTCCACCTAGCAGCAGTAATGACAAATGACAATAGGCGCTGGTTTATCAAGTCGTCGGTCGTGACAACTAAACCATCATTCCCATCAATGTCAAAAAAAAATCAGCATTCTCAGATTCTAGTCTTCTGTAAGATAAGAGGAGACTTTGCTCGCAAATCAAATACCGGTAAGCTTCCTTCCGAGAAGCAGCAAATACAGTCAATACTTAGCCATTAGGTAAGCCGTAAACGTCAGTCCACAGTTTCAGCAAATCCGAAGTTGATACTGCCATGTACCATAAGATATCCATCTTACACTGCTCACTGCCGTTGTATATTAGTATACAGAGGAAAAGGAAATACAGCTAGCGGTTGTAAGAGCAATTTCAATGTGAGCAGTGCTTATGCCCAAGTCATGTCATCTGCATCAACTTAACCAACATATACAATAATAAATTTACAAAAACGTAGATCTTTATGTACGTTGCCTTCACTTTAATCTTTCAAAGACGCTGCTGAATGACTCTTGATAAGTAGCTATAGTGGTAGATTTTAGCAGATTACGCACATCGGCCCCACAAAATGCTGATATGATAGCTAATTAAGGAGGAGAGATGAGTGTAGAGTATCATGTGGATATGATCATAGCACATATCACGAGAAAATTTAATGCCAAACAAATCTTGTACATCAATTTGCATTGAGATTCTAAATAGCAATAAATATAGCATAACTATGATACTATACTCTATGATACTATCCACTATAGGAATAGTATCATACATAAGTATCATATACATGATACTACTATATGATACTTAGACTATTACATCTAAGTTCTCCCCACTCTCCTTCTCTCTCCTCTCTCTCCTCCAACTAAGCAATAATATACTATTTTAATCCTTATAGCCAGCTGACTAGGATTTATTGTACTTGCTCTAACCAAACCAAGTTTAGTGGTAGTACACTATTGCTCATTATTTAACGTCCCAAGGTTTCGCATGTGCCCGAGTACCTGTCTTCAAGACAAGCAGCGCAACCCGATGAGAAAAAAAAACTATATCCATCGACATACCCCAATGCTTTGCTGTCACCTCGTCTGATTAGACTTCGATAATTTTGAAACCTAACACCCGTTTTTATATGTTCAACGACAGTTAGCCCCCCAGATACCAACTTTTGCTGCATGGTTCGTCGACAAGTTGGCAAGTACGGATAGGAAAAGTATATCATAGCAAGACCATGACTCTCCCTCTATCTTTTTTGCGAGTTGGCTAGCGAGACCAAGACTTGGCATACGAAATGGTTCTATAATCTCAACGTGCATAGATGAAGTGTCATGTCATGATATGCAAGTGTTACTCCCTCCCATCGGAAAAAATCAACGCGGAAAAGAGCAACACTAGATACAGTTTCACGTCGATTAAATTGGATAGGAGATAGTACTTCTGTTGAATGAAATTTAGAAAATATTACAGCCTCAAAATTGATCAGACACAATCATACAAACTACACATAGTAGCATCTTCTACGGATACAATGCATAGCTAGTTACTCCCTCGGTCTCATAGAAGTTATCTTTAGCTTTGATCGGACGGAGGGGAGTACAAGTAGTACGAAGCATCCAAGATATCACCGTGGTGCACGTACTGCTTATCAGTACTTGACTATAGACTTGTCGGAGGCCAACTGATTGGCACAAAAAAAGAATAAAGAAAAGACTTGGGAGAGACTCAATACTGAATCCTTTAAAGAGGAACCAGGTCTTGCCTGGCTGTCTCTCGCTTTAGCCACTGATAAACGACCAAAGCACGGCCGTATTCCCAAGCAATGTATCCCACCACCCCTAGCGAGTCGTACGACGGCAGGTACAGCAGCAACGGGACTCCGGTACCGGCAGCGCCGCCGCAGGCGACGTACAACCACGCCATGAACCACTCGCACCCCGCCGCCGGGCTGAGGAGATGGTCCACCAGCCTCTTCCACTGCATGGACGACCCCGGGAACTGTAAGTTGGTCTCTGTCTTCCAGTAATCGATGGATTTCCCCTCTTGTTCTATAGAGCTAGAGGCAGCTAAGCTAGCAATGGCCGCTCAAGTTTGTCCATCTTCTGTACGAAGGTCTCATCACATGCCTGTGCCCCTGCATCACCTTTGGGCAAATCGCCGACATCGTGGACAGAGGATCCTGCTGTGAGTTCATCCTGCTCATCGTTCTTCATTCAGTTTATTCCCTTGCCATGTAAAACGAGTGAAAGATCGATCTCTGGTTAGTCGATCTGATTGGTAATATTTTGTGATTGATATGATTTGCGCAGCGTGCGCCGGGAGCGGAGCGGCCTACGCGACGATCTGCGCCTTCACGGGGATGGGGTGCCTCTACTCCTGCGTGTACCGGACCAAGATGCGGGCGCACTACGACCTCGACGAAGGGGAGTGCCCGGACTTCCTCGTGCACTGGTGCTGCGAGTGGTGCGCGCTCTGCCAGGAATACCGGGAGCTCAAGAACCGCGGCTTCGATATGGGGATCGGTAGGTGCCATTGCTGATGACTTGATCCGTTACTTCAGCGTAAGCAGATGATTTTAATTTCTTGTGTGCTTGCTTGCACTGACGATGGGATTTGCCGTTCGCGTGACAAAGGTTGGGAGGCAAACATGGAGCGGCAGAGGCGAGGCGTCACGGGGACGCAGGTGATGGGGGCGCCGGCCACGCCGGTCGGCATGATGAGATAGGTGGTGGACTGCTGGTGCTGGTCGCGAAATGATCGATGGTGATTTGCTTCGGTGATTCTTGTGCTGCTCCGCTGTGTCATTTCTCCTCTGTTTTTTGCTTTTTGGTTGCGAGATCGCGGCCTCTTTCAAGTAGCGTGTGTATCATATCTCCTTAATTAGTTTGTGCAATGTGCTTGATTCAGTGGATTTTCGTGTCATCTGTGATATGTTCACAACCCAGGCAAACGGTGATTGATTTGCTGGTTGTCCAAGAACTAGATAAACTACACTTGCATAATTTAGTTCTCATTTCTTTTTCTCTTTTGCTATTTAATTAACAGTCGAGCATTTTTCAATTCGTCAATGCTTAATTTCCTTTTCCCATTGCATACATGGTAGATCGATTGGGCTAATTGCTTTTTTCGTGTCACTTCCTATGTGACACAAATTACAACCCATTAGCACTAGTATTTACATGAATATTAATAGGGAGTGACTAGGGAGCAGTCGACTGAGAAATCGTTACGTCTCAGTCGACGCCGTAGGAGCATGCAGCGAGCAGCATCAGCCCACTTCTACGACGCGCATGCACAGCAGCATTGCTAGCTAGCTAGCTTCCTACCTATTGCAGAACATATCGTACATCCATTTAATTTGGACGAAGCTGACTAACGATAGTGTATATTCCACTTAGCTTAGTATTGGCACTTCACCGAAAATAAAAAAATTAGACATTTAACTTAGACATTTTCTGAAATTTAACTCAAAAGTGCCAGTGATTTAAAATATAAGAACAAGCAAAAAAAAAAGACAAACATATGGAAACCAGAAAAATATGTTAGTTGCACGTTTCTTGAGAAAGGTGCAACTCATATGAAAAATAATCAGTCGCTAGTTTTACACATTGTTGGACAAAAGTGTAACTCCTATAAAAAACTTTTAGTTGCACATTTCTATAGAAAAGCGTAACTCATATCAATAACCATAACTCATATCAATAACCAGTTGCTAGTTGCACATTTCCCGAGAAAAAATGCAACTCAAATTGAAATCGGATGGAGTTGCGCTTTTTTGACAAAAGTGCAACTCACATCGAATATAGGTTGCTAATTGCACATTCTTGAGAAATGTGTAACTCGTACCAAAAATAGGTAGCTAGTTTACACATTGTTGGAGAAAAGTGCAACTTGTAAAAAAAATTCTAGTTGCACATTTCTATAGAAAAGTGTAACTCATATCGATAAACGATTGCTAGTCTCACATTTCTCAAAAAAAAATACAACTTATATTGAAATCGGATGGAGTTGCACATTTTTTTAAAAAAAGTGCAACTCACATCGAATATAGGTTGCTAATTCCATATTTATTGAGAAAAGTGCAACTCATACCCAATATTCGGTTTCTAGTTTACACATTGTTGGAGAAAATTGCGACTCGTATAAAAAACTTCTAGTTGCACATTTCTATAGAAAAATGTAAATTGTATCAATAACTGATTGCTAGTTGCATATTTCTTGAGAAAAAATGCAACTCGTATTGAAATTGGATGGATTTAAGTATTTCTTGAGAAAAGTGCATGTATATTGAAAAAACCCTACTCGGTAATGAACGGTCTTGAGAAAATAAAAGCGTGACTTGTAAAATAACATGATAAAAATTAGAAAAATACTGGTTGTACTTTTGTTGACAAACGGTGCAATTATGGAGAAAATTTAAATCTATTTAAATGACAAAAAATACCAACATAAATAACAAAAAAGAAAATACAAATAAATCATGGTTGCACTTTTCTTGACGAGTTAGTTGCACATTTCTTTAAAGGTCAACATGGAAATGAAATAAAAAGGTATACAGATAATATAAATAATGAGAAAGAAGGCAAAAGAAAAAACAAAAAAGTATCATAACAAATGCAGTCTAATTGCTCTTTGAACTATATGGAAACAAACCGGTGAAATTATCTATATAATACTGTCGTAGTGATTTATCGTCATTAAGAGCTAGTGGCTTGCTGGTATGGATCTGTTGGTGCGATTTCGGAAGACGTGGGTTCGACTCCGTGCGGCCACGCTATTCTTTTTCTCGCCTCTGTTCAGTTTGCACGAATCTTACAGAATTATCCAACGGTTCTTAGGTCGACTGAGACATAAGAAAATCTCAGTCGCCTTAGACTTAGCAAATCCGATATTAATAGCCCACTTACAACGAAAGTTACATCTTACTAGCGCATATAGACATGTAAATTATACATTTACAATGTATATGCAGTGTACGTTTTATGCAAAAAAATGAGTTCTAATGAAATAAAAAACATCAAATGTACTGGTGTCATTTTATGATTGAAAGAAAAATCGACTGGTGAAATGGAAAATATCCCGAGTGTTAAATACTCCCTCCATCCCAGTTCATAGGGCCTGCACGTATTTCTAGATTGTAAATTTAACAAACATAATACAAGATATATAGTATAGAATATATATTGTTACAAAGTTTAGATAATTTACCTTTTAAATATATAATAATGTTTATGTTATATAATTTATATTATGTTGGTCAAAATGACGATCTAGTGACACACGTAGGTCCTATGAAACGGAATAGAGGGAGTAGACTCCCTTCTTTTTTCCATATTATTCACTTCCCCATTTATTGAAACGGAATAGAGGGAGTAGTCTATCGTAACCAATCTCTCGTAGGTGCTCATAATGATAGACTATATGTGTGTTCATAAGGATGAATGTATTTGTGTTTTTGTGAGCATCTGTATTTCTACCATGTTTCTCTAAAAAGAAATAAGGATGCTCCCTACCATGCATACAGTTTTCTTTGTATTTTTTGCCGATATAGATTCATGGTCGTTTCAATAAAAATAATAATACTATGATATATATATTTATAGCAACGAATAGTACATGATAAAGAAACATGGGTTGTCACAAGCTTTTAAAAAAATTTAAAACAAGCAAGCAAATCTTTGAGATTTTCAACTCTTTCTACTTGTAAGACATAATTTTGTAATTTTTTAATACAACCATAGAACACTGACATAGATACCAAACCGTATACCTATAAATGCCAAAGAGTGTTTTCTCATGATTTTGAGCTACGCTACCAAGGCTACGCCGAGCGACACATGAAATGAAGTAATCGACTAACATCAGCAAGGTACCAAAACCAGTATTCTAGTGAAAACAAACCAACAGCGACATCGCCAGGAGCTGATAATACGAATCATCGTTACTGAAGATGTAGAAGTCGGAACAAGTATTGCTAGAACAATCCTCCTCGTAGCAACCATGAGAAAAAAAAAGTGGTATGACAAAATCTAAAGGACCACCCTACAGAAATTTTATCTTCCAACCCCACCATTAATGGAGAAGATCTGGAGCACTTGGACCTGATGAGGGAGGGCCTGAGGCTCAAATGAGATGTGGTGGCACGCCTAGTAAGGGAGGGCGTGCCACCCACCTTTGTTTCGCCATCGACCGTCCGATTTGCCTCACTCTTGCGACAAGTGACTTTGTTTGACCTAAAAACCCACATATATATATGACCCCTATGGTTTTCTCGAAGAGAGCGCCGCAGAAACACCGAAACACCAAAACAGAGGCGGCAGCAGGCAGCAGCGAAGATTGGAGGGGAAATTCCGCCGGAGCCGCCGCTGGAGGGATCTCAACCTTCTCCAACGTCTTCCACATCAACACCATGATGAAGGGGGAGTATTCCACCTCTAGATTATGGATTTGTGGCAATAGCTTGATCTATTTCTCTCTTGTTCTTCATAGATCTTAGTACCATATTAGCTGCCCAACATGATTATGGTCATATATGTAATTTCTATGTGGTGGATCTTTATTCTATGATATTGTGATATGAGATTGAAATCTATTATGTGTAAGATGTATTGATAGATGCATATTATATTGAGGATATAATGTTGGGTGGAAAATCTCGTCGTTGAACGAAGGGCCGAAGATTATTTATTGTGGAGATAATATTTCCATAAGTTGGCTACAAAAACCGTAAGCTAATCTATTTGAAAACACTACTTTTACTTTTATAAATCTAGTTGTATAGATCGGGTTTCCTCTCCTAACGTCGACGAGGCCGGTTGGAGGATTATGAATCGACATACGGAGGATTCAGAGGTGGAGGCGGCAGCTCAGTGAACTTTTCTTATCTTGGACATGGCGGTTTTGCACTCATGAGCATATGCTCCTGTTTTTATATGAGTTTTAAATGCATTTCCAAATGTAAAGAAAAAAACCAATAAAAAATGTGTTGTGTACATCTCGATGTTCTATGCTCTCACAAGGTTGTATCATGAATAACTTTGTGTCGCTTGTAAAAACTGAAAATATTTGTGCTAAAAAATGACATTTCTTTATGTTTTTCACACGACATTAAATGTTGGTTTTCCGCGAAACTTGATGTGGCAACATAGAATGTCGAGATCGGCGCGTGAAATTTTTGTTTGGATTTTTTTTTGTCAATTAAAAATGCTTTCCCGGCCGCATAATGTGACAAAGACATTCAGATAAACTAAGGATTTTTTTTGTCATTTTAAAATGCTTAAGTAGGAGCATACGCCTACCAGTTGTCTTATCATTGGGTTTCTGATGACCGCATGCATTATCTTTCTGATTTTGATGAGCTGTAATTTGTTATGTTGTTGGCTCGTTAGTTGTTATATGAACTATGCATGTTGGCTGGCTAGTTGTCTATTTGTCTTTCTGAATTCTTATTCCTCATGTAGTTCTGTGGAATTGTTGATGTTAATTACTTATTAGACTGTGACAAATCTTTGTTTTTGATTTTGTCAATTTCATTTGTTGATTATTGTGATCTGGACAATTTTGTAGCTGCTGAAATCCTTAGCATACATGTTATGTTTGTCTTTTTTGTGGAACACTTTTTTTTTGTAAAATAGCACGCTATTAATACGTTATAAATGCATAGCGTATTTTGAAAGGCTACACTTTTTTATTTAGGATCCTATTTTTTCCCATTGGGTAACACAGGTGTGTAAGGACGCGTATTTTTGACTCCTAGTGCGCGAGCACCTGATTTCAGTAATAGAATCAAAACAAATACTAAAATTGATTTAAAAAATATGGCATAAATCATGTGTGTACAGTATGTATTTAAGCATGTGCATGTCAAGTCTCAACTTAAGATATATATGTATGTAGTCTACAGAAAATTAACAAACCGTACTGTTTATAGTACGTATACAATCGACAGTATAAAAACATTCATTTTCACTTTTTTGTCTGGATCACATACGGCCGTATTTTCTTCTGAAAATTTTCACTGCTAAGTGTTAAGATGAGATTTACGTGAGGGAATCTTTTCGACTTTTTTAAAATATTTAAATAACGTTTTTCGGATTTTTTGAAATCAGGTGCGCTGTACCCAGGTTCACCACCATATTTTCGAGGTGTGTAGTCTCGTTTTCTCCGGAAAAGCCCCAATTGAACCTGAGTGCACGTGAACCCAGGTTGGAAATTACATTTTCAAAATGTGAAAAAATTCTAAAATAAAAATATCGGGGTACGTATGCATGTTCCATGTGCGCGTAGAAAGTTTTCGCAGAGAAACCACTTTTTTATTTCAGAATCTAAAAAAGACAAAATACGTCACATATATACTGCTATATAGCCCTGTAAAATTTCACTTTTTTCTCGAGGCAAAATAAAATGTTTTTTCAGGACGAAACTCATGTCTAGGGCACATGTTTGAGATCATCTTTGCAATCATTTTATGTTTCAATTTTTGAAACATGTTTTGACATCACAAACCCACTTTTTGAAGAAGTGAGTTCACATGCACCCAGGTTCACAAAAGCCGGTCTCGTTTTCTCCGGTATACTCCACCGCTGTTCCAACACTGCAGACGCAGCTCGCAGCAAGGCAGCAGTGTGCTGCCTTAAGTGCATGCCCAATTATCCGCGCGGCCTGTTGTGTCTTCTCTGTTAGCTCGCTCGGTGTGACCGTGGACGCCAACAAGGCGACGACCCCTGGTCGTCGGACTGGCCATGTGGCCGACTGGGCGGGCCATGACATGATGCAGCCAAGTGCCTGGACATGGACATGGACCAGCCGTGAAACTGGGCCAGCACACACCTCTAGCCAGCACATCCTTAATCATGTACGGGCCGATGCAGCGCACCACTCGTGTTTGCAGTTAAGCCCGACGACCCATCCACCCTGAGGTCTTCAATGGGCCGACGTATTTTGGACGCCGAAAATATCCGCGCGTTTTTATTTGCGTCGGTTTAAATGGTCGAAATCGACCACACATCCATTTGCGTTAGAGGTGACTCTAGCGGCACGACGCTTTTTTTATTATTTTACATTTTTATAACATGAAAACATAATTTACATAGTAAAAGAAAGGAAAATAAAAATCCCAAGAACGTCTACGCCTACTGGTTCTCGTCGTCGCTGTCGATCACGACCAGCTCCGGTACCACCCACGACTGATACGCGTGAAGCACACGTCCGTTGGGAACCCCAAGTGGAAGGTATGATGCGTATATAAGCAAGTTTCCCTCAGTATGAAACCGAGGTTATCGAACCAGTAGGAGCCAAGAAGCACGTGAAGGTTGTTGGTGGAGAAATGTAGTGCGGCGCAACACCTGAAACCGGCAACGTGGAACCTGCACAACACAATCAAAGTACTTTCCAACGCGTTGAGGTTGTCAATCTCAACTGCTGAAAACAAAGGATTAAACGTATCGAGTGGAAGATGGTGTTTGTTTGCAAAGAACAGTAAAACGTAGAATGTATTCAGATGTAAAAGAATGGACCGGGTCCATATTTCACTAGTGGGTCTCTCCAATAAGATAACTAACATGTTGGGTGAACAAATTTAAAGCAATTAACAAATAAAGATTCAATACATATCAACGATGATTACTATGTGATTTAATCAGGGCATTACGACAAAGTACATAGACCAACATGCATCTATGCCTAAATAATCCACCTTCATGTTATCATCCGAACCCCTTCCGGTATTAAGTTGCGAACAACAGATAATTGCATTAAGTATGGTGCGTAATGTAATCAACACAAATATCCTTAGACAAAGCATCAATGTTTTATCCCTAGTAGCAACAACACATCCACAACCTTAGAACTTTCGTCACTGTCCCAGATTTAATGGAGGCATGAACCCACTATCGAGCATAATTACTCCCTCTTGGAGTTACAAGTATCAACTTGGCCAGCCTCTACTAGCAACGGAGAGCATGCAAGAACATAAACAACACATATATGATAGATTGATAATCAACTTAACATAATATTCTCTATTCATCGGATCTCACCAAACACAACATGTAGCATTACAAATAGATGATCTTGATCATGTTAGGCAGCTCACAAGATCTATAACAATGAAAGCACAAGCGGAGAAGACAACCATCTAGCTACTGCTATGGACCCATAGTCCAAGGATGAACTACTCACGCATCAATCCGGAGGCGGGCATGATGATGTAGAGCCCTCCGGTGATGATTCCCCTCTCCGGCAGGGTGCCGGAGGCGATCTCCTGAATCCCCCGAGATGGGATTGGCGACGGCGGCCTCTCAGTAATGTTTTCCGTATTGTGGCTCTCGGTACAGGGGGTTTCGCGACGGAGGCTTTAAGTAGGCGGAAGGGTAGGTCAAGTGGCGGCACGAGGGGCCACACCAGGGCGCGGCCGGGCTTGGGCGCGCCGCCTTGGTGTGTCCCCACGTCGTGGCCCCACCGTCTCCCTTTTGGTCTTGGAAGCTTCGTGTAAAAATAGGGCCCTGGGCGTTGATTTCGTCCAATTCCGAGAATATTTCCTTACTAGGATTTCTGAAACCAAAAACAGCAGAAAACAGAACTGGCACTTCGGCATCTTGTTAATAGGTTAGTGCCGGAAAATGTAAAATAATGCTGTAAAGTATGTGTAAAACACTCAAGTATTGTGATAAAAGTAGCATGGAACATAAGAAATTATAGATACGTTTGCGACGTATCAAACCAACAAGCAATATCGGGTGCCACCGCGTGGTGGAGGTGGAGGAGCCCAGACCGGTGGTGGAGGTGGAGCAGCCCACGCCGATGCTGGAGGTGGAGGCCTGATGGCGTGTAACTCACACGTTCGTTGGGAACCCCAAGAGGAAGGTATGATGCGCACAGTAGCAAGTTTTCCCTCGAAAGAAACCAAGGTTTAATCGAACCAGGAGGAGCCAAGAAGCACGTTGAAGGTTGATGGTCGCGAAATGTGATGCGGCGCAACACCAGGGATTCCGGCGCCAACGGAACCTGCACAACACAACCAAAGTACTTTGCCCCAACGAAACAGTGAGGTTGTCAATCTCACCGGCTTGCTGTAACAAAGGATTAAACGTATCGAGTGGAAGATGTTTGCAAAGAAAACAGTAAAACAAGTAGATTGTATGCTATGTAAAGAATAGGACCGGGGTCCACAGTTCACTAGAGGTGTCTCTCCCATAAGATAAAGCATGTTGGGTGAACAAATTACAGTCGGGCAATTGACAAATAGAGAAAGGCATAACAATGCATATACATGACATGGTAAATATAGTGAGATTTAATCTGAGCATTACGACAAAGTACATAGACCGCCATCCCACTGCATCTATGCCTAAAAAGTCCACCTTCAGGTTATCATCCGAACCCCCCCAGTATTAAGTTGCAAAGCAACAGACAATTGCATTAAGTATGGTGCGTAATGTAATCAACAACTACATCCTTAGACATAGCATCAATGTTTTATCCCTAGTGGCAACAGCACATCACAACCTTAGAACCTACTGTCACGATCCCAGATTCAATGAAGGCATGAACCCACTATCGAGCATAAATACCCCCTCTTGGAGTTAAGAGCAAAAACTTGGCCAGAGCCTCTACTAATAACGGAGAGCATGCAAGATCATAAACAACACATAAACAATAGATTGATAATCACCATAATCATAGTACTCTCTATCCATCGGATCCCGACAAACACAACATATAGTATTACAGATAGATGATCTTGATCATGTTAGGCAGCTCACAAGATCCAACAATGAAGCACAACAAGGAGAAGACGACCATCTAGCTACTGCTATGGACCCATGGTCCAGGGGTGAACTACTCACTCATCACTCGGAGGCGACCATGGCGGTGTAGAGTCCTCCGGGAGATGAATCCCTCTCCGGCAGGGAGGCGATCTCAGAATCCCCGAGATGGGATTCGCGGCGGCGTCTCGTAAGGTTTTCCGTATCGTGGCTCTCGGTACTGGGGGTTTCGCGACGGAAGCTTTAAGTAGGCGGAGGGTCAACGGGGGGGCCACACGAGGGGCCCGGGGGTAGGTCGGGCGGCCCGGCCTTGGCGCGCCCTCCTGGCCGCCTCGTGGCCCCTTCGTTAGGTCTTCGGTCTTGGAAGCTTCGTGCAAAAATAGGACCCTGGGCGAAAGTTTCGTCAATTCCGAGAATATTTCTTTACTAGGATTTCTGAAACCAAAACAGCAGACAGCAACTGGCTCTTCGGCATCTTGTTAATAGGTTAGTTCCAGAAAATGCATAAATATGACATATAATGTGCATAAAACATGTAGGTATCATCAATAAAGTAGCATGGAACATAAGAAATTATCGATACGTTGGAGACGTATCAGCATCCCCAAGCTTAGTTCTGCTCGTCCCGAGCAGGTAAAACGATAACAAAGATAATTTCTGAAGTGACATGCCATCATAATCTTGATCATACTATTTGTAAACATATGTAATGAATGCAGCGATCAAAACAAAGGTAATGACATGAGTAAACAAGTGAATCATAAAGCAAAGACTTTTCATGAATAGTACTTCAAGACAAGCATCAATAAGTCTTGCATAAGAGTTAACTCATAAAGCAATAAATCAAAGTAAAGGTGTTGAAGCAACACATAAGAAGATTAAGTTTCAGCGGTTGCTTTCAACTTATAACATGTATATCTCATGGATATTGTCAACATAAAGTAATATAATAAGTGCAATATGCAAGTATGTAGGAATCAATGCACAGTTCACACAAGTGTTTGCTTCTTAAGGTGGAAGGAGATAGGTAAACTGACTCAACAATAAAAGTAAAAGAAAGGTCCTTCAAAGAGGAAAGCATCGATTGCTGTATTTGTGCTAGAGCTTTTATTTTGAAAACATGAAACAATTTTGTCAACGGTAGTAATAAAGCATATGAGTTATGAAAATTATATCTTACAAGTTGCAAGCCTCATGCATAGTATACTAATAGTGCCCGCACCTCGTCCTACTTAACTTGGACTACCGGATCTTTGCATGCCATGTTTCAACCAAGTGTCACAAAGGGGTACCTCCATGCCGCCTGTACAAAGGTCTAAGGAGAATGCTCGCATTTTGGATTTCTCGCTTTTGATTATTCTCAACTTAGACATCCATACCGGGACAACATGGACAACAGATAATGGACTCCTCTTAAATGCATAAGCATGTAGCAAAGTTATTATTCTCATATGAGATTGAGGATATATGTCCAAAACTGAAACTTCCACCATGGTTCATGGCTTTAGTTAGCGGCCCAATGTTCTTCTCTAACAATTTTGCATGCTCCAACCACTAAAATGATAGACCTTCAGACAAGACGGACATGCATAGCAACTCACATGATATTCAACAATAGTTGATGGCGTTCCCCAGAAGCATGGTTATCGCACAACAAGCAACTTAATAAAATATAAAGTGCATAAGTACATATTCAATACTACGATAGTTTTTAAGGCTATTTTGTCCCATGAGCTATATATTGCAAAGGTGAATGATGGAATTTTAAAGGTAGCACTCAAGCAATTTACTTTGGAATGGCGGAGAAATACCATGTAGTAGGTAGGTATGGTGGACACAAATGGCATAGTAGTTGGCTCAAGGATTTTGGATGCATGAGAAGTATTCCCTCTCGATACAAGGTTTAGGCTAGCAAGGTTATTTGAAGCAAACTCAAGGATGAACAAGTGCAGCAAAACTCACATAAAAGACACATTGTAAACATTATAAGACTCTACACTGTCTTCCTTGTTGTTCAAAACTCAATACTAGATATTATCTAGACCTTAGAGAAACCAAATATGCAAATCAAATTTTAGCAAGCTCTATGTATTTCTTCATTAATGGGTGCAAAGCATATGATGCAAGAGCTTAAACATGAGCACAACAATTGCCAAGTATCACATTATCCAAGACATTTTAGAATTACTACATGTAGCATTTTCCAATTCCAACCATATAACAATTTAACGAAGAAGAAACTTCGCCTTGAACATTATGAGTAAAGCCTAAGGACACATGTGTCCATATGCAACAGCGGAGCGTGTCTCTCTCCCACAAAGTGAATGCTAGGATCCATCTTATTCAAACAAAAACAAAAACGAAAACAAACCGACGCTCCAAGTAAAGAACACAAGATGTGATTGAATAAAAATATAGTTTCAGGGGAGGAACCTGATGATGTTGTCGATGAAGAAGGGGATGCCTTGGGCATCCCCAAGCTTAGACGCTTGAGTCTTCTTAAAATATGCAGGGGTGAACCACGGGGGCATCCCCAAGCTTAGAGCTTTCACTCCTCTTGATCATAGTATATCATTCTCCTCTCTTGACCCTTGAAAACTTCCTTCACACCAAACTTCAAGCAAACTCATTAGAGGGTTAGTGCACAATTAATAATTCACTCATTCAGAGGTGACACAATCATTATTTTCACTTCTGGACATTGCATAATGCTACTGGACATTAATGGATCAAAGAAATAAATCCAACATAGCAAAAGAGGCAATGCGAAATAAAAGGCAGAATCTGTCAAAAACAGAACAGTCCGTAAAGACGAATTTAGAAATGGCACCAGACTTGCTCAAATGGAAAAACTCAAAACTAATGAAAGTTGCGTACATATCTGAGGATCACGCTCGTAAATTGGCAGATTTTTTCGAATTTTCTACAGAGAATTGTGCCCAGATTCGTGACAGACAGCAATGCTGTTTCTGCGCAGCGATCCCAAATATAACATCAACTTTGACATAGAAACTTTACTTGGCACAAAAACATGATAAGGAGAGGTTGCTACAGTAGTAAACAACTTCCAAGACTCAACAAAACAAAAAATTGCTGTAGGTAAAAACATGGGTTGTCTCCCATAAGCGCTTTTCTTTAACGCCTTTCAGCTAGGCGCAGAAAGTGCAAATCAAGTAACATCGAGAGTAGAAGCATCAACATTATTACCTTGAGAGCTGGGAGTTTTCTCAACAATGCATTGTATCTGGTCTATATAAGTAACTCCTCTCTCATTGCTCCTAGGCTTACTATTCTCATCAAACAAATTTTCAGGAACAAGCCAAGCATAGTTATTTTCCAAAGCTTCATGCATCCCTAGTAGTTTACTAGGTATTGGCGCTTTAATTTCCCTACCATCATTAACATTATTAGTGTACTTATTCTATCCATGTCCATTTTTTCAAGGAGACCAATAAAATTGGTATGAGAACCTAGCATATTAAATTTAGCAAAAACCTTTCTAGCCTCTCTTGCTAGACCACCAAATTCTCTAAGAAGGGTTTCTAAAACAAAATCTTTCTTTTCCCCTTCTTCCATATCACCAAGTGTAAGAAACATGTGTTGGATTATAGGATTGAGATTAACAAATTTAGTTTCCAACATGCGAACTAAAGCAGCAGCAGCAATTTCATAGGTAGGTGCAAGTTCTACCAAGTGTCTATCTTCAAAATCTTCAGTAATACTAACATGATTGAAAAATTCTTCTATATTATTTCTCCCAACTATGGACCCACGTCCTACCGGTATGTCTTTTGTGGTAAAATTAAAAGGAAACATGATGCAATAGGCAAAAAGTAAACTAGGCAAACAAAGTAAAGACAAGTAACTAATTTTTGTGTTTTTGATATAGAGAGCAAGACAGTAAATAAAGTAAAACTAGCAACTAATTTTTTTGTATTTTGATTTAGTGCAGCAAACAAAGTAGTAAATAAAATAAAGCAAGACAAAAACAAAGTAAAGAGATTGAGAAGTGGAGACTCCCCTTGCAGCGTGTCTTGATCTCCCCGGCAACGGCGCCAGAAAAAGAGCTTGATGGCGTGTAACTCACACGTTCGTTGGGAACCCCAAGAGGAAGGTATGATGCGCAGTTTTCCCTCAGAAAGAAACCAAGGTTTAATCGAACCAGGAGGAGCCAAGAAGCACGTTGAAGGTTGATGGTCGCGAAATGTGATGCGGCGCAACACCAGGGATTCCGGCGCCAACGCGGAACCTGCACAACACAACCAAAGTACTTTGCCCCACGAAACAGTGAGGTTGTCAATCTCACCGGCTGTAACAAAGGATTAAACGTATCGAGTGGAAGATGTTTGCAAAAAAACAGTAAAACAAGTAGATTGTATGCTATGTAAAGAATAGGACCGGGGTCCACAGTTCACTAGAGGTGTCTCTCCCATAAGATAAAGCATGTTGGGTGAACAAATTACAGTCGGGCAATTGACAAATAGAGAAAGGCATAACAATGCATATACATGACATGGTAAATATAGTGAGATTTAATTGGGCATTACGACAAAGTACATAGACCGCCATCCAACTGCATCTATGCCTAAAAAGTCCACCTTCAGGTTATCGTCCGAACCCCCTCCAGTATTAAGTTGCAAAGCAACAGACAATTGCATTAAGTATGGTGCGTAATGTAATCAACAACTACATCCTTAGACATAGCATCAATGTTTTATCCCTAGTGGCAACAGCACATCACAACCTTAGAACCTACTGTCACGATCCCAGATTCAATGAAGGCATGAACCCACTATCGAGCATAAATACCCCCTCTTGGAGTTAAGAGCAAAAACTTGGCCAGAGCCTCTACTAATAACGGAGAGCATGCAAGATCATAAACAACACATAAACAATAGATTGATAATCACCATAATCATAGTACTCTCTATCCATCGGATCCCGACAAACACAACATATAGTATTACAGATAGATGATCTTGATCATGTTAGGCAGCTCACAAGATCCAACAATGAAGCACAACAAGGAGAAGACGACCATCTAGCTACTGCTATGGACCCATGGTCCAGGGGTGAACTACTCACTCATCACTCCGGAGGCGACCATGGCGGTGTAGAGTCCTCCGGGAGATGAATCCCCTCTCCGGCAGGGTGCCGGAGGCGATCTCCCGAATCCCCCGAGATGGGATTCGGCGGCGGCGTCTCTGTAAGGTTTTCCGTATCGTGGCTCTCGGTACTGGGGGTTTCGCGACGGAAGCTTTAAGTAGGCGGAGGGTCAACGCGGGGGGCCACACGAGGGGCCCAGGGGGTCGGTGATACGTCTCCAACGTATCGATAATTTCTTATGTTCCATGCTACTTTATTGATGATACCTACATGTTTTATGCACATTATATGTCATATTTATGCATTTTCTGGAACTAACCTATTAACAAGATGCCGAAGAGCCAGTTGCTGTTTTCTGCTGTTTTTGGTTTCAGAAATCCTAGTAAGGAAATATTCTCGGAATTGGACGAAACTTTCGCCCAGGGTCCTATTTTTGCACGAAGCTTCCAGAAGACCGAGACCTAACGAAGTGGGGCCACGAGGCAGCCAGGGGGGTGGCCGGCGCGGCCCAAGCCCTGGCCGCGCCGACCTATCCCCTGGGCCCCTCGTGTGGCCCCTCGCGTTGACCCTCCGCCTACTTAAAGCTTCCGTCGCGAAACCCCCAGTACCGAGAGCCACGATACGGAAAACCTTCCAGAGACGCCGCCGCGAATCCCATCTCGGGGGATTCAGGAGATCGCCTCCGGCACCCTGCCGGAGAGGGGATTCATCTCCCGGAGGACTCTACACCGCCATGGTCGCCTCCGGAGTGATGAGTGAGTAGTTCACCCCTGGACCATGGGTCCATAGCAGTAGCTAGATGGTCGTCTTCTCCTTGTTGTGCTTCATTGTTGGATCTTGTGAGCTGCCTAACATGATCAAGATCATCTATCTGTAATACTATATGTTGTGTTTGTCGGGATCCGATGGATAGAGAGTACTATGATTATGGTGATTATCAATCTATTGTTTATGTGTTGTTTATGATCTTGCATGCTCTCCGTTATTAGTAGAGGCTCTGGCCAAGTTTTTGCTCTTAACTCCAAGAGGGGGTATTTATGCTCGATAGTGGGTTCATGCCTTCATTGAATCTGGGATCGTGACAGAAGGTTCTAAGGTTGTGATGTGCTGTTGCCACTAGGGATAAAACATTGATGCTATGTCTAAGGATGTAGTTGTTGATTACATTACGCACCATACTTAATGCAATTGTCTGTTGCTTTGCAACTTAATACTGGAGGGGGTTCGGATGATAACCTGAAGGTGGACTTTTTAGGCATAGATGCAGTTGGATGGCGGTCTATGTACTTTGTCGTAATGCCCGGATTAAATCTCACTATATTTACCATGTCATGTATATGCATTGTTATGCCTTTCTCTATTTGTCAATTGCCCGACTGTAATTTGTTCACCCAACATGCTTTATCTTATGGGAGAGACACCTCTAGTGAACTGTGGACCCCGGTCCTATTCTTTACATAGCATACAATCTACTTGTTTTACTGTTTTCTTTGCAAACATCTTCCACTCGATACGCTTAATCCTTTGTTACAGCAAGCCGGTGAGATTGACAACCTCACTGTTTCGTTGGGGCAAAGTACTTTGGTTGTGTTGTGCAGGTTCCGCGTTGGCGCCGGAATCCCTGGTGTTGCGCCGCATCACATTTCGCGACCATCAACCTTCAACGTGCTTCTTGGCTCCTCCTGGTTCGATTAAACCTTGGTTTCTTTCTGAGGGAAAACTTGCTACTGTGCGCATCATACCTTCCTCTTGGGGTTCCCAACGAACGTGTGAGTTACACGCCATCAAGCTCTTTTTCTGGCGCCGTTGCCGGGGAGATCAAGACACGCTGCAAGGGGAGTCTCCACTTCTCAATCTCTTTACTTTGTTTTTGTCTTGCTTTATTTTATTTACTACTTTGTTTGCTGCACTAAATCAAAATACAAAAAAATTAGTTGCTAGTTTTACTTTATTTATTGTCTTGCTCTCTATATCAAAAACACAAAAAAATTAGTTACTTGCATTTACTTTATCTAGTTTGTTTTATTTACCGTTGCTAAAATGAATACCCCTGAAAATACTAAATTGTGTGACTTCACAAATGCAAATAATAATGATTTCCTATGCACACCTATTGCTCCACCTGCTACTACAGCAGAATTCTTTGAAATTAAACCTGCTTTACTGAATTTGGTTATGAGAGAACAATTTTCTGGTGTTAGTTCTGATGATGCTGCTGCCCATCTCAATAATTTTGTTGAACTTTGTGAAATGCAAAAGTATAAAGATGTAGATGGTGATATTATTAAATTGAAAGTGTTTCCTTTCTCATTAAGAGGAAGAGCTAAAGATTGGTTGCTATCTTTGCCTAAGAATAGTATTGATTCATGGACTAAATGTAAGGATGCTTTTATTGGTAGATATTATCCTCCCGCTAAAATTATATCTTTGAGAAGTAGCATAATGAATTTTAAACAATTAGATACTGAACATGTTGCTCAAGCATGGGAGAGAATGAAAACTTTGGTAAAGAATTGCCCAACCCATGGACTGACTACTTGGATGATCATCCAAACCTTCTATGCAGGACTAAATTTTTCTTCACGGAATTTATTGGATTCAGCTGCTGGAGGTACCTTTATGTCCATCACATTGGGGGCGGCTACAAAACTTCTTGATGATATGATGATAAATTACTCTGAATGGCACACGGAAAGAGCTCCACAAGGTAAGAAGGTAAATTCTGTTGAAGAAACCTCTTCCTTGAGTGATAAGATTGATGTGATTATGTCTATGCTTGTGAATGGTAGATCTAATGTTGATCCAAATAATGTTCCTTTAGCTTCATTGGTTGCTCAAGAAGAAAATGTTGATGTGAATTTCATTAAAAATAATAATTTCAACAACAATGCTTATAGGAACAACTCTGGTAATAACTATAGGCCATATCCTTCTGCTAATGGTAATGGTTATGGTAATTCTTATGGGAATTCTTACAATAATAATAGGAGTGTACCCTCTGGTCTTGAAGCCATGCTTAAAGAATTTATTAGTACACAAACTGCTTTTAACAAATCTGTTGAGGAAAAGCTTGATAAAATTGATATTATCGCTTCTAGAGTTGATAGGCTTGCCTCTGATGTTAATCTTTTAAAATTGAAAGTTATGCCTAATAATGATATTGATAATAAGATTACTACTACAGCAAATGCCATCCAAGTTAGAATTAATGAGAATATAAGATTAATGGCTGAGTTGCGTGCTAGGTGGGATAGAGAAGAAAATGAAAAACTAGCTAAAGAGAATAATGTAGCTAAAGTTTGGACTATTACCACCACTAGTAATGCTAATTCTTCACATGTTGCTGCACCTCCTACTATCAATGGTAATATAATTGGTGTTGGCAATGTTTCTACTCCTAGTGCAAAGCGAACAAAACTGCCTGAAATTGCTAAAACTGCTGAAACTGCTTGTGATAAAACTGCTGAAATTTTTTCCAACCTTGGGAACAATGATCCCATTGCTGTAGCTCATAATGATTTAGATTTTGATGATTGCCACATCTCTGAAGTTATAAAGTTCTTACAAAAACTTGCTAAAAGTCCCAATGCTAGTGCTATAAATTTAGCCTTTACAAAACATATTACAAATGCTCTCATAAAAGCTAGAGAAGAGAAACTAAAACTTGAAACTTCTATTCCTAGAAAGTTAGAAGATGGTTGGGAGCCCATCATTAAAATGAAATTCAATGACTTTGAATGTAATGCTTTATGTGATCTTGGTGCAAGTATTTCTGTTATGCCTAAAAAGATTTATGATATGCTTGACTTGCCACCATTGAAAAATTGTTATTTGGATGTTAATCTTGCCGATAATGTTAAAAAGAAACCTTTGGGGAGGATTGATAATGTGCATATTACGGTTAACAATAACCTTGTCCCCGTTGATTTTGTTGTCTTGGATATCGAATGCAATGCATCTTGTCCAATTGTGTTGGGAAGACCTTTTCTTCGAACTGTTGGTGCTGTTATTGATATGAGGGAAGGTAATATTAAATATCAATTTCCTCTCAAGAAAGGTATGGAACACTTCCCTAGAAAGAGAATGAAGTTGCCTTTTGATTCTATTATTAGAACAAGCTATGATGTTGATGCTTCTACTCTCGATGTTACTTGATTTGCACTTTCTGCGCCTAGCTGAAAGGCGTTAAAGAAAAGCGCTTATGGGAGACAACCCATGTTTTTACCTACAGCAATTTTTTGTTTTGTTGAGTCTTGGAAGTTGTTTACTACTGTAGCAACCTCTCCTTATCATGTTTTTGTGCCAAGTAAAGTTTCTATGTCAAAGTTGATGTTATATTTGGGATCGCTGCGCAGAAACAGCATTGCTGTCTGTCACGAATCTGGGCACAATTCTCTGTAGAAAATTCGAAAAAATCTGCCAATTTACGAGCGTGATCCTCAGATATGTACGCAACTTTCATTAGTTTTGAGTTTTTCCATTTGAGCAAGTCTGGTGCCATTTCTAAATTCGTCTTTACGGACTGTTCTGTTTTTGACAGATTCTGCCTTTTATTTCGCATTGCCTCTTTTGCTATGTTGGATTTATTTCTTTGATCCATTAATGTCCAGTAGCATTATGCAATGTCCAGAAGTGAAAATAATGATTGTGTCACCTCTGAATGAGTGAATTATTAATTGTGCACTAACCCTCTAATGAGTTTGCTTGAAGTTTGGTGTGAAGGAAGTTTTCAAGGGTCAAGAGAGGAGAATGATATACTATGATCAAGAGGAGTGAAAGCTCTAAGCTTGGGGATGCCCCCGTGGTTCACCCCTGCATATTTTAAGAAGACTCAAGCGTCTAAGCTTGGGGATGCCCAAGGCATCCCCTTCTTCATCGACAACATCATCAGGTTCCTCCCCTGAAACTATATTTTTATTCAATCACATCTTGTGTTCTTTACTTGGAGCGTCGGTTTGTTTTCGTTTTTGTTTTTGTTTGAATAAGATGGATCCTAGCATTCACTTTGTGGGAGAGAGACACGCTCCGCTGTTGCATATGGACACATGTGTCCTTAGGCTTTACTCATAATGTTCAAGGCGAAGTTTCTTCTTCGTTAAATTGTTATATGGTTGGAATTGGAAAATGCTACATGTAGTAATTCTAAAATGTCTTGGATAATGTGATACTTGGCAATTGTTGTGCTCATGTTTAAGCTCTTGCATCATATGCTTTGCACCCATTAATGAAGAAATACATAGAGCTTGCTAAAATTTGATTTGCATATTTGGTCTCTCTAAGGTCTAGATAATATCTAGTATTGAGTTTTGAACAACAAGGAAGACAGTGTAGAGTCTTATAATGTTTACAATATGTCTTTTATGTGAGTTTTGCTGCACTTGTTCATCCTTGAGTTTGCTTCAAATAACCTTGCTAGCCTAAACCTTGTATCGAGAGGGAATACTTCTCATGCATCCAAAATCCTTGAGCCAACTACTATGCCATTTGTGTCCACCATACCTACCTACTACATGGTATTTCTCCGCCATTCCAAAGTAAATTGCTTGAGTGCTACCTTTAAAATTCCATCATTCACCTTTGCAATATATAGCTCATGGGACAAAATAGCCTTAAAAACTATCGTAGTATTGAATATGTACTTATGCACTTTATATTTTATTAAGTTGCTTGTTGTGCGATAACCATGCTTCTGGGGAACGCCATCAACTATTGTTGAATATCATGTGAGTTGCTATGCATGTCCGTCTTGTCTGAAGGATCTATCATTTTAGTGGTTGGAGCATGCAAAATTGTTAGAGAAGAACATTGGGCCGCTAACTAAAGCCATGAATCATGGTTGAAGTTTCAGTTTTGGACATATATCCTCAATCTCATATGAGAATAATAATCATTGCTACATGCTTATGCATTTAAGAGGAGTCCATTATCTGTTGTCCATGTTGTCCCGGTATGGATGTCTAAGTTGAGAATAATCAAAAGCGAGAAATCCGAAATGCGAGCATTCTCCTTAGACCTTTGTACAGGCGGCATGGAGGTACCCCTTTGTGACACTTGGTTGAAACATGGCATGCGAAGATCCGGTAGTCCAAGTTAAGTAGGACGAGGTGCGGGCACTATTAGTACACTATGCATGAGGCTTGCAACTTGTAAGATATAATTTACATAACTCATATGCTTTATTACTACCGTTGACAAAATTGTTTCATGTTTTCAAAATAAAAGCTCTAGCACAAATACAGCAATCGATGCTTTCCTCTTTGAAGGACCATTCTTTTACTTTTATTGTTGAGTCAGTTTACCTATCTCCTTCCACCTTAAGAAGCAAACACTTGTGTGAACTGTGCATTGATTCCTACATATTTGCATATTGCACTTATTATACTACTTTATGTTGACAATATCCATGAGATATACATGTTATAAGTTGAAAGCAACCGCTGAAACTTAATCTTCTTATGTGTTGCTTCAACACCTTTACTTTGATTTATTGCTTTATGAGTTAACTCTTATGCAAGACTTATTGATGCTTGTCTTGAAGTACTATTCATGAAAAGTCTTTGCTTTATGATTCAGTTGTTTACTCATGTCATTACCTTTGCTTTGATCGCTGCATTCATTACATATGTTTACAAATAGTATGATCAAGATTATGATGGCATGTCACTTCAGAAATTATCTTTGTTATCGTTTTACCTGCTCGGGACGAGCAGAACTAAGCTTGGGGATGCTGATACGTCTCCAACGTATCGATAATTTCTTATGTTCCATGCTACTTTATTGATGATACCTACATGTTTTATGCACATTATATGTCATATTTATGCATTTTCTGGAACTAACCTATTAACAAGATGCCGAAGGCCAGTTCCTGTTTTCTGCTGTTTTTGGTTTCAGAAATCCTAGTAAGGAAATATTCTCGGAATTGGACGAAACTTTCGCCCAGGGTCCTATTTTTGCACGAAGCTTCCAGAAGACCGAAGACCTAACGAAGTGGGGCCACGAGGCAGCCAGGGGGGTGGCCGGCGCGGCCCGCGCCGACCTATCCCCTGGGCCCCTCGTGTGGCCCCTCGCGTTGACCCTCCGCCTACTTAAAGCTTCCGTCGGCAGGCCCCAGTGCCGAGAGCCACGATGCGGAAAACCTTCCCAGAGACGCCGCCGCCGCGAATCCCATCTCGGGGGATTCAGGAGATCGCCTCCGGCACCCTGCCGGAGAGGGGATTCATCTCCCGGAGGACTCTACACCGCCATGGTCGCCTCCGGAGTGATGAGTGAGTAGTTCACCCCTGGACCATGGGTCCATAGCAGTAGCTAGATGGTCGTCTTCTCCTTGTTGTGCTTCATTGTTGGATCTTGTGAGCTGCCTAACATGATCAAGATCATCTATACGTAATATATATGTTGTGTTTGTCGGGATCCGATGGATAGAGAGTACTATGATTATGGTGATTATCAATCTATTGTTTATGTGTTGTTTATGATCTTGCATGCTCTCCGTTATTAGTAGAGGCTCTGGCCAAGTTTTTGCTCTTAACTCCAAGAGGGAGTATTTATGCTCGATAGTGGGTTCATGCCTTCATTGAATCTGGGATCGTGACAGTAGGTTCTAAGGTTGTGATGTGCTGTTGCCACTAGGGATAAAACATTGATGCTATGTCTAAGGATGTAGTTGTTGATTACATTACGCACCATACTTAATGCAATTGTCTGTTGCTTTGCAACTTAATACTGGAGGGGGTTCGGACGATAACCTGAAGGTGGACTTTTTAGGCATAGATGCAGTTGGATGGCGGTCTATGTACTTTGTCGTAATGCCCGGATTAAATCTCACTATATTTACCATGTCATGTATATGCATTGTTATGCCTTTCTCTATTTGTCAATTGCCCGACTGTAATTTGTTCACCCAACATGCTTTATCTTATGGGAGAGACACCTCTAGTGAACTGTGGACCCCGGTCCTATTCTTTACATAGCATACAATCTACTTGTTTTACTGTTTTCTTTGCAAACATCTTCCACTCGATACGTTTAATCCTTTGTTACAGCAAGCCGGTGAGATTGACAACCTCACTGTTTCGTTGGGGCAAAGTACTTTGGTTGTGTTGTGCAGGTTCCGCGTTGGCGCCGGAATCCCTGGTGTTGCGCCGCATCACATTTCGCGACCATCAACCTTCAACGTGCTTCTTGGCTCCTCCTGGTTCGATTAAACCTTGGTTTCTTTCTGAGGGAAAACTTGCTGCTGTGCGCATCATACCTTCCTCTTGGGGTTCCCAACGAACGTGTGAGTTACACGCCATCGTCGGCGCGGCCAGGCCTTGGCCGCGCCGCCTCCCCTCTGGCCGCCTCGTGGCCCCACTTAGTTAGGTCTTCGGTCTTCCGGAAGCCGTGCAAAAATAGGACCTGGGCGAAAGTTTCGTCCAATTCCGAGAATATTTCTTTACTAGGATTTCTGAAACCAAAAAAAGAAAACAGCAACTGGCTCTTCGGCATCTTGTTAATAGGTTAGTTCCAGAAAATGCATAAATATGACATATAATGTGCATAAAACATGTAGGTATCATCAATAAAGTAGCATGGAACATAAGAAATTATCGATACGTTGGAGACGTATCAAGGCCCCCACGGGTTGTACGGCGGAGGTGGAGGCGGCGGTTGAACCGGTGGCGTGGCCGAGTCCCGGAGCGCTAGTCGTAGGGCTTCTTCCTCCGTGAGGCCCGGCGGCATGATGCCGGTGGCGTACCGGGGCAGCGGCGGCTGCACCGGTCGGTCCACCTCCAAGACGAGGACGCCGAGGCTCGCGATCTCGTCGTTTGTCATGTTATTCGGATCCTCGAACTTCCGTCCCATCCGCCATGGCCAACTGCCATTCTTGGAAAATGCACGTGACGTAGTCGTCGCTGTCGTCATTGGCCTCCTTGTTGTGGTCCGCCAGCGCCTCGTTGTAGTCCTCGTCATCGTCCCCGTCATCGTCGTCGTCCTGTGTAGCCGCCGGCGCCTGCCGTGTTCGACGACGAGGCGCCGGTGGACGGTCAAAGGGAAAGTCCCTGTCGCCCAGGAAGCCCGCTGATACGCGTAGATGCACACGTCCGTTGGGAACCCCAAGTGGAAGGTATGATGCGTATAGAAGCAAGTTTCCCTCAGTATGAAACCAAGGTTTAATCGAACCAGTAGGAGCCAAGAAGCACGTTGAAGGTTGATGGTCGCGAAATGTGATGCGGCGCAACACCAGGGATTCCGGCGCCAACTAGGAACCTGCACAACACAACCCAAGTACTTTGTCCCAACGAAACAGTGAGGTTGTCAATCTCACCGGTTTGCTGTAACAAAGGATTAAACGTATCGAGTGGAAGATGTTTGCAAAGAAAACAGTAAAACAAGTAGATTGTATGCTATGTAAAGAATAGGACCGGGGTCCACAGTTCACTAGAGGTGTCTCTCCCATAAGATAAAAGCATGTTGGGTGAACAAATTACAGTCGGGCAATTGACAAATAGAGAAAGGCATAACAATGCATATACATGACATGATAAATATAGTGAGATTTAATTGGGCATTACGACAAAGAACATAGACCGCCATCCAACTGCATCTATGCCTAAAAAGTCCACCTTCGAGGTTATCGTCCGAACCCCCTCAGTATTAAGTTGCAAAGCAACAGACAATTGCATTAAGTATGGTGCGTAATGTAATCAACAACTACATCCTTAGACATAGCATCAATGTTTTATCCCTAGTGGCAACAGCACATCCACAACCTTAGAACTTTCTGTCACTGTCCCAGATTCAATGGAGGCATGAACCCACTATCGAGCATAAATACTCCCTCTTGGAGTTAAGAGTAAAAACTTGGCCAGAGCCTCTACTAATAACGGAGAGCATGCAAGATCATAAACAACACATGAACAATAGATTGATAATCACCATAATCATAGTACTCTCTATCCATCGGATCCCGACAAACACAACATATAGAATTACAGATAGATGATCTTGATCATGTTAGGCAGCTCACAAGATCCAACAATGAAGCACAACAAGGAGAAGACGACCATCTAGCTACTGCTATGGACCCATGGTCCAGGGGTGAACTACTCACTCATCACTCCGGAGGCGACCATGGCGGTGTAGAGTCCTCCGGGAGATGAATCCCTCTCCGGCAGGGTGCCGGAGGCGATCTCCTGAATCCCCCGAGATGGGATTCGCGGCGGCGGCGTCTCTGGAAGGTTTTCCGTATCGTGGCTCTCGGTACTGGGGTTTTCGCGACGGAGGCTTTAAGTAGGCGGAAGGGTAGGTCAGGGGGCCACGAGGGCCCAGATGACAGGGTGGCGCGGCCAGGGGCCGGCCGCGCCGCCTGTGGTCTGGCCACCTCGTGGCCCCACTCGTTATCTCTTCGGTCTTGGAAGCTTCGTGCAAAAATAGGACCCTGGGCGAAGATTTCGTCCAATTCCGAGAATATTTCTTTACTAGGATTTCTGAAACCAAAAACAGCAGAAAACAACAACTGGCTCTTCGGCATCTTGTTAATAGGTTAGTTCCAGAAAATGCATAAATATGACATATAATGTGCATAAAACATGTAGGTATCATCAATAAAGTAGCATGGAACATAAGAAATTATCGATACGTTGGAGACGTATCAGCATCCCCTTAGTTCTGCTCGTCCCGAGCAGGTAAAACGATAACAAAGATAATTTCTGAAGTAACATGCCATCATAATCTTGATCATACTATTTGTAAACATATGTAATGAATGCAGCGATCAAAACAATGGTAATGACATGAGTAAACAATTGAATCATAAAGCAAAGACTTTTCATGAATAGTACTTCAAGACAAGCATCAATAAGTCTTGCATAAGAGTTAACTCATAAAGCAATAAATCAAAGTAAAGGTGTTGAAGCAACACAAAGGAAGATTAAGTTTCAGCGGTTGCTTTCAACTTATAACATGTATATCTCATGGATATTGTCAACATAAAGTAATATAACAAGTGCAATATGCAAGTATGTAGGAATCAATGCACAGTTCACACAAGTGTTTGCTTCTTAAGGTGGAAGGAGATAGGTAAACTGACTCAACAATAAAAGTAAAAGAAAGGTCCTTCAAAGAGGAAAGCATCGATTGTTGTATTTGTGCTAGAGCTTTTATTTTGAAAACATGAAACAATTTTGTCAACGGTAGTAATAAAGCATATGAGTTATGTAAATTATATCTTACAAGTTGCAAGCCTCATGCATAGTATACTAATAGTGTCCGCACCTCGTCCTACTTAGCTTGGACTACCGGATCTTTGCATGCCATGTTTCAACCAAGTGTCACAAAGGGGTACCTCCATGCCGCCTGTACAAAGGTCTAAGGAGAATGCTCGCATTTTGGATTTCTCGCTTTTGATTATTCTCAACTTAGACATCCATACCGGGACAACATGGACAACAGATAATGGACTCCTCTTAAATGCATAAGCATGTAGCAATGATTATTATTCTCATATGAGATTGAGGATATATGTCCAAAACTGAAACTTCAACCATGATTCATGGCTTTAGTTAGCGGCCCAATGTTCTTCTCTAACAATTTTGCATGCTCCAACCACTAAAATGATAGATCCTTCAGACAAGACGGACATGCATAGCAACTCACATGATATTCAACAATAGTTGATGGCGTTCCCCAGAAGCATGGTTATCGCACAACAAGCAACTTAATAAAAGATAAAGTGCATAAGTACATATTCAATACTACGATAGTTTTTAAGGCTATTTTGTCCCATGAGCTATATATTGCAAAGGTGAATGATGGAATTTTAAAGGTAGCACTCAAGCAATTTACTTTGGAATGGCGGAGAAATACCATGTAGTAGGTAGGTATGGTGGACACAAATGGCATAGTAGTTGGCTCAAGGATTTTGGATGCATGAGAAGTATTCCCTCTCGATACAAGGTTTAGGCTAGCAAGGTTATTTGAAGCAAACTCAAGGATGAACAAGTGCAGCAAAACTCACATAAAAGACATATTGTAAACATTATAAGACTCTACACCGTCTTCCTTGTTGTTCAAAACTCAATACTAGATATTATCTAGACCTTAGAGAGACCAAATATGCAAACCAAATTTTAGCAAGCTCTATGTATTTCTTCATTAATGGGTGCAAAGCATATGATGCAAGAGCTTAAACATGAGCACAACAATTGCCAAGTATCACATTATCCAAGACATTTTAGAATTACTACATGTAGCATTTTCCAATTCCAACCATATAACAATTTAACGAAGAAGAAACTTCGCCTTGAACATTATGAGTAAAGCCTAAGGACATATGTGTCCATATGCAACAGCGGAGCGTGTCTCTCTCCCACAAAGTGAATGCTAGGATCCATCTTATTCAAACAAAAACAAAAACAAACCGACGCTCCAAGTAAAGAACACAAGATGTGACTGAATAAAAATATAGTTTCAGGGGAGGAACCTGATGATGTTGTCGATGAAGAAGGGGATGCCTTGGGCATCCCCAAGCTTAGACGCTTGAGTCTTCTTAAAATATGCAGGGGTGAACCACGGGGGCATCCCCAAGCTTAGAGCTTTCACTCCTCTTGATCATAGTATATCATTCTCCTCTCTTGACCCTTGAAAACTTCCTTCACACCAAACTTCAAGCAAACTCATTAGAGGGTTAGTGCACAATTAATAATTCACTCATTCAGAGGTGACACAATCATTATTTTCACTTCTGGACATTGCATAATGCTACTGGACATTAGTGGATCAAAGAAATAAATCCAACATAGCAAAAGAGGCAATGCGAAATAAAAGGCAGAATCTGTCAAAAACAGAACAGTCCGTAAAGACGAATTTAGAAATGGCACCAGACTTGCTCAAATGGAAAAACTCAAAACTAATGAAAGTTGCGTACATATCTGAGGATCACGCTCGTAAATTGGCAGATTTTTTCGAATTTTCTACAGAGAATTGTGCCCAGATTCGTGACAGACAGCAATGCTGTTTCTGCGCAGCGATCCCAAATATAACATCAACTTTGACATAGAAACTTTACTTGGCACAAAAACATGATAAGGAGAGGTTGCTACAGTAGTAAACAACTTCCAAGACTCAACAAAACAAAAATTGCTGTAGTAAAATAAACACATGGGTTATCTCCCAAGAAGTTCTTTCTTTATAGCCATTAAGATGGGCTCAGTAATAAGAGTTGATGCAAAAGAGAGCATCAAGAAGCAAATTCAAAACACATTTAAGCCTAACCCACTTCCTATGAAAAGGAATCTTGTACACAAATAGATTCATGAAGAACAAAGTGGCAAGCATAGAAAAGCAACACAAGTGCAATTTCAAGATTCTCAACATAAAGAGGGGAAACTTAATATTATTAAGATGCATATAACCATGTTTCCCTCTCTCATAATAACTTTCAGTAGCATCATGAACAAACTCAACAATATAACTATCACATACAACATTCTTGTCATGAGCTACATGCATAAAATTATTACTCTCCACATAAGCATAATCAATTTTATTAGTTGTAGTGGGAGCAAATTCAATAAAATAGCTATCATTATTATTCTCATCACCATAATCATCATACATAGGAGGCATATTGTAATCATAATTAATTTTCTCCTCAATAGTAGGTGGACTGAAAATATCATATTCATCATTGCAAGCATCATATATAGGAGGTAAAGTATCATCAAAGTAAATTTTCTCCTCCATGCTTGGGGGACTAAAAATATCACAACCAGCTTCCCCAAGCTTAAATTCTTCCATAGCTTTAGCAATAATGGTGTTCAAAGAGTTCATGCTAATAACCTTGCTACAACTATTTTGCAAACAAAGTTCCATGGGTTTTTTAATTTTCTCTTCAAACACATCATGTCCTAATTCAAGATAAATTTCATAAAGATCTCTAATTTTTTTGTTGTTTTCCATTATGCCTAACTAGTGAAAATAAAAACAAGTACATGACTAGACATGATAACAAAATAAATTAAATGCAAGTAACTAATTTTTTTGTGTTTTTGATATAGAGAGCAAGACAGTAAATAAAGTAAAACTAGCAACTAATTTTTTTGTGTTTTGTTTAGGTGCAGCAAACAAAGTAGTAAATAAAATAAAGCAAGACAAAAACAAAGTAAAGAGATTGAGAAGTGGAGACTCCCCTTGCAGCGTGTCTTGATCTCCCCGGCAACGGCGCCAGAAATTTAGCTTGATACGCGTAGATGCACACGTCCGTTGGGAACCCCAAGTGGAAGGTATGATGCGTATAGAAGCAAGTTTCCCTCAGTATGAAACCAAGGTTTAATCGAACCAGTAGGAGCCAAGAAGCACGTTGAAGGTTGATGGTCGCGAAATGTGATGCGGCGCAACACCAGGGATTCCGGCGCCAACTAGGAACCTGCACAACACAACCCAAGTACTTTGTCCCAACGAAACAGTGAGGTTGTCAATCTCACCGGCTTGCTGTAACAAAGGATTAAACGTATCGAGTGGAAGATGTTTGCAAAGAAAACAGTAAAACAAGTAGATTGTATGCTATGTAAAGAATAGGACCGGGGTCCACAGTTCACTAGAGGTGTCTCTCCCATAAGATAAAAGCATGTTGGGTGAACAAATTACAGTCGGGCAATTGACAAATAGAGAAAGGCATAACAATGCATATACATGACATGATAAATATAGTGAGATTTAATTGGGCATTACGACAAAGAACATAGACCGCCATCCAACTGCATCTATGCCTAAAAAGTCCACCTTCAGGTTATCATCCGAACCCTCCAGTATTAAGTTGCAAAGCAACAGACAATTGCATTAAGTATGGTGCGTAATGTAATCAACAACTACATCCTTAGACATAGCATCAATGTTTTATCCCTAGTGGCAACAGCACATCCACAACCTTAGAACTTTCTGTCACTGTCCCAGATTCAATGGAGGCATGAACCCACTATCGAGCATAAATACTCCCTCTTGGAGTTAAGAGTAAAAACTTGGCCAGAGCCTCTACTAATAACGGAGAGCATGCAAGATCATAAACAACACATGAAACAATAGATTGATAATCACCATAATCATAGTACTCTCTATCCATCGGATCCCGACAAACACAACATATAGAATTACAGATAGATGATCTTGATCATGTTAGGCAGCTCACAAGATCCAACAATGAAGCACAACAAGGAGAAGACGACCATCTAGCTACTGCTATGGACCCATGGTCCAGGGGTGAACTACTCACTCATCACTCCGGAGGCGACCATGGCGGTGTAGAGTCCTCCGGGAGATGAATCCCCTCTCCGGCAGGGTGGGAGGCGATCTCCTGAATCCCCCGAGATGGGATTGGCGGCGGCGGCGTCTCTGGAAGGTTTTCCGTATCGTGGCTCTCAAACTGGGGTTTCGCGACGGAGGCTTTAAGTAGGCGGAAGGGTAGGTCGGGGGGCTCACGAGGAGGCCTGCATGACAGGGTGTCGCGCCAGGCCGCGCGCCCTGTGGTCGGCCACCTCGTGGCCCTACTTCGTTATCTCTTCGGTCTTCTGGAAGCTTCGCAAAAATAGGACCCTGGGCGAAGATTTCGTCCAATTCCGAGAATATTTCCTTACTAGGATTTCTGAAACCAAAAACAGCAGAAAACAGCAACTGGCTCTTCGGCATCTTGTTAATAGGTTAGTTCCAGAAAATGCATAAATATGACATATAATGTGCATAAAACATGTAGGTATCATCAATAAAGTAGCATGGAACATAAGAAATTATCGATACGTTGGAGACGTATCACCCGCCCTCCTCCTCGGATCCTTCTCGGACTCGCGATAGGTGCGACACTATCGAAGTCGATGGCGTAAGCGGGATCGGCGCGGAGGTCCGGCGGCAGGTACCGCCGCCTGCGCCAGATCTCGGCTCTCCTATATGGCTCGCACGTAGGCACGGGCGGGACGTGGCACCCGGAGGTAGCTCAGCGCATGGCCACGGCATGTGCACGTCCCCCCAGCCGTCGCACGGTGTCCAGTTCGCGTGCATCAGCCGCGCCATGGTGCTGCGGCGGCGCGCGGTAGTGGTGGTTGGAGTGGAGGTGTGGGCGATGGCAGGAACGATGCCGGTCGACTTTTAAGGCCGGTCTCGCGCGTGAAACGATGTCATTGAAGGCGGTGCAGAAGCCCAGCCACCGCCCGCCAGTGCGCGCGCAGAAGAGGCACCCGCGACATTGATGGAGAAGGTTGCGGCACTGACGCGGAAGCGATGGCCGCGGAAACGATGCCCTCGATACAGGCTCGCTGCCAGACAGGCCCGGTGGAGAAGCGAGCAGTCACTTGGGGCGTCCGCGCAGCGTCCGCCGCGACGCATTTCAGGCGTAAATATGCGCCGGGTTTCCATCACTGCGGACGATCCGGTCACTATACGTCGCCCTACTGGAACGTGTTCTAGACGCATTTTTGGCCGGCCGGACGCAAACGGTCGCTCAACGGTCGTTGGCGTCGCGCCGTTGGAGATGCCATCACCGCCGGCGACCACACGTCCGCCGCGAGCGATGGACACATTTGGTTGGGTTCGCCGCACCTACTCCGATCTAACCCGCGCAGTCCAACTCCTTCCACTCCGAGATCACTCCGATGCTGCCAGATAGTGGGTAGCATTTTTATTTTTAATTATCTGCTAAGGCGGCCTGCCGATGATCATTGCTAATGCCGCTTCTGAGTTTTGCTGAATGTGACCGCCGCATCGATCATAGAGTTGCTGATTCATGCTCCCGTTTCTCGCTGCCGCCCTGCTTGCGGCAGTAGCTGGAACGTAGCTGTTTCTTATGCGTTTTACTTTGTATATATCTTGTGCAATACTGCAATTAGGAGAGAGGAGCAGCACGAGATATATTTGTGGCCATTTCTAGACCAGCAATGTCAGATAAATACTTGTGGAACCAGTTCCCTCTCCGGTGCAAATCAATGCCAGACTCTTCAGGGAAGATAGCCTGGGTCAAGGCATCTCTAGCGGCCCGACCTTTAGGTTAGCCTCCGTGCAAAAAATAGGTTGGATGTGTGCGCTGGTGCGGGGTAACGGGCGGCATCACATGTCTCCCCTGCACTAGCAATAATTCCCATAGCTAAACCGCGAGCCACTCTAGCTTGGCCATCTCCTCCAGCTCGCATGCATGTTAAAAGGATATAGAACTTTCTTAATGTAACTTTGCTAACTAAGAAATAATAAAGTAGAATTTCCACCCCTTGTAATTTCCATACCTAATATTTTTTTAGTGGTGGCAACTGGCAAAGATCCTTCATCTCAAACTCACTACATAATTGAGCCTTTAATTTACTTCTTTCTCTCTTTCCTATGGCAGTAATCAGCTAGTACATAAGTGATCCATCAACAAAATTAATGTAAACGCAACTATTTGGATGTGCTCTCTTAAAACAATGTGCAATCATAAACAAATCAAAAGTTGTATACCACTATCTTTGATACTTATTAAGTCTTTAATAAGAAAATAAGATCCTCCTTACTAGGCACAACAAAACCTTTAAGCTGGTCCATGTATATCTCCTCCTCCAGTTCTTCATGTGGAAAATCATTCTTTACATCGAATTGCTCAAGATCAAGATCACGCATAGCCACAATACCCAAAAAATGTACGAATGAAACTATGCTTCACAACCAAAGATAATACATCATTATAATCAATATCTGGAATCTTGTAGAAACATGTTGCAACTAACCTTGCCTTAAACCTTGGAGGCTCATTAGGAGACAAATATTTCTTTATCATGAATATTCACTTACAACATACGGCCTTTTTTTGTTTAGGCAAGCACAAAATATCTTAGGTGCCATTAATTTTTCTCAAACAATTCCATCTCTTCTTGCATAGTAGAAATCCACTTCTCGCGCTCAATGAATGCAATAGCTTCAGTATATGTAGCATGCTCAAAGTCATTATCTACATATTTAGCGCAATTCAAAGCAGAATGAACAAGATTAAACTCTTCAATCAAACAATGGTGATGACCTTTGTTTCTACTCGATCTATTACCAGCAATTTAATCACTTTTTTCTGCAAAATAGGTGGTGAATGGTGAACAACAATATTATCATTATCATTTTTAGCAACTTCATTTACTTTCTCGTCCATGTGCTCCACATGCATGCTAATGCTCATCATCGAAAGCATCCAAAAGATCAAAAGCATCAGAAACACATGTAAATTGACTATCATGATACATAACAGTCTCATCAAAACAACATTCATGCTCATTAAAACCAATTTAGTTTCACAATTTTCAACTTAAAAGTCTTAACTCCTAAACCATAACCAAGGAACACACTTAGTGGCCATAGGCTCTAACTTCTCATTATTAATGTGTGTGTAAATAGTGCAACTGAAAACTCTCTAATGTGAAATAATTACTAGGTAAACCAGTATATACTTCAATAGGAGTTTTGTTATCAAGTCGAGCGCATAGTGACATGTTTATCAAGTAGCAGGTGATGTAGGCCGCTTCATCCCAAAAACGTATGCTCATACTAGCTTTACAAAATGCAACAACCCTTGAAGATGATGATTATGTTCATACGCTCTGCCACACCATTACGTTGTGGCGTGTATCAGATGGTGTGGTGTCTGAAAAGGCTATTGTTGTTGCAGTAATCATTAAAAGTACTAAAATAAAATGGGTCTACGCGTGCAAGCAAGTATGTCCTCGGTAACCATAAGACCGATCTATTGGAAGAGACTAGATAATTATATTCATTATTCAATAACTCCCCTCACGTCAAGACCGGTGGGCCTTTTTCTTAGATCTCGCACGGACCTCTGACGCTAATCATTTAATTTTCCCTTAGAGAGACCGTAAATATATTTTTAAATATTGTGTTGGCTGGGATTTGAAACCCATGACCTTATAGGTTTGATAAGTGAAATTACACTAGACTAGGCAATTCTATTTATCAAATGTGGGCATCTACACGGATTCAAGTCTAGGCATACAGAAAAGCCCTAGCTTTTTAGGCACAACACTTTGACTGCACCTGCGAAATGGTTACATCACGCGGACGGGGGCAAATTATCGGTCGACACCTACCGCGCCAGCGATGTGAGGTGAAGTTACTAGCTAAAACATATGCACACACGAGTCGTAAAAGGATGTCATGTTTACCAAGGATGTGTCCATTGATGTCTACGTTCCCCCTCCTTTCCTGTAGACAGTGTTGGGCCTCCAAGTGCAGAGGTTTGTAGAACAGCAGCAAGTTTTCCCTTAAGTGGATCACCCAAGGTTTATCGAACTCAGGGAGGAAGAGGTCAAAGATATCCCTCTCATGCAACCCTGCAACCACAAAGCAAGAAGTCTCTTGTGTCCCCAACACACCAAATAGGTGCACTAGTTCGGCGAAGAGATAGTGAAATACAGGTGGTATGAATATATATGAGCAGTAGCAACGGTGCCAGAAAATGCTGGCGTGTAGTTGATGGTGGTAGTATTGCAGCAGTAGTAACGCAGTAAAACAGTAAACAAGCAGTAGTAACTCAGCAGTATTTAGGAACAAGGCCTAGGGATTACACTTTCACTAGTGGACACTCTCAACATTGATCACATAACAGAATAGATAAATGCATACTCTACACTTTTGTTGGATGATGAACACATTGCGTAGGATTACACGAACCCTCAATGCCGGAGTTAACAAGCTCCACAATAATGCTCATGTTTAAGTAACCTTAAGTGTAAGATAGATCAAAACGACTAAACCAAGTACTAGCATAGCATGCACACTGTCACCTTCATGCATATGTAGGAGGAATAGATCACATCAATATTATCATAGCAATAGTTAACTTCGCAATCTACAAGAGATCATGATCATAGCATAAACCAAGTACTAACACGGTGCACGCACTGTCACCTTTGCACACATGCAGGAGGAATAGAACTACTTTAATAACTTTGCTAGAGTAGCACATAGATAGTAGTGATACAAAACTCATATGAATCTCAATCATGTAAAGCAGCTCATGAGATCATTGTATTGAGGTACATAGGAGAGAGATTAACCACATAGCTACCGGTACAGCCCCGAGCCTCGATGGAGAACTACTCCCTCCTCATGGGAGCAGCAGCGGTGATGAAGATGGCGGTGGAGATGGCGGCGGTGTCGATGGAGAAGCCTTCCGGGGGCACTTCCCCGCTCCGGCAGGGTGCCGGAACAGAGACTCCTGTCCCCCAGATCTTGGCTTCGCGATGACGGCGGCTCTGGAACTTTTCTCGTATCGTGGCTTCCTTCGTAAGGGTTTTCGATGCAGGGGCTTTATATAGGCGAAGAGGCGGCGTCAGGTCGAAGAGGCGGCCAGGGGGTAAGGCGGCGCGGGCCAACCCTAGGCCGCGCCGGCCACCCTCCTGGTGGGCCTGTGGCCCCCCTCTGGTCCTTCCCGGGTGTTCTGGAAGCTTCGTGGAAAAATAGGAACCTGGGCGTTGATTTCGTCCAATTCCGAGAATATTTCGTAGGATTTCTGAAACCAAAAACAGCAGAAACAGGAACTGGCACTTCGGCATCTTGTTAATAGGTTAGTTCCAAACGCATAAATACGACATATAATGTGCATAAAACATGTAGGTATCATCAATAAAGTAGCATGGAACATAAGAAATTATCGATACGTTGGAGACGTATCAGCATCCCCAAGCTTAGTTCTGCTCGTCCCGAGCAGGTAAACGATAACAAAGATAATTTCTTAAGTGACATGCCATCATAAACTTGATCATATTGTAAACATATGTAATGAATGCAGCGATCAAAACAATGGTAATGACATGAGTAAACAACTGAATCATAAAGCAAAGACTTTTCATGAATAGCACTTTCAAGACAGGCATCAATAAGTCTTGCATAAGAGTTAACTCATAAAGCAATAATTTAAAGTATAGACATTGAAGCAACATAATGGAAGATTAAGTTTCAGCGGTTGCTTTCAACTTGTAACATGTATATCTCATGGATAATTGTCAACATAGAGTAATATAACAAATGCAATAAGCAAGTATGTAGGAATCAATGCACAGTTCACACAAGTGTTTGCTTCTTGAGGTGGAGAGAAATAGGTAAACTGACTCAACAATAAAAGTAAAAGAAAGGTCCTTCAAAGAGGAAAGCATCGATTGCTGTATTTGTGCTAGAGCTTTGATTTTGAAAACATAAAGAGAGCATAAAAATAAAGTTTTGAGAGGTGTTTGTTGTTGTCAACGAATGGTAGCGGGTACTCTAACTACCTCATCAACCAGACTTTCAAGAGCGGCTCCCATGAAGGACGTTATCTCTACCAGCAAGGTAGATCATCCCTCTTCTCTTTTGTTTACACATGTACTTTAGTTTAGTTTTTCTTTATTTATGGATGACACTCCTCCCAACCTTTTGCTTACACAAGCCATGGCTAACCGAATCCTCGGGTGCCTTCCAACATTCACATACCATGGAGGAGTGTCTATTTGCAAATTTAAGTTGCTTACTGATAGATCAGAGCAAAACATGTGAAGAGAATTATTAATGCAAGTTAATTAATTGAGGCTGGGAACCTCATTGCCAGCTCTTTTTGCAAAATTATTGGATAAGCGGATGAAGCCACTAGTCCATTGTGAAAGTCTGTCAAAAGTAAATGACAAGATCGAAAGATAAAACACCACATACTTCCTCATGAGCTATAAAACATTGACACAAATAAGAGGTGATAAATTTTGAATTATTTAAAGGTAGCACTCAAGCAATTTACTTTGGAATGGCGGAGAAATACCATGTAGTAGGTAGGTATGGTGGACACAAATGGCATAGTAGTTGGCTCAAGGATTTTGGATGCATGAGAAGTATTCCCTCTCGATACAAGGTTTAGGCTAGCAAGGTTATTTGAAGCAAACTCAAGGATGAACCGGTGCAGCAAAACTCACATAAAAGACATATTGTAAACATTATAAGACTCTACACCGTCTTCCTTGTTGTTCAAACTCAATACTAGAAATTATCTAGACCTTAGAGAGACCAATTATGCAAACCAAATTTTAGCAAGCTCTATGTATTTCTTCACTAATAGGTGCAAAGTATATGATGCAAGAGCTTAAACATGAGCACCACAATTGCCAAGTATCACATTATCCAAGACATTTTACCAATTACTACATGTAGCATTTTCCAACCATATAACAATTTAACGAAGAGGAAACTTCGCCATGAATATTATGAGCTAAGAACACATGTGTTCATACGAACCAGCGGAGCGTGTCTCTCTCCCACACAAGGATGAACTTATTCAGAGAACTAAGATAACAAAACAAAAACAAAAATAAAAGCACACAGACGCTCCAAGTAAAATACATAGGATGTGACTGAATAAAAATATAGTTTCACTAGAAGAAACCTGATAAGTTGTCGATGAAGAAGGGGATGCCTTGGGCATCCCCAAGCTTAGACGCTTGAGTCTTCTTGAAATATGCAGGGATGAACCACCGGGGCATCCCCAAGCTTAGACCTTTCACTCTTCTCGATCACATTATATCACCCTCTTCTATTGACCCTTGAAAACTTCTGACACACCAAACTTCAAGCAAACTCATTAGAGGGTTAGTGCATAATCAAAATTCACATGTTCAGAGGTGACACAATCATTCTTAACACTTCTGGACATTGCACAAAACTTCTGAAAGTTAATGGAACAAAGAAACTCATTCAACTTAACAAAAGCGGCAATGCGAAATAAAAGGCAGAATCTGTCAAAAACAGAACAGTCCGTAAAGACGAATTTTAAGATGGCACCAGACTTGCTCAAATGGAAAAACTCAAAACTAATGAAAGTTGCGTACATATCTGAGGATCACGCTCGTAAATTGGCAGATTTTTTCGAATTTTCTACAGAGAATTGTGCCCAGATTCGTGACAGACAGCAATGCTGTTTCTGCGCAGCGATCCCAAATATAACATCAACTTTGACATAGAAACTTTACTTGGCACAAAAACATGATAAGGAGAGGTTGCTACAGTAGTAAACAACTTCCAAGACTCAAATATAAAACAAAGTACTGTAGTAAAAAAACACATGGGTTATCTCCCAAGAAGTTCTTTCTTTATAGCCATTAAGATGGGCTCAGCAGTTTTAATGATGCATTCGCAAGAAATAGTAGTTGAAGCAAAAGAGAGCATCAAGAGGCAAATTCAAAACACATTTAAGTCTAACATGCTTCCTATGCATAGGAATCTTGTAAATAAACAAGTTCATGAAGAGCAAAGTAACAAGCATAGGAAGATAAAACAAGTGTAGCTTCAAAAATTTCAGCACATAGAGAGGCATTTTAGTAACATGAAAATTTCTACAACCATATTTTCCTCTCTCATAATAACTTTCAGTAGCATCATGAGCAAACTCAACAATATAACTATCACATAAAGCATTCTTATCATGAGTCTCATGCATAAAATAATTACTACTCCCAACATAAGCATAGTCATTCTTATTAATTGTAGTGGGAGCAAATTCAACAAAGTAGCTATCATTATTATTCTCATCATCAAATATAGGAGGCAAAGTATCATCAAAGTAAATTTTCTCCTCAATGCTTGGGGGACTAAAAATATCATGCTCATCAAAGCCAGCTTCCCCAAGCTTAGAATTTTCCATAGCATTAGCAACAATAGTGTTCAAAGCATTCATATTAATATGTTCCATGGGTTTTTTAATTTTCGCATCAAACCATCCATGTCTTAAATCAGGAAATAGAATAAAAAGGTCATTGTTGTCCATTATGCCTAACTAGTGTAAACAAGAAACCAAATGTCGCAATTGCAGAGTCTAAAGGAAATAGCTTCGAGTACTTACAACGGCGCCGGAAAATAGCTTAGTAGCCGAGGTCCGGAGTGTGAGTACCTTTTACCTTTCCTCCCCGGCAACGGCGCCAGAAAATTAGCTTGATGTCTACGTTCCCCCTCCTTTCCTGGAGACAGTGTTGGGCCTCCAAGTGCAGAGGTTTGTAGAACAGCAGCAAGTTTTCCCTTAAGTGGATCACCCAAGGTTTATCGAACTCAGGGAGGAAGAGGTCAAAGATATCCCTCTCATGCAACCCTGCAACCACAAAGCAAGAAGTCTCTTGTGTCCCCAACACACCAAATAGGTGCACTAGTTCGGCGAAGAGATAGTGAAATACAGGTGGTATGAATATATATGAGCAGTAGCAACGGTGCCAGAAAAGTGCTTGGCGTGTAGTTGATGGTGGTAGTATTGCAGCAGTAGTAACGCAGTAAAACAGTAAACAAGCAGTAGTAACTCAGCAGTATTTAGGAACAAGGCCTAGGGATTACACTTTCACTAGTGGACACTCTCAACATTGATCACATAACAGAATAGATAAATGCATACTCTACACTTTTGTTGGATGATGAACACATTGCGTAGGATTACACGAACCCTCAATGCCGGAGTTAACAAGCTCCACAATAATGCTCATGTTTAAGTAACCTTAAGTGTAAGATAGATCAAAACGACTAAACCAAGTACTAGCATAGCATGCACACTGTCACCTTCATGCATATGTAGGAGGAATAGATCACATCAATATTATCATAGCAATAGTTAACTTCGCAATCTACAAGAGATCATGATCATAGCATAAACCAAGTACTAACACGGTGCACGCACTGTCACCTTTGCACACATGCAGGAGGAATAGAACTACTTTAATAACTTTGCTAGAGTAGCACATAGATAGTAGTGATACAAAACTCATATGAATCTCAATCATGTAAAGCAGCTCATGAGATCATTGTATTGAGGTACATAGGAGAGAGATTAACCACATAGCTACCGGTACAGCCCCGAGCCTCGATGGAGAACTACTCCCTCCTCATGGGAGCAGCAGCGGTGATGAAGATGGCGGTGGAGATGGCAGCGGTGTCGATGGAGAAGCCTTCCGGGCACTTCCCCGTCCGGCAGGGTGCCGGAACAGAGACTCCTGTCCCCCAGATCTTGGCTTCGCGATGACGGCGGCTCTGGAACTTTTCTCGTATCGTGGCTTCCTCCGTAAGGGTTTTCGATGCAGGGGCTTTATATAGGCGAAGGGCGGCCTCAGAAGGTCGAAGAGGCGGCCAGGGGGTAAGGCGGCGCGGGCCAACCCTAGGCCGCGCCGGCCACCCTCCTGGTGGGCCTGTGGCCCCCCTCTGGTCCTTCCCGGGTGTTCTGGAAGCTTCGTGGAAAAATAGGAACCTGGGCGTTGATTTCGTCCAATTCCGAGAATATTTCGTTACTAGGATTTCTAAAACAGCAAAAAACAGGAACTGGCACTTCGGCATCTTGTTAATAGGTTAGTTCCAGAAAACGCATAAATACGACATATAATGTGCATAAAACATGTAGGTATCATCAATAAAGTAGCATGGAACATAAGAAATTATCGATACGTTGGAGACGTATCATCCATGAGAACATATCTAGTGCTACGAGAAGATATCTAGTGCTACCACCTTTTTGCATGCTACCGTGCTACCGTACAAAAAAACGTTTTTATACGTGTCAAAAAATTATACGAAAAAATGTGAGTACTCATGAAGCATGTCCCTACAACATCCCAAAATTTCATATCCAAAATCGACATGGACACTGAGAAACAAAAAAGAGAAAATCAGCATGAATAGTGTCATTGGATATGAAATTATGGGATGTTGTAGCACCATTTTCGTATAATTTTGACACGTATAAATACGTTTTTTTGTACGGTAGCACGGTAGCACCTAAAGGGGTGGTAGCACTAGATATGTTCCTAGTGCTACCACCCCTTTAGGTGCTACCGTGCTACCGTACAAAAAAACGTATTTTATACGTGTCAAAAAATTATACGAAAAATTGTGAGTGCTCATGAAGCATGTCCCTACAACATCCCATAATTTCATATCCAAAAACGACATGGACACTGAGAAATAAAAAAGAGAAAATCAGCATGAATTGTGAGTGCTCGGATGTGTCCATGTCTTGCTAAAAAAAACTTAAAATGTTTTAGTCTTTAAATAACTAGCACCTCGCATATAAGAGAGCATTGTCTATATCGTGTCCTAATATTAATGGTTTAAAAGATATTCATATTATATAAAAATAACATTGTTGTATTGCTGTTAAATAAGACATCAAAAAATATTATCTATTATCTATATACTAAAAACAATATATGAAACTAAAATAGAGCCATGAACAAATATACCTATGATTTTATCACTAACGTTAAGATTTAATAGATGTATGAGTTACGTAAAACTAAAAACAAGTGGCAAGTATGTTACACATCTGCACGTTTTGAGGTATAACACAAGTCGTAGTACTCCCTCCGTCCCGGGTTTATAGAACCTGCATGTATTCCCGATCGTAAATTTAATCAATAATGTAATATACAAGGTATTATATTACAAAATATATACATATATATTAGAAAGTTTAGATGTTCTTTTTTTAATTATACAATTTTGTTGTTGTATACTTTATTATGGCACTAGTGGAAAATGGGGCATCCATCTAAGCCATTGGTACCGGTTCCCTTACGAACCGGTGCCAATGGGGCAATCTGCACCGGTTGGGGGCTCAGGCGGGCGAGGAGCTGGCACCGGTTCGTGAGGGGCTTTCGTATCGGTTCGTGTTAGGAACCGGTACGAAAGGTCTTCGGCCATTTGTCAGACGTGGTGGGGCCCGGGCAGGACCTTTGGTACCGGTTTTTAACAGAACCGGTACCAAAGGGTGCCCCCTATATCATCAAGTCGAGCCCGTCCCCTGGCTCTTCTCTTCATCTCGTTTTTCTCTCCTTCCTCTCACACAATTTTTTTTTGCACCTCTCACACTCCAACAAATCTTTATTTTTTCTCCACCATTTTAACAAGATTAAGGGCATTCATCTATCCAAGGATTAGTGATACGTCTCCAACGTATCGATAATTTCTTATGTTCCATGCTACTTTATTGATGATACCTACATGTTTTATGCACATTATATGTCATATTTATGCATTTTCTGGAACTAACCTATTAACAAGATGCCGAAGAGCCAGTCGCTGTTTTCTGCTGTTTTTGGTTTCAGAAATCCTAGTAAAGAAATATTCTCGGAATTGGACGAAACTTTCGCCCAGGGTCCTATTTTTGCACGAAGCTTCCAGAAGACCGAAGACCTAACGAAGTGGGGCCACGAGGAGGCCAGGGCCGGCGCGGCCCAAGCCCTGGCCGCGCCGACCTATCCCCTGGGCCCCTCGTGTGGCCCCTCGCGTTGACCTTCCGCCTACTTAAAGCTCCCGTCGCGAAACCCCCAGCACCGAGAGCCACGATACGGAAAACCTTACAGAGACGCCGCCGCCGCGAATCCCATCTCGGGGATTCTGGAGATCGCCTCCGCACCCTGCCGGAGAGGGGATTCATCTCCCGGAGGACTCTTCATCGCCATGATCGCCTCCGGAGTGATGAGTGAGTAGTTCACCCCTGGACCATGGGTCCATAGCAGTAGCTAGATGGTCGTCTTCTCCTTGTTGTGCTTCATTGTTGGATCTTGTGAGCTGCCTAACATGATCAAGATCATCTATATGTAATTCTATATGTTGTGTTTGTCGGGATCCGATGGATAGAGAGTACTATGATTATGGTGATTATCAATCTATTGTTCATGTGTTGTTTATGATCTTGCATGCTCTCCGTTATTAGTAGAGGCTCTGGCCAAGTTTTTACTCTTAACTCCAAGAGGGAGTAATTATGCTCGATAGTGGGTTCATGCCTTCATTGATACCTGGGACAGTGACAGAAAGTTCTAAGGTTGTGATGTGCTGTTGCCACTAGGGATAAAACATTGATGCTATGTCTAAGGATGTAGTTATTGATTACATTACGCACAATACTTAATGCAATTGTCTGTTGCTTTGCAACTTAATACTGGAGGGGGTTCGGACGATAACCTGAAGGTGGACTTTTTAGGCATAGATGCAGTTGGATGGCGGTCTATGTACTTTGTCGTAATGCCCAATTAAATCTCACTATATTTATCATGTCATGTATATGCATTATTATGCCTTTCTCTATTTGTCAATTGCCCGACTGTAATTTGTTCACCCAACATGCTTTTATCTTATGGGAGAGACACCTCTAGTGAACTGTGGACCCCGGTCCTATTCTTTACATAGCATACAATCTACTTGTTTTACTGTTTTCTTTGCAAACATCTTCCACTCGATACGTTTAATCCTTTGTTACAGCAAGCCGGTGAGATTGACAACCTCACTGTTTCGTTGGGGCAAAGTACTTTGGTTGTGTTGTGCAGGTTCCTAGTTGGCGCCGGAATCCCTGGTGTTGCGCCGCATCACATTTCGCGACCATCAACCTTCAACGTGCTTCTTGGCTCCTCCTGTTCGATTAAACCTTGGTTTCTTTCTGAGGGAAAACTTGCTACTGTGCGCATCATACCTTCCTCTTGGGGTTCCCAACGAACGTGTGAGTTACACGCCATCAAGCTCTTTTTCTGGCGCCGTTGCCGGGGAGATCAAGACACGCTGCAAGGGGAGTCTCCACTTCTCAATCTCTTTACTTTGTTTTTGTCTTGCTTTATTTTATTTACTACTTTGTTTGCTGCACCTAAATCAAAATACAAAAAAATTAGTTGCTAGTTTTACTTTATTTATTGTCTTGCTCTCTATATCGAAAACACAAAAAAATTAGTTACTTGTCTTTACTTTGTTTGCCTAGTTTACTTTTTGCTTATTTCATCATGCTTAATCCTAAGTTTACTTTGGAAGAGATACCGGTAGGACGAGGGTGTATCATTGGAAGAGATAATATAGAAGAATTTTTCACCCATGTTAGTATGGATGAAGATTTTGAAGATATACCATTATTAAAAACTGCTCCTACTTATGAAAGTGCTTCTGCCTGTTTGATACACATGTTAGAAACTAGATTTGTTAATCTCAATCCCATAATACAACATATGTTTCTTACACTTTCGGATATGGAGATGGGGGAAAAGAGAAATTTTGTTTTAAAAGTCCTTGTTAGAGAATTTGAGGATATAGTTAAAGAAGCTAGAAAAGTTTTTATTAAGCATAAGAGGCTTGGTTTCTTTCCTAATTTTAAACAAATACTTGAAAAGATGGATATGGATAGAATTAAGTATACTAATAATGTTAATGATGGTAGGGAAATTAAAGCGCCAATACCTAGTAAACTACTAGGGATGCATGAAGCTTTGGAAAATAACTATGCTTGGCTTGTTCCTGAAAATTTGTTTGATGAGAATAGTAAGCCTAGGAGCAATGAGAGAGGAGTTACTTATATAGACCAGATACAATGCATTGTTGAGAAAACTCCCAGCTCCCAAGGTAATGATGTTGATGCTTCTACTCTCGATGTTACTTGATTTACACTTTCTGCGCCTAGCTGAAAGGCGTTAAAGAAAAGCGCTTATGGGAGACAACCCATGTTTTTACCTACAGCAATTTTTTGTTTTATTGAGTCTTGGAAGTTGTTTACTACTGTAGCAACCTCTCCTTATCATGTTTTTGTGCCAAGTAAAGTTTCTATGTCAAAGTTGATGTTATATTTGGGATCGCTGCGCAGAAACAGCATTGCTGTCTGTCACGAATCTGGGCATAATTCTCTGTAGAAAATTCGAAAAAATCTGCCAATTTACGAGCGTGATCCTCAGATATGTACGCAACTTTTATTAGTTTTGAGTTTTTCCATTTGAGCAAGTCTGGTGCCATTTATAAATTCGTCTTTACGGACTGTTCTGTTTTTGACAGATTCTGCCTTTTATTTCGCATTGCCTCTTTTGCTATGTTGGATTTATTTCTTTGATCCATTAATGTCCAGTAGCATTATGCAATGTCCAGAAGTGAAAAGAATGATTGTGTCACCTCTGAATGTGTGAATTATTAATGATGCACTAACCCTCTAATGAGTTTGCTTGAAGTTTGGTGTGAAGGAAGTTTTCAAGGGTCAAGAGAGGAGAATGATATACTAAGATCAAGAGGAGTGAAAGCTCTAAGCTTGGGGATGCCCCCGTGGTTCATCCCTGCATATTTTAAGAAGACTCAAGCGTCTAAGCTTGGGGATGCCCAAGGCATCCCCTTCTTCATCGACAACATCATCAGGTTCCTCCCCTGAAACTATATTTTTATTCAATCACATCTTGTGTTCTTTACTTGGAGCGTCGGTTTGTTTTCGTTTTTGTTTTTGTTTGAATAAGATGGATCCTAGCATTCACTTTGTGGGAGAGAGACACGCTCCGCTGTTGCATATGGACACATGTGTCCTTAGGCTTTACTCATAATGTTCAAGGCGAAGTTTCTTCTTCGTTAATTTGTTATATGGTTGGAATTGGAAAATGCTACATGTAGTAATTCTAAAAATGTCTTGGATAATGTGATACTTGGCAATTGTTGTGCTCATGTTTAAGCTCTTGCATCATATGCTTTGCACCCATTAATGAAGAAATACATAGAGCTTGCTAAAATTTGATTTGCATATTTGGTTTCTCTAAGGTCTAGATAATATCTAGTATTGAGTTTTGAACAACAAGGAAGACAGTGTAGAGTCTTATAATGTTTACAATATGTCTTTTATGTGAGTTTTGCTGCACTTGTTCATCCTTGAGTTTGCTTCAAATAACCTTGCTAGCCTAAACCTTGTATCGAGAGGGAATACTTCTCATGCAAAATCCTTGAGCCAACCACTATGCCTTGTCCACCATACCTACCTACTACATGGTATTTACCCGCCATTCCAAAGTAAATTGCTTGAGTGCTACCTTTAAAATTCCATCATTCACCTTTGCAATATATAGCTCATGGGACAAAATAGCCTTAAAAACTATCGTAGTATTGAATATGTACTTATGCACTTTATATTTTATTAAGTTGCTTGTTGTGCGATAACCATGTTTCTGGGGAACGCCATCAACTATTGTTGAATATCATGTGAGTTGCTATGCATGTCCGTCTTGTCTGAAGGTCTATCATTTTAGTGGTTGGAGCATGCAAAATTGTTAGAGAAGAACATTGGGCCGCTAACTAAAGCCATGAATCATGGTGGAAGTTTCAGTTTTGGACATATATCCTCAATCTCATATGAGAATAATAACTTTGCTACATGCTTATGCATTAAAGAGGAGTCCATTATCTGTTGTCCATGTTGTCCCGGTATGGATGTCTAAGTTGAGAATAATCAAAAGCGAGAAATCCGAAATGCGAGCATTCTCCTTGGACCTTTGTACAGGCGGCATGGAGGTACCCCTTTGTGACACTTGGTTGAAACATGGCATGCAAAGATCCGGTAGTCCAAGTTAAGTAGGACGAGGTGCGGGCACTATTAGTATACTATGCGTGAGGCTTGCAACTTGTAAGATATAATTTACATAACTCATATGCTTTATTACTACCGTTGACAAAATTGTTTCATGTTTTCAAAATAAAAGCTCTAGCACAAATACAGCAATCGATGCTTTCCTCTGCGAAGGACCATTCTTTTACTTTTATTGTTGAGTCAGTTTACCTATCTCCTTCCACCTTAAGAAGCAAACACTTGTGTGAACTGTGCATTGATTCCTACATACTTGCATATTGCACTTGTTATATTACTTTATGTTGACAATATCCATGAGATATACATGTTACAAGTTGAAAGCAACCGCTGAAACTTAATCTTCTTATGTGTTGCTTCAACACCTTTACTTTGATTTATTGCTTTACGAGTTAACTCTTATGCAAGACTTATTGATGCTTGTCTTGAAGTACTATTCATGAAAAGTCTTTGCTATATGATTCAGTTGTTTACTCATGTCATTACCTTTGCTTTGATCGCTGCATTCATTACATATGTTTACAAATATATGATCAAGATTATGATGGCATGTCACTTCAGAAATTATCTTTGTTATCGTTTTACCTGCTCGGGACGAGCAGAACTAAGCTTGGGGATGCTGATACGTCTCCAACGTATCGATAATTTCTTATGTTCCATGCTACTTTATTGATGATACCTACATGTTTTATGCACATTATATGTCATATTTATGCATTTTCCGAACTAACCTATTAACAAGATGCCGCCGTTGCTGTTTTCGCTGTTTTTGGTTTCAGAAATCCTAGTAAAGAAATATTCTCGGAATTGGACGAAACTTTCGCCAGTCCTATTTTGCGAAGCTTCCAGAAGACCGAAGACCTAACGAAGTGGGGCCACGAGGAGGCCAGGGGGGTGGCCGGCGCGGCCCAGCCCCTGGCCGCGCCGACCTATCCCCTGGGCCCCTCGTGTGGCCCCTCGCGTTGACCTTCCGCCTACTTAAAGCTCCCGTCGCGAAACCCCCATACCGAGAGCCACGATACGGAAAACCTTCAGAGACGCCGCCGCCGCCAATCCCATCTCGGGGGATTCTGAGATCGCCTCCGGCACCCTGCCGGAGAGGGGATTCATCTCCCGGAGGACTCTTCATCGCCATGATCGCCTCCGGAGTGATGAGTGAGTAGTTCACCCCTGGACCATGGGTCCATAGCAGTAGCTAGATGGTCGTCTTCTCCTTGTTGTGCTTCATTGTTGGATCTTGTGAGCTGCCTAACATGATCAAGATCATCTATATGTAATTCTATATGTTGTGTTTGTCGGGATCCGATGGATAGAGAGTACTATGATTATGGTGATTATCAATCTATTGTTCATGTGTTGTTTATGATCTTGCATGCTCTCCGTTATTAGTAGAGGCTCTGGCCAAGTTTTTACTCTTAACTCCAAGAGGGAGTAATTATGCTCGATAGTGGGTTCATGCCTTCATTGATACCTGGGACAGTGACAGAAAGTTCTAAGGTTGTGATGTGTTGTTGCCACTAGGGATAAAACATTGATGCTATGTCTAAGGATGTAGTTATTGATTACATTACGCACAATACTTAATGCAATTGTCTGTTGCTTTGCAACTTAATACTGGAGGGGGTTCGGACGATAACCTGAAGGTGGACTTTTTAGGCATAGATGCAGTTGGATGGCGGTCTATGTACTTTGTCGTAATGCCCAATTAAATCTCACTATATTTATCATGTCATGTATATGCATTATTATGCCTTTCTCTATTTGTCAATTGCCCGACTGTAATTTGTTCACCCAACATGCTTTTATCTTATGGGAGAGACACCTCTAGTGAACTGTGGACCCCGGTCCTATTCTTTACATAGCATACAATCTACTTGTTTTACTGTTTTCTTTGCAAACATCTTCCACTCGATACGTTTAATCCTTTGTTACAGCAAGCCGGTGAGATTGACAACCTCACTGTTTCGTTGGGGCAAAGTACTTTGGTTGTGTTGTGCAGGTTCCTAGTTGGCGCCGGAATCCCTGGTGTTGCGCCGCATCACATTTCGCGACCATCAACCTTCAACGTGCTTCTTGGCTCCTCCTGGTTCGATTAAACCTTGGTTTCTTTCTGAGGGAAAACTTGCTACTGTGCGCATCATACCTTCCTCTTGGGGTTCCCAACGAACGTGTGAGTTACACGCCATCAATTAGCAATATCATCCTTTCTTCCGGCGTTCCTAATTTAGCACATCTCTTTGGTAGTTTTAACTCGTACTATTTTTCTAGTGCTAGCAAGGTGTTCGATGAAATGCCTAAGTTAGGGATTTTACTTTTTTATAATCAATTTGAGCTGAAATTATGGTATATTTTGTAGGTTTTAATTAGTATCATCCCCGTCCTTACGCCGTCGATCGCCAGGTCCCCGGCAACGGCGCAACAAAAAGAGCCTTGATGGCGTGTAACTCACACGTTCGTTGGGAACCCCAAGAGGAAGGTATGATGCGCACAGAGCAAGTTTTCCCTCAGAAAGAAACCAAGGTTTAATCGAACCAGAGGAGCCAAGAAGCACGTTGAAGGTTGATGGTCGCTAAATGTGATGCGGCGCAACACAGGGATCGCGGAACTCTCAAACACACCAAAGTTTTGCAACGCAACGTGGAGTTGTCAATCTCACCTGGCCTTGTCAGAGATTAAACATATGAGTGGAAGATGTTTGCAAAGAAAACAGTAAAACAAGATTGTATGCTATGTAAATAGGACCGGGGTCCACAGTTCACTAGAGGTGTCTCTCCCATAAGATAAAGCATGTTGGGTGAACAAATACAGTCGGCAATTGACAAATAGAGAAAGGCATAACAATGCATATACATGACATGGTAAATATAGTGAGATTTAATTCCGGCATTACGACAAAGTACATAGACCGCCATCCAACTGCATCTATGCCTAAAAAGTCCGAACCCTCAAAGTATTAAGTTGCAAACAACAGATAATTGCATTAGTATGGTGCGTAATGTAATCAACAACTACATCCTTAGACATAGCATCAATGTTTTATCTAGTGGCAACAAAACATTATCTAATTAGAACCTACTGTCACGATCCCACATTCAATGAAGGCATGAACCCACTATCGAGCATAAATACCCCCTCTTGGAGTTAAGAGCAAAAACTTGGCCAGAGCCTCTACTAATAACGGAGAGCATGCAAGATCATAAACAACACATAAACAATAGATTGATAATCACCATAATCATAGTACTCTCTATCCATCGGATCCCGACAAATATTACAGATAGATGATCTTGATCATGTTAGGCAGCTCACAAGATCCAACAATGAAGCACAACAAGGAGGAGACGACCATCTAGCTACTGCTGGACCAGTTATGTCAGTGAATGATACGTCTCCAACGTATCGATAATTTCTTACGTTCCATGCTACTTTATTGATGATACCTACATGTTTTATGCACATTATATGTCATATTTATGCATTTTCTGGAACTAACCTATTAACAAGATGCCGAAGAGCCAGTTATTTGTTTCACGTTTTGGTTTGAAATCCTGATAAAAATATTCTCGGATGGACGAAACTTTCGCCCGGGGTCCTATTTTTGCACGAAGCTTCGAGAAGACCGAAGACCTAACGAAGTGGGGCACGAGGCAGCCAGGGGTGGCGGCGCGGCCCAGCCCTTGGCCGCGCGGCCGCCCTCGGGCCCTCTGTGGCCCCTGCGTTGACCTTCCGCCTACTTAAAGCTCCGTCGCGAAACCCCCGTGCGAGAGCCACGATACGGAAAACCTTACAGAGGCGCCGCCGCCGAATCCCATCTCGGGGGATTCGGAGATCGCCTCGGCACCCCTGGGGAGGGGATTCATCCTCGGAGGACTCTTCATCGCCATGATCGCCTCCGGAGTGATGAGTGAGTAGTTCACCCCTGGACCATGGGTCCATAGCAGTAGCTAGATGGTCGTCTTCTCCTTGTTGTGCTTCATTGTTGGATCTTGTGAGCTGCCTAACATGATCAAGATCATCTATATGTAATTCTATATGTTGTGTTTGTCGGGATCCGATGGATAGAGAGTACTATGATTATGGTGATTATCAATCTATTGTTCATGTGTTGTTTATGATCTTGCATGCTCTCCGTTATTAGTAGAGGCTCTGGCCAAGTTTTTACTCTTAACTCCAAGAGGGAGTAATTATGCTCGATAGTGGGTTCATGCCTTCATTGATACTGGGACAGTGACAGAAAGTTCTAAGGTTGTGATGTGTGTTGTTGCCACTAGGGATAAAACATTGATGCTATGTCTAAGGATGTAGTTATTGATTACATTACGCACAATACTTAATGCAATTGTCTGTTGCTTTGCAACTTAATACTGGAGGGGGTTCGGACGATAACCTGAAGGTGGACTTTTTAGGCATAGATGCAGTTGGATGGCGGTCTATGTTCTTTGTCGTAATGCCCAATTAAATCTCACTATATTTACCATGTCATGTATATGCATTGTTATGCCTTTCTCTATTTGTCAATTGCCCGACTGTAATTTGTTCACCCAACATGCTTTTATCTTATGGGAGAGACACCTCTAGTGAACTGTGGACCCCGGTCCTATTCTTTACATAGCATACAATCTACTTGTTTTACTGTTTTCTTTGCAAACATCTTCCACTCGATACGTTTAATCCTTTGTTACAGCAAGCCGGTGAGATTGACAACCTCACTGTTTCGTTGGGACAAAGTACTTGGGTTGTGTTGTGCAGGTTTTGGCGCCGGAATCCCTGGTGTTGCGCCGCATCACATTTCGCGACCATCAACCTTCAACGTGCTTCTTGGCTCCTACTGGTTCGATTAAACCTTGGTTTCTTTCTGAGGGAAAACTTGCTACTGTGCGCATCATACCTTCCTCTTGGGGTTCCCAACGAACGTGTGAGTTACACGCCATCAAGCTCTTTTTCTGGCGCCGTTGCCGGGGAGATCAAGACACGCTGCAAGGGGAGTCTCCACTTCTCAATCTCTTTACTTTGTTTTTGTCTTGCTTTATTTTATTTACTACTTTGTTTGCTGCACTAAATCAAAAACACAAAAATTAGTTGCTAGTTTTACTTTATTTACTGTCTTGCTCTCTATATCGAAAACACAAAAAAATTAGTTACTTGTCTTTACTTTATTTGCCTAGTTTACTTTATTACTGTTATCATGAGTAATCCTGAAGTTGAAGTTCGTTCTTTTAAGCAACAGGGTGGAGAAAGTTTTAAAGATGCTTGGTATAGAATTAGTAATGCTCATCAAAGGTGCATTAAGAAACACTCCACCACTATCCTTCTTAGGAACTTTTATGTTGGTTTATCTAGTTGGAATAGATATGTTCTTGATACTCTTTCGGGAGGTAATTTCCTAGGTACTCCTGCTTTAGAAGCTAGTTGCATCATTGAGAGTCTAGTTGGAATACCACCTGTTAATGAAGTTAAAATTGAAATCTCTCTTGAAGATGTTATGAAAAAATTGGAAACCATAGAGAAAAATTTTCCAAGTGTTGAAGCTAAATTGGGAATGTTATTTGACAAAACTTATGAACTTGATAAATCCTTAGGAGGAATTGATGAAAGAATTAGTATCCTAGGAACTTGTGTTGTCCATGATAATCAAACCAATAGGATTGATGAACTTGAAAAAGCTATGGGAACCTTGGGTTCAACCTTTTCTTCTCTCAAGTATAATGAGAAAGCTTATGTGGGTAAAGAGCAAAAATTCATGTACGCCTCTAAGGTGCCTAAACAAAAGAATTATTATAGGCCTAAAATTGCTAAAACCCCTAGCACTACCATAGAAAATCTAGATAATGGAACACCTAAAGTACCCCCTGCAACAAGTTGTGTTTGCATGAAGAATAATAATGTTGATGCTTCTACTCTCGATGTTACTTGATTTGCACTTTCTGCGCCTAGCTGAAAGGCGTTAAAGAAAAGCGCTTATGGGAGACAACCCATGTTTTTACCTACAGCAATTTTTTGTTTTATTGAGTCTTGGAAGTTGTTTACTACTGTAGCAACCTCTCCTTATCATGTTTTTGTGCCAAGTAAAGTTTCTATGTCAAAGTTGATGTTATATTTGGGATCGCTGCACAGAAACAGCATTGCTGTCTGTCACGAATCTGGGCATAATTCCCTGTAGAAAATTCGAAAAAATCTGCCAATTTACGAGCGTGATCCTCAGATATATACGCAACTTTCATTAGTTTTGAGTTTTTCCATTTGAGCAAGTCTGGTGCCATTTATAAATTCGTCTTTACGGACTGTTCTGTTTTTGACAGATTCTGCCTTTTATTTCGCATTGCCTCTTTTGCTATGTTGGATTTATTTCTTTGATCCATTAATGTCCAGTAGCATTATGCAATGTCCAGAAGTGAAAATAATGATTGTGTCACCTCTGAATGTGTGAATTATTAATGATGCACTAACCCTCTAATGAGTTTGCTTGAAGTTTGGTGTGAAGGAAGTTTTCAAGGGTCAAGAGAGGAGAATGATATACTAAGATCAAGAGGAGTGAAAGCTCTAAGCTTGGGGATGCCCCCGTGGTTCATCCCTGCATATTTTAAGAAGACTCAAGCGCCTAAGCTTGGGGATGCCCAAGGCATCCCCTTCTTCATCGACAACATCATCAGGTTCCTCCCCTGAAACTATATTTTTATTCAATCACATCCGGTGTTCTTTACTTGGAGCGTCGGTTTGTTTTCGTTTTTGTTTTTGTTTGAATAAGATGGATCCTAGCATTCACTTTGTGGGAGAGAGACACGCTCCGCTGTTGCATATGGACACATGTGTCCTTAGGCTTTACTCATAATGTTCAAGGCGAAGTTTCTTCTTCGTTAATTTGTTATATGGTTGGAATTGGAAAATGCTACATGTAGTAATTCTAAAAATGTCTTGGATAATGTGATACTTGGCAATTGTTGTGCTCATGTTTAAGCTCTTGCATCATATGCTTTGCACCCATTAATGAAGAAATACATAGAGCTTGCTAAAATTTGATTTGCATATTTGGTTTCTCTAAGGTCTAGATAATATCTAGTATTGAGTTTTGAACAACAAGGAAGACAAAGGTAGAGTCTTATAATGTTTACAATATGTCTTTTATGTGTGTTGCTGCACTTGTTCATCCTTGAGTTTGCTTCAAATAACCTTGCTAGCCTAAACCTTGTATCGAGAGGGAATACTTCTCATGCATCCAAAATCCTTGAGCCAACCACTATGCCATTTGTGTCCACCATACCTACCTACTACATGGTATTTACCCGCCATTCCAAAGTAAATTGCTTGAGTGCTACCTTTAAAATTCCATCATTCACCTTTGCAATATATAGCTCATGGGACAAAATAGCCTTAAAAACTATCGTAGTATTGAATATGTACTTATGCACTTTATATTTTATTAAGTTGCTTGTTGTGCGATAACCATGTTTCTGGGAACGCCATCAACTATTGTTGAATATCATGTGAGTTGCTATGCATGTCCGTCTTGTCTGAAGGTCTATCATTTTAGTGGTTGGAGCATGCAAAATTGTTAGAGAAGAACATTGGGCCGCTAACTAAAGCCATGAATCATGGTGGAAGTTTCAGTTTTGGACATATATCCTCAATCTCATATGAGAATAATAACTTGCTACATGCTTATGCATTAAAGAGGAGTCCATTATCTGTTGTCCATGTTGTCCCGGTATGGATGTCTAAGTTGAGAATAATCAAAAGCGAGAAATCCGAAATGCGAGCATTCTCCTTACCTTTGTACAGGCGCATGGAGGTACCCCTTTGTGACACTTGGTTGAAACATGGCATGCAAAGATCCGGTAGTCCAAGTTAAGTAGGACGAGGTGCGGGCACTATTAGTATACTATGCGTGAGGCTTGCAACTTGTAAGATATAATTTACATAACTCATATGCTTTATTACTACCGTTGACAAAATTGTTTCATGTTTTTAAAATAAAAGCTCTAGCACAAATACAGCAATCGATGCTTTCCTCTGAAGGACCATTCTTTTACTTTTATTGTTGAGTCAGTTTACCTATCTCCTTCCACCTTAAGAAGCAAACACTTGTGTGAATGTGCATTGATTCCTACATACTTGCATATTGCACTTGTTATATTACTTATGTTGACAATATCCATGAGATATACATGTTACAAGTTGAAAGCAACCGCTGAAACTTAATCTTCCTATGTTGCTTCAACACCTTTACTTTGATTTATTGCTTTACGAGTTAACTCTTATGCAAGACTTATTGATGCTTGTCTTGAAGTACTATTCATGAAAAGTCTTTGCTATATGATTCAGTTGTTTACTCATGTCATTACCTTTGCTTGATCGCGCATTCATTACATATGTTTACAAATAGTATGATCAAGATTATGATGGCATGTCACTTAAATTATCTTTGTTATCGTTGACTTACTGACGAGCGGTAACCAAGCTTTGGGGATGTTGATACGTCTCCAACGTATCGATAATTTCTTACGTTCCATGCTACTTTATTGATGATACCTACATGTTTTATGCGCATTATATGTCATATTTATGCATTTTCCGGAACTAACCTATTAACAAGATGCCGAAGAGCCGGTTTCTTGCTGCTGTTTTTGGTTTCAGAAACCTAGTAAAGAAATATTCTCGGAATTGATCGAAACTTTCGCCCAGGGTCCATATTTTGCACGAAGCTTCCAGAAGACCGAAGACTAATCGAAGTGGGGCCACGAGGCAGCCAGGGGGTGGCCGGCGCGGCCCAGCCCTTGGTCGCGGCCTGCCCCCCGGCCCCCGTGTGGCCCTCGCTGACCTTCCGCCTACTTAAAGCTCCCGCCGCAACCCCCAGCATCGAGAGCCACGATACGGAAAACCTTACAGAGACGCGCCGCCGCGAATCCCATCTCGGGGATTCTGGAGATCGCCCCGCACCCTGCCGGAGAGGGGATTCATCTCCCGGAGGACTCTTCATCGCCATGATCGCCTCCGGAGTGATGAGTGAGTAGTCTCACCCCTGGACCATGGGTCCACAGCAGCTAGATGGTCGTCTTCTCCTTGTTGTGCTTCATTGTTGATCTTGTGAGCTGCCAACATGATCAAGATCATCTATATGTAATTTATATACAGTGTTTTGTCTGGATCCGATGGATAGAGAGTACTATGATTATGGTGATTATCAATCTATTGTTCATGTGTTGTTTATGATCTGCATGCTCTCCGTTATTAGTAGAGGCTCTGGCCAAGTTTTTACTCTTAACTCCAAGAGGGAGTAATTATGCTCGATAGTGGGTTCATGCCTTCATTGATACTGGGACAGGATGAAAGTTCTAAAGTTGTGATGTGTTGTTGCCCTAGGGATAAAACATTGATCTATGTCTAAGGATGTAGTTATTGATTACATTACGCACAATACTTAATGCAATTGTCTGCTTTGCAACTTAATATGAGGGGTTCGGATGATAACCTGAAGGTGGACTTTTTAGGCATAGATGCATGGATGGCGGTCTATGTTCTTTGTCGTAATGCCCATTAAATCTCACTATATTTACCATGTCATGTATATGCATTGTTATGCCTTTCTATTTGTCAATTGCCCGACTGTCATTTGTTCACCCAACATGCTTTTATCTTATGGGAGAGACACCTCTAGTGAACTGTGGACCCCTTCCTATTTTTTACATAGCATACAATCTACTTGTTTTACTGTTTTGCAAACATCTTCCACTCGATACGTTTAATCCTTTGTTACAGCAAGCCATGAGATTGACAACCTCACTGCTTCGTTGGGACAAAGTACTTGGGTTGTGTTGTGCAGGTTCCTAGTTGGCGCCGGAATCCCTGGTGTTGCGCCGCATCACATTTCGCGACCATCAACCTTCAACGTGCTTCTTGGCTCCTGGTTCGATTAAACCTTGGTTTCTTTCTGAGGAAAACTTGCCACGTGCGCATCATACCTTCCTCTTGGGGTTCCCAACGAACGTGTGAGTTACGCCATCGCTGAACTACTCACTCATCACTCCTGAGGCGACCATGGCGGTGTAGAGTCCTCCGGGAGATGAATCCCCCCTCCGCAGGGTGCCGGAGGCGATCTCCAATCCCCGAGATGGGACCCGGCGCGGCGTCTCCGTAAGGTTTTCCGATCGTGGCTCGGCATGGGGGTTTCGCGACGGAAGCTAAGTAGGCGGAGGGTCAACGCGGGGGCCACACGAGGGGCCCAGGGGTAGGTCGGCGCGGCAGGGCTCGGCCGCGCCGCCTCCTCCTGGCCGCCTCGTGGCTCCCACTCGTTAGGTCTTCGGTCTCTCGGAAGTCGTGCAAAAATAGGACCCGGGGCGAAAGTTTCGTCCAATTCCGAGAATATTTTTTTACTAGGATTTTGAAACCAAAAACAGCAGTAAAAAAGAACTCGCTCTCTTCGCATCTTGTTAATAGGTTAGTTCCAGAAAATGCATAAATATGACATATAATGTGCATAAAACATGTAGGTATCATCAATAAGTAGCATGGAACATAAGAAATTATCGATACGTTGGAGACGTATCAGCATCCCCAAGCTTAGTTTCTGCTCGTCCCGAGCAGGTAAAACGATAACAAAGATAATTTCTGAAGTGACATGCCATCATAATCTTGATCATACTATTTGTAAACATATGTAATGAATGCAGCGATCAAAACAAAGGTAATGACATGAGTAAACAACCTAATCATAAAGCAAAGACTTTTCATGAATAGTACTTTAAGACAAGATCAATAAGTCTTGCATAAGAGTTAACTCATAAAGCAATAAATCAAAGTAAAGGTGTTGAAGCAACACATAGGAAGATTAAGTTTTCAGCGGTTGCTTTCAACTTATAACATGTATATCTCATGGATATTGTCAACATAAAGTAATATAACAAGTGCAATATGCAAGTATGTAGGAATCAATGCACAGTTCACACAAGTGTTTTGCTTAAGGTGGAGGGAGATAGGTAAATTGACTCAACAATAAAAGTAAAAGAAAGGTCCTTCAAAGAGGAAAGCATCGATTGTTGTATTTGTGCTAGAGCTTTTATTTTGAAAAACATGAAACAATTTTGTCAACGGTAGTAATAAAGCATATGAGTTATGAAATTATATCTTACAAGTTGCAAGCCTCACGCATAGTATAATAATAGTGCCCGCACCTCTGTCCTACTTAACTTGGACTACCGGATCTTTGCATGCCATGTTTCAACCAAGTGTCACAAAGGGGTACCTCCATGCCGCCTGTACAAAGGTCTAAGGAGAATGCTCGCATTTCGGATTGCTCGCTTTTGATTATTCTCAACTTAGACATCCATACCTGGACAACATGGACAACAGATAATGGACTTCTTAAATGCATAAGCATGTAGTAAAGTTATTATTCTCATATGAGATTGAGGATATATGTCCAAAACTGAAACTTCCACCATGATTCATGGCTTTAGTTAGCGGCCTAATGTTCTTCTCTAACAATTTTGCATGCTCCAACCACTAAAATGATAGACCTTCAGACAAGACGGACATGCATAGCAACTCACATGATATTCAACAATAGTTGACGGCGTTCCCCAGCATTATCGCACAACATGCAACTTAATAAAATATAAAGTGCATAAGTACATATTCAATACTACAATAGTTTTTAAGGCTATTTTGTCCCATGAGCTATATATATTGCAAAGGTGAATGATGGAATTTTAAAGGTAGCACTCAAGCAATTTACTTTGGAATGGCTGAGAAATACCATGTAGTAGGTAGGTATGGTGACACAAATGGCATAGTAGTTGGCTCAAGGATTTTGGATGCATGAGAAGTATTCCCTCTCGATACAAGGTTTAGGCTAGCAAGGTTATTTGAAGCAAACTCAAGGATGAACATGGTAAAGCAAAACTCACATAAAAGACATTGTAAACATTATAAGACTCTACACTGCCTTCCTTGTTGTTCAAAACTCAATACTAGATATTATCTAGACCTTAGAGAAACCAAATATGCAAATCAAATTTTAGCAAGCTCTATGTATTTCTTCATTAATGGGTGCAAAGCATATGATGCAAGAGCTTAAACATGAGCACAACAATTGCCAAGTATCACATTATCCAAGACATTTTAGAATTACTACATGTAGCATTTTCCAATTCCAACCATATAACAAATTAACGAAGAAGAAACTACGCCTTGAACATTATGAGTAAAGCCTAAGGACACATGTGTCCATATGCAACAGCGGAGCCTCTCCCACAAAGTGAATGCTAGGATCCATCTTATTCAAACAAAAACAAAAACGAAACAAACCGACGCTCCAAGTAAAGAACACAAGATGTGATTGAATAAAAATATAGTTTCAGGGGAGGAACCTGATGATGTTGTCGATGAAGAAGGGGATGCCTTGGGCATCCCCAAGCTTAGACGCTGAGTCTTCTTAAAATATGCAGGGGTGAACCATGGGGCATCCCAAGCTTAGAGCTTTCACTTCTTGATCATAGTATATCATTCTCCCTCTTGACCCTTGAAAACTTCCTTCACACCAAACTTCAAGCAAACTCATTAGAGGGTTAGTGCACAATTAATAATTCACTCATTCAGAGGTGACACAATCATTATTTTCACTTCTGGACATTGCATAATGCTACTGGACATTAATGGATCAAAGAAATAAATCCAACATAGCAAAAGAGGCAATGCGAAATAAAAAGGCAGAATCTGTCAAAACAGAACAGTCCGTAAAGACGAATTTAGAAATGGCACCAGACTTGCTCAAATGGAAAAACTCAAAACTAATGAAATGCGTACATATCTGAGGATCATGCTCGTAAATTGGCAGATTTTTTCGAATTTTCTACAGATAATTGTGCCCAGATTCGTGACAGACAGCAATGCTGTTTCTGCGCAGCAATCCCAAATATAACATCAACTTTGACATAGAAACTTTACTTGGCACAAAAACATGATAAGGAGAGGTTGCTACAGTAGTAAACAACTTCCAAGACTCAACAAAACAAAAAATTGTTGTAGGTAAAAACATGGGTTGTCTCCCATAAGCGCTTTTTTTAACGCCTTTCTAGCTAGGCAAAGTGCAAATCAAGTATTATCGGGAGATGAAGCATCAACATCATTACAGGGGTGTTGGGAGTTTTCTCAACCAAGCATAGTATATTTGATATATAAGTTTTAGCGTCTCCTTTCATTAGTCTTAGGCTTGCTACTCTCATCGAACAAGTTTTCCGGAGCAAGCCAAGCATAGTTATTTTCTAGTGCATCATTCATAGCTAGGAGTTTACATGGTATTGGTGCTTTGATTTCCCCACCATCATTAATGTTATTAGTGTACATTATTCTATCTATGTCCATTTTTTCAAGGAGACCAATAAAATTGGTATGAGAACCTAGCATATTAAATTTAGCAAAAACTTTTCTAGCCTCTCTTGCTAGACCACCAAATTCTCTAAGAAGGGTTTCTAAAACAAAATCTTTCTTTTCCCCTTCTTCCATATCACCAAGTGTAAGAAACATGTGTTGGATTATAGGATTGAGATTAACAAATTTAGTTTCCAACATGCGAACTAAAGCAGCAGCAGCAATTTCATAGGTAGGTGCAAGTTCTACCAAGTGTCTATCTTCAAAATCTTCAGAATACTAACATGATTGAAAAATTCTTCTATATTAGTTCTCCCAACTATGGACCCACGTCCTACCGGTATGTCTTTCCAAAGTAAACTTAAAAGGAAGCATGATGAAATAAGCAAAAAGTAAACTAGGCAAACAAAGTAAAGACAAGTAACTAATTTTTTGTGTTTTTGATATAGAGAGCAAGACAAGAAATAAAGTAAAACTAGCAACTAATTTTTTTGTATTTTGATTTAGTGCAGCAAACAAAGTAATAAATAAAATAAAGCAAGACAAAAACAAAGTAAAGAGATTGAGAAGTGGAGACTTCCCTTGCAGCGTGTCTTGATCTGCAACGGCGCCAGAAAAGAGCTTGATGGCGTGTAACCTACACGTTCGTTGGGAACCCCAAGAGGAAGGTATGATGCTACAGTAGCAAGTTTTCCCTCGTAAAGAAACCAAGGTTTAATCGAACTGTGAGGAGCCAAGAAGCACGTTGAAGGTTGATGGTCGCGAAATGTGATGCGGCGCAACACCAGGGATTCCGGCGCCAACGCGAACCTGCACAACACAACCAAAGTACTTTGCTCAAAAAGTGAGGTTGTCAATCTCACCGGCTTGCTGTAACAAAGGATTAAACGTACGAGTGGAAGATGTTTGCAAAGAAAACAGTAAAACAAGTAGATTGTATTATGTAAAGAAGACCGGGGTCCACAGCATCAGAGGTGTCTCTCCCATAAGATAAAGCATGTTGGGTGAACAAATTACGCAATTGACAAATAGAGAAAGGCATAACAATGCATATACATGACATGGTAAATATAGTGAGATTTAATCCGGGTATTACGTACATAGACCGCCATCCAACCGCATCTATGCCTAAAAAGTCCACCTTCAAAGTTACGTCCGAACCCTCCAGATTAAGTTGCAAAGCAACAGACAATTGCATTAAGTATATGCGTAATAATCAACAACTACATCCTTAGACATAGCATCAATGTTTTATCCCTAGTGGCAACAAAGACATCACAACCTTAGAACCTACCGTCACGATCCCATATTCAATGAAGGCATGAACCCACTATCGAGCATAAATACCCCCTCTTGGAGTTAAGAGCAAAAACTTGGCCAGAGCCTCTACGGAGAGCATGCAAGATCATAAACAACACATAAACAATAGATAATCACCATAATCATAGTACTTCTCTATCCATCGGATCCCGACAAACACAACATATAGTATTGCATATAGATGATCTTGATTATGTTAGGCAGCCACAAGATCCAACAATGAAGCACAATAAGGAGAGACGATCATCTAGCTATCGCTATGGACCCATGGTCCAGGGGCGAACTACTCACTCATCACTCCTGAGGAGACCATGGCGGTGTAGAGTCCTCCCGAGATGAATCCCTCCGGCAGTGCCGGAGGCGATCTCCTAATCCCGAGATGGGATTCACCAGCGGCGTCTCTAAATTTTTCCGTATCGTGGGCTCTCAGACTGGGGTTTCGCAACCAAGCTTTAAGTAGGCGAGGGTCAACGCGGGGCCACACGAGGGGCCCAGGGGTAGGCCTGCGCGGCCAGGCCTGGCCGCGCCGGCCTCCCTCCTCGCCCCGTGGCCCCACTTCGTTAGGCCTCGGTCTTCCGGAAGCTTCGTGCAAAAATAGGACCCCGGGAAAGTTTCGTCCAATTCCGAGAATATTTCTTTACTAGGATTTCTGAAACCAAAAACAGCAGAAAACAGAACTGGCTCTTCGCATCTTGTTAATAGGTTAGTTCCGTAAAATGCATAAATATGACATATAATGTGCATAAAACATGTAGGTATCATCAATAAAGTAGCATGGAACATAAGAAATTATCGATACGTTGGAGACGTATCACCTCTTCTTTTTTATAAAAAAAACTTAGTTTTATCTGATGAACTTGAATATTAATTTAGTTGGTCACTCATATATCCACGATGTTGTGTAATTACTGATATTTGATATACATATAAAATGCAGATGAATCGACAATGGATGTACGGTGACCGGTGCCATCCCGACTTCATTAATGGCATGCATTATTTTCTCAACGTGGTTGAGGCAAACAGGCAGTCGAATGGTTTCATCTATTGTCCATGTTCCTGTAAGAATATGATTCATTTCCTCAAAGACCATTCACGTCCACCTGCTGGCAGAACGGTTTCATGCCCAGCTATAATTGTTGGACCAAGCACGGAGAAAGAGGGGTTATATTGGAAGACAACAAAGAAGAAGAGGATAGTGACAACTATCCTATGTTCACTCAAGACGGTGATAGTAGAATGGGGGAAGATGAAGCTGAAGAAGAGCCCATTTTTATGAGCCGATTTTTGATGATCCCGATGACGATTTGGGTCGGGCCATTCTTGATAAGCTGCGGAAGTGAAAAGGAGAGGTTGAAGTTGGAGAAAATGTTAGAGGATCACAAGACACCGTTGTACCCAAATTGCTAAGATGGCCAGAAAAAGCTGGGCACCACGCTGGAATTGCTGCAATGGAAGGCAGAGAATGGTACTTCTGACAAAGGATTTGAAAAGTTGCTGAATAATAAAAGATGCTTCAGGGGAGAACGATTGCCTCTAGTACTACAAAGAAGGTTGTCTGCCCCAGGATTTAGAGGTGAAGATACATGCATGCATCAATGACCGCATCCTCACCGCGGGGAGTACAAGAATTTGAATGCATGCCCGATATGTAGTGCATTGAGGTATAAGATCAAGCGAGATGACTCACAATGTTGAGGGAGTCCACCCCCAGAAGAGGGTTCCCAGGTTGTGGTATGCTTCCCATAATACCACTGAAACATTTTGTTCCAAAACAAAGAGCATGCCAAGTTGTTGCGATGGCACAAAGAGGACCGTAAGAAAGATTTGATGCTGAGACACCCGCTGATGGGTCGCAGTGGAGAAAATCGCAGAGAGTTCAAGTCATTTTCAGATGACGCAAAGAACTTAAGATTTGGTCTAAGTACAGATGGCTTTAATCCTTTTCGGTGAGCAGCCCAGTCATAGCACCTGGCCAGTGACTCTATGTATCTATAACCTTCCTCCTTGGTTATGCATGAAGCGGAAGTTCATTATGATGCCAGTGCTCATCCAGGGCCCGAGGCAAGCCGGCAACGATATTGATGTGTACCTGATGCATTGGTTGAAGAACTTTTACAGTTGTGGCGTGACGAAGGTGTACCTGTGTGGGATGAGCGCGAACAAAAGGAATTTAACCTACGGGCGTTGTTGTTTGTAACCATCAATAATTGGCCTGCTCTTAGTAACATTTCAGGGCAGTCAAACAAATATATATGAGTAGTCAAATTGACGATCTAGGATTGCATGCAAGCCCTATAAACCTGAATAGAGGAAGTGTCTAAAAAGCTGTGTCATAATTCCCTGTAATAATTGTTATGTGCAGAAAATAAAATATGTACCCAACACGATTTGTTTGAGCTCGTCTGCACATATACACGTCAATGTGTCAGCTCTAGGAAGGAGTCCACCAGCAGCACTACGCCATGTTTTAATAATTTTTGTGAAACAAATGAAATTTGTGAAATTTCTATTGGGAAACAATGCACCCATCAGTCTGCACACCCCATTTTATTAGCAGATGGAACTTGATAGATCAATCAAATATGCAGCTACATATATCAGCACGATCATCATAATTGTAACTAACGAAATCACAACCAACCGATCTTCGTAAGGAAAATAAGTCATAGGAAATAACACATTTATAAATAAAAATGTTATTCTAGAATATTTATGAGCAGCCATATTGTTATATTTTTCTTAGATTAAGCTTTAGGTCATGATGAAACAAATGAGATGCACGAAATTTCTATGAGAATGGTTTTTGTACATACACGCATGGGTACGATCATCATGATTGTAACCAACGATATCACAAAAAATAGATCTTCATAAGGTAAATAAATCATTAGAAATAAAACATATAGTTGTACCTACACATATCATAATTTATAGATCTTTTCTTTGCAGGGATAGTGAATAGATCATTATACAAAAATATATCACAGTAAACTGGTCACAACAGATAGAACTTCGTAGATGCACTTAAATGCATCACAGTAAATACAACATTTTTTCGTGAAGCACTATTGTTTAATGAAACAAATACCGGGAAAATCATAGTTATCTATCTTAATATTTATGGTGGATATAGAATTAATTAGTTATGATTGGCCCTCTAATCAAGAAGTACCATGGTTGCCCCCCTCTAAATCGCAATCATGCCTCCACCCCTGATATGAGTATCTATGAAATCTAATCTCTTAGTTCACTAAAATTTACATGAAAGTATAGGCGATGTCCTCGCATTTGCGAGGGCCAGTGTGCCAGTTTGTTGCTAAAGAAAAATATCAAACTAACTCTACATTAGCGTTTCCTAAGGACGAAAATCTACAATGGATTTAAAAAAATTCTTTAAAAGGATCTGGGTTGCTTATAATTAATGCGGATCTCTGGTGTCCATGCCTGCATGCAATAGGATCACATAGACACATACCTTGTCGAAGCAGGATTACATGCATTATTACACATAAATTTACGTTCAATCATATCCATCAATTTTAAATCTAACTGTACATAAAATAATTTAAGCGATGTGAATCAGCATGGTATCTCAAAAAAAAACATGTATGTTATTTTTATGTATAAATAGATCCTATAATTACCGTTGGTGGTCAGGGCATCTCCAGCGGCGCGACGCATTTCGGACGTCGAAACGGACGCGTCGTGTCTGCTTGCGTCGGCCCAAATGGTCGAAATCGTCCGGACGTCCGTTTATGCTGGTGGCTCCAACACGCCGCATAATTTTTTTTCATTCATGAAGCCATAATTTACATTAATAAAAAATATAAAAAAGCCATAAAGGCGTGCTAAAAGTAGGTGCTGCTATGGTCGTCGTCGACGAGGTCAATGAACTCCGGCCGGCCATGGAAGCTCGTACGCCGGCGGTTGAGGAGGTACCGCCGCATGGGCAGGAGGTGTGTGGATCCCACGGAAAGGAGCAGCCGGAGCGCGCTGGTCGGAGCGCGTCACGGCGTGGCCGGAGGAGCCTCCCCGCGCGAGCGCCGACTCGCGGAGCCGGATTGCGAGCCCTCCCACAAAGCGAGCTCGCTGAGCCTGTCCCGCGCGCCGTTGGCCGTTGTCATGGCAATGGCCTCCCTGAAAGGTCCGGCGGCGAGTCTCCGGATCCCACGTCGGCCCGCCGTCGTCGTGGTCGTAGTCGACCATGTCGACGTCCTCGTCCGCATCCTCGTCCTCGTCCGGGTCCTCCTGGTCGTTCTTCTTCTCGCGGCGATCTCGCCGAAGAAGTCCACGTCGCCGAGGTAGCCAGCCGGCGCGCGTCGAACTCCCACGTCCCGAATGAAATCCACTTGTAGGAGTTCGCCACGTACGCCGATCCTCCCAGATCCGCGGCGGCACTCGCCCCGCCGCGCGGCCGCGCGCACGGGGACCGGCACGCCACGAGTTCGTGTACCAGCCCCTCCCGGCAGTTCGCGTCCGCCATGGTACCGCCGGTTTTCCCATAGCCGCCGCGCGAGGTCAACGCGGACGTACCGGCCGACCCATGCCTTCTTGCCGAATGCGAGCCGCTAGCCTCCTGGTCGTTCTTCGCTCTGGAACGGCCAGATTTCTTTCCCATGGGCGCGGGTGGATATCGGGATTTGGCAATGGTTTGTCGGGAAATAGCCGCCCGCCCTTTAAGAGGCTCCGACGCTTATCTCGCTTAATGGCCTGGCCAAAGGTAACGCCTACTAGCGGCACGCCGCGGGAAGCCGAGGCACGCCATTAACGCTGCCCCGCAAAGCAGTCGCCTGGCAATGCCGAAGACGGCGAAGCTTGGCCGCCAGCGTGTTCGCAGGACCAGCGACATTTTGCGTGCCTGGCAGAGACGAAACGAAACTGGCGATATTTGGCCAGGTTTGCGCTCGCTGACGTCGGCTACTTTTGGGGGCCACGGATAGCCAACGATTTTGTCACGCGACACAAACGGCCGCCCCGTTCGCCGCGAAGATGCCCTCACTACATAATTAAACTTGTGGCGGCTATGGGTTGAGTTGTGTCTGAACCGTTGGACGGAATAAAATGGATTTTGAGAGTAACAAATCGTGCGTGGATGCGTCTATGACCGATTAGCTTATTTGGCGTTGAAAGATTCCATTGTCCATGTTCTTCTAGTGCTACTACTCGACCACCAACCACCGTCTAATTAAGCTGGAACAATGGATAACCCGAACGCTGACGTCACATCAGCCTATGAAAGCGAGGCAGCAACCATGGTTGAAGAATCAACCCACGTGGCCTCAACTTGATAGGTCGTCCTCTTGCGAGTTGCGATCCATCAATTTCATCTGAAAAGGAGAAAACTACATGGTTCCGACGCAACTGTACAAGTCCATGTCTCAAACTGACAGGCCACCATGTGGGGTTACCCAAGGACAATGGATCGTGATGGAGCTAATCGTGTGCCATCCAGTTTTATCTCCTATAAAAAGAAAGAAGTGTACAACACTGCAAATAGCATGAGCGTACTCCAATCAACCTCTCGTTAGAGCATCTCCCGTCGCGTTCCCCAAATGATGTCCGGGCAAAGCGTCGGATTAGTCGTTTGGGCAAAAATTGTGACCGCCCGTTCTGCCAACGAACAAACGGCCTCCATGCCAAGTAAGTGTAAGAGCCTTCGAACAAATGAGTGACGTACACATTCGGGCACGTTGACGGCGGCCTTTGCACGCGAGGAACGGCGGCCCCCAAATCCCGGACGCGGGACGCGACTGGAGATGCTCGGGCATCTTCGGGGCTCGACGACCGCTTGCGCTTGTCCGGCGAAACGTTCGGCCACCTTCATAGCGACGATAGTGATCGTCGTCCGCGGCGACGCAAACGTGGTCCAAATATGCAGGTTTGTGTCGCGAGCGTCGTCCGTCCGTCCTCGTGACGGGCCCGCTCGGCACAACTACTGCTTCCGCGGCATTACTTACGGCGGCGACGCAGCCTTTCCAGGTCGCGTTAATGGCACGCCTCGGCTTTTGCGAGCGTGCACACTGGCGGTTGCAGTGGGTGGACACGAAGGCGAGATGGCGTCCAAGCTCTTAAAGGGACGCTACCGCGCCATTTCCCGACCACACCATTGCCGAGCTCACACTATCCACCCGACCGACGCCATGGAAGAAATGTTGGCCGTTCCGCAAGACCAAGAACGACCACGAGAGCGGCTCGCGGTCCGCAAGAAGCCACGGGTGGGCGCACGTCCCGTCGAGCCGCACGCCGCTGGAGGAAAACCGGCCGGCACCATGGCCGGATGCAAACCTGCCTGGAGGGGGCTGGTACCTCAACTCGAGGTGCGTGCTGGTCCCCCCGTGGCGCGCGAGGGCCGAGAGCGGTGGGACGAGGTGCGCCGCCGCCGAGCAATCTTGCCACCGGATCTCCGGGAAGATCAGGCGTACGCGCTCAACTCCTACAATGGATCTCTTTCGGGAAGGGAGTTCGACGCGCGCCACCGCGCTAGCTACCTCGGCGACGTCGACTTCTTCGACCGCGAGATCGCCGCGGAAGAAAAAGAGAACAACCAGGAGGACGAGGACGCAGACGAGGACGCGGACATGGCAGAATACGACCATGACAACGGCGGACCGGTGTGGGATCCGGAGACCCAGCCGCCGGACATTACCGAGGAGGAGGCCATTACCATGGCACTGGCCAACAACGAGCTCGACGAGATCAACGAGCTCGACGAGATCAACGAGCTCGCTTTGTGGGACGGGCTCGCAATCCAGCTCCACGAGTCTACGCTCGCGCATGGGAGGCCGGCGACTCCTCCGGCCACGCTGACGCGTTCCAACGACCATGCTCCGGCTGCTGCTCCGGCCTAGGATCCCTGGCCACCTTTACCACAGCCTCCTGCGCAGGCGACGGCTTAGCTGCAGTTGCCGCAACCTGCCCTACCTCCTCCACCGCCTGCATATCAGCTTCCATGGCCGACGCCGGAGTTCATCGACCTCGTCAGCGACGATGACCAGTAGGCAGTACCTACTTTTACCATGCCTTTATGGTCTTTTTTTATTAATGTAAATTATGACTTTATGAATGAAAAAAAAATTATGCGTCGTGCCGCTGGAGCCACCCCGACGCAAATGGACGCGCGGAAGATTTCGACCATTTCAACCGACGCAAACGGACGCGACGCGTTCGTTTGGCCGTCCGAAATGCGTCGCCCCGTTGGAGATGCCCTTACTGCTGTAGTTATTCACAAAAAAAAGCATTCGTGTAATACTGAATTACCTTGCGCAGAAGAATACTGCTGGGAAATTGGAAAGCTGACCCTTCATGCCTTAAAAAATAATGAAGCAGCGCAAAGGGTTTGGACACCTTTTTTTCGAAATCTTAACACGATTCGACTATTCTTCTTGGATTCCATTTTTTTCAATCTAGTGCTTTCTTTCACGGCTTATAATTAACTCCACGAGTTTTGCAACAACCATGTTCTTCATCATTTATTATCATAATGTTTTCGCCATGGCCAAAATCTATCGACATGTAGCATTGAACACAATAAAATAGCACAATAGTTCATCACAACGCCTTCAAGAAGAACCAATCACTTGTGAACCAATGTTGCATGTTACAACCATCATGTCGGACTTAGGGTTATCACCCAAGAAAACAGCTTCAATACATCATGCATGTTTACTAAGGATATTACGGAAATTGTTGCCTGGTATGTTGATTAAGCTAGATCATTCGTTTTTCACCAAGAGTACACACATACTTGCGCAGAGAATAATTTGTGGGAAAGTAGCTAGTCACCTCACACTTCATACCCCCCAAAACTATTGTAGTGCAAGGAAGACTCGGTCGTATTGTGGGTTGGGAACTTGGGATATCCATTTTTTTAGGTGCGGGCAACAATTCAGATTTTATCCTTCTTGTGGGACTCCATAATCTTTCTTCATATCCTTGTTTCTTTTTAATTGTGCATTTCATGTCACGGCTTATAAATGTTAACAACACATGTTTTGAGACGACCATGCTCTTCATCATTTATCATAATAGCATGGGCGATGACAAAAATCCGCTTGTACAAACACAATTTCATTGAACCCAATAAAATATTATTATAATTTGCAAAAAATAAAATATTATAGCAATGCAGGACAAGTCCTTTAAGAAGGGTCCGTCAATTATTCACCGATGTTGCATGTTCCAACCAGCAAGTCGGATCGACTATGGGTTATCACTAAAAAAGTAAAGCTTAATGCAACACACGGACAATGGATAGCAATGTTTTGGCTGCCAACTCTCCAAATGCTAGAATGAAGAAGGACGGATGGGTGAAGCCGTTAAAGGACTTCGTTAAAATCAATGTGGGTGCATCATTTGATGCTGATTTGCTTTGGGGCACAGCAGGAGCGGTAATCCATGGCAGTTTTGGTGATTTTGTAGCAGCGAGGAATTCTAAACTTGAGCATGTTTATGATGCAATGTCAGAGGCACACACGATGAAGGATGGACTTATCCTTGCACAATCCATTGGATGTAACCGGATCATACTTGAGTCGAACTGCCTTGAAGTAAATAATATCATGAGGGAGAAAGGCAACCCTCTCGCCATTGAGGCAGCAATTATTGACGATTGCTACTATCTAGCTAGTGAACTTCCGGGAGTTATTTTTGAACATTCTTACTGTGGACTTGTGTAGCTCATGAGTTAGCTAGGGTAGGTAGGAGATCTGTGGAGCAAGTTTGGCTCAGTGATCCCCTGCTTTTATTATTCCACTTTTGTTGGACGACGTAAGCTTTATTTCGGTTGAATAAAGTGAGTTTAATTTGTAAAAAAAACATGGATGCAACGGACAATGTCACATGATATGAATGATAAGGCTAGATCATGCTTTTTTTTAACTGAGAGTGAATTGTGTTAGGGAAATATGCTTGTTGTATTACCAGGGGGCCAAAGGCCACAATATATAGTACATGTACAGGTACACATATGCAGAAAGCCCCCTAACATATGAGGAAACTACAATATACAGATATATACATCTAACAAATTGAACTAGTCACTGACACCTGCACCGTGTATATGTCTGCTTATAGGGTTTATTTTAGCGGGTATCTATCTGCCTATAATTACCATATATATTGGTCAAGTTATGGTGGGAAATTGAGGTGAGTGAAATGCTTTTCTGAAAAGAAAGAGCAAGTAGGCCACGAAATCCTACAGGTTGACCAATGAACTAATCAAACATCACGAAATCTAACTACTCCCGCCACACAACGTACACTTATTTAAGTAGTGCTTGCAAAGTGGGTGTTCTACAAGTAGCGTCCATTAGACTACTTTTTTGGGGTACCGTCCATTAGACCATGGGAGTATTATAGATGTAGTATCATATATTTCATATGTATACAAATCTCATGTGGTAGTGCAATTAAAAATAAGAAAGAGGATATTAGTACATATATAGATACCGTATCATAGCACGTAGTATTAATTTTTTTAATATTAAATAAATCTTTTTCATAGATTTGCATTAAGATTTTATAAATCAATTAATATAAGAAGATTATCGTACTGTTAATGTTATACTATTATATTATATCGTGCGTTGTGGAGATAGTAACGTATTATATGATACTATGTTAATTGCAGAAACAAAGGGATCGCTGTAGCCGTTTCCAATAGAAAAAGAAAGGAGCTGGCAACTCTATTCTCATTTCAGATCCCGGGAGAGAAAGTTGGTGCATCGTGCACACGTCGGCGTCTCTCGCTCCCTCATTTCTAGACCCCGTAGACATTTGACCGGCTCCGAGGGGCGAAGCCGTCAGGAGAGACGCCGGAAGAAGCAAAACCACCACAGACACACGGATCAAAACAAGCGTTAGCTAGCTTGCTAGCTCAGGAGGCAGATCGAGAGGAGAGCAAAAAGAACCAGAGAGGGGGTGGCGAGGAGGCCACGGGTCGTGCCAGAGGGAGAGAGATGGACGTGAAGTGGGCGCGGAGCCCCCGGTCTTCGGCCGACGGCGACGACGACAAGCGGAGGGCGCCCAGGTGGGGCGGCGCCGTCCGGCCGTCGATGGTGCTGGTCGGCTTCCTCTTCACTTTGTCCCTCCTCGTGCTTATCTTCGGTGGCCGCTGGGGAGGCTCCCTCCCCTCTACCTCGCCGTCGTCCTCCTCGTCGTCTTCCACCGTCCCTGAGGTCACCAGTCACCACGTCGTCGCCGGCGGCGATACCGGCACCGTGCCGGCTCAAAGTAAGTTTCTTGTTTCCCTTCACGCACTTTCAACCTCTGAATTGTGAAGATCACGCCCCACGTAAGGCAAGAAAAGCCTGATCGTTGACCGCCAGTACGCCTATGAACGAGCAGCTACTGTCGTAAGCAAATCTGCAACTTTATTCTCTTCACCATTTAGCAAAGTGGTGCGGAAATTGCCTTTTTGTCAGCAAGTACGAGGATGCCATCGCTACTACTACCAGCACCGGTACTCCTTAATGCACTGGCATTGTGAGCTATAGCCCATGGCCGCAGCACCTGCTGAGTAGATCGCTCAATTTTGTGCAAGAACTGCAGATCTAGTTTGCTCAGGAAGCCCAAATTTGCCTCGGATCACTGGTCCACCTGTTGAACAATCTTGTAGATCAGATCCCAATGGCGGCAGCGCAGTTGAACAGTCAGCTCTGGCTTGGTGCTGTGGCTACAGTGCTGATGCCATCCCGCCATGACGCTGGCGCATCCTTTTGCGGATCTTGTCCTACCTCATCAACCTTTTCCCAAAGGGATATAGCTTGCCCTATAATGTCGGTGGTTTGCCCTTGCAAATGGTGTTCCAAAATGTCCCTGGCTTCTTACTTGAGTGGTCCCTGACTTTGGGAGACAATCTCTACTGTTAGCTTAAAGTATCTGGGTGAGGTACCTTAAAAGAAAATTCTTAAACTACTGGGGCCCCAATGTTTGAATGTCAACATGGATAGTTTCCTCCCTGAACATTCAAAAATAATTTCATTCAGTAAGACAGTAAGAAATATGCATTGAACTTTACACTGTTTTAGGCCAAAATTAGCCTTTTTTGGGGGTGTTTGGGCAACAGATGATGGCCAAAATACTGCTGCTACCAATGCTGAATTCTCAACATTGCATTTCGTCTTAATGATCCTGTATGGCTCTGTATACATGTCGTTTGTCATTTTTTGACACTGACAGATTATAACATTCAGTTAACTTCTCTGCAGAAACCACAATTCCTCCTAAGAACGTGTCTGCGCCAGCAGCCACAACTCTGTCCCAGGACAAGCTTCTTGGGGGATTACTCTCTGCAGCGTTCGACGAATCCTCCTGCCAGAGCCGATACAAATCATCTCTTTACAGGAAGCCGTCGCCGTTCCCGCTCTCCCCCTACCTCGTGAAGAAGCTGCGCAAGTACGAGGCGCGCCACAAGAAGTGCGGCCCTGGCACCAAGAGCTACCGGAAGGCCATCGAGCAGCTCCAGGCGGGCCGCAATGTCGACAACTCGGAGTGCAAGTACGTGGTGTGGTTCCCCTGTAACGGCCTCGGCAACCGGATGCTCACCATCACCTCGACCTTCCTCTACGCGCTGCTCTCCGGCCGCGTCATGCTCGTCAACGTGCACCAGGAGCAGGAGGGCCTCTTCTGCGAGCCCTTCCCGGGCACCTCCTGGGTGCTCCCCGCCGGCTTCCCCGAAGGCAACCCCGGGAAGCTCCACTTCGACGCGCCAGAGAGCTACGTCAACATGCTCAAGAACGGCGTCATCCGCGGCGACACGCCGGCGGCCGCGCTGCCGCCCTACGTGTACCTCCACGTCGAGCAGAGCCGGCTCAGGCTCTCCGACAACATCTTCTGCGACGACGACCAGGCCACACTCGGCAAGTTCACCTGGATGATACTCAAGTCCGACAGCTACTTCGCGCCGGCGCTGTTCCTCACGCCGATGTACGAGAAAGAGCTCAGCAGGATGTTCCCGCAGCGAGAATCCACGTTCCACCACCTCGGCCGGTATCTCTTCCACCCGACCAACAAGGTCTGGGGCATCGTGCAGAGGTACTACGAGGCGTACCTCGCCAGGGCGGACGAGAAGATCGGGTTCCAGATCAGGATCTTCCCGGAGAAGCCGGTCAAGTTCGAGAACATGTACGACCAGCTCACCCGCTGCATCCGGGAGCAGCGGCTGCTGCCGGAGCTCGGGGAACCGACGGCAGCGAACGCGACCGCTGACGGGAAGGTGAAGGCCGTGCTGATCGCGTCCCTGTACCCGGGCTACTACGACAAGATCCGGGGACTCTACTACGAGAACCCGACAAAGACGGGCGAGGTCGTGGCGGTGTACCAGCCCAGCCACGAGGAGAAGCAGGAGTACACCTCCAACCAGCACAACCAGAAGGCGCTCGCCGAGATCTACCTCCTCAGCTACTGCGACAAGATCGCCATGAGCGCCTGGTCCACCTTCGGCTACGTCGCCTACGGCTTCGCCGGCGTCAAGCCCTGGATCCTCATCCGCCCGGACTGGGACAAGGAGGTGTCACAGATCGCCTGCGTCCGGTCCACGTCCGTCGAGCCGTGCCTGCACTCGCCGCCCATCCTCGGCTGCAGGGCCAAGCGGGACGTCGACGTGGCCACCGTCAAGCCCTACATACGCCACTGCGAGGATGTTGGATTCGGACTCAAGATCTTCGATAACTAAACACTAGGCTACGGCCTACGAGTATCTAAGATTCGGATCAGTTTTACCTGACGGAAATTGCGTAAGTACGTTTCACCCCCTTCTTCTCCCAGCTGTGGATTAATTAGGTGTTTGGGGGCACTTGCTTGTGTTCGTCTTGTGCTGTATTCAAATTCAATTCTTTGTACTAGTACTAAACAATACCGGATGCTCACATGTGTATACATAGATTGCTGTTTACCTTTTTGATTATACACCGATCTGAGTAGCATTCTTTCTTTGGACGCGGCGTTTTTTCTTCTGGGTGCATATTCTCCCTTTATTTGAAAATACGTTTTAATGAAAATGTTAAAAAAAAATCAAAAGAAAGTCGCATGTACATCTCTACATCCTACATGCTCACAAAGTATTTTCAGCCAAAATCGATTTTTTATGCATCATATGTAAGAAAACACAAAAATCGGTGCTAAAATAAAGCATTTTTCGAGACATTTTTTGACTTTCTTACACAGGACACAAAAAAAATGGCAGGAATTAGCGAAAATTTAAATGCCCACGTAAACATGGACATATACATGAAAAAAAAAATCCTAAATTGTTTACATTTTGCCCTCTTTGTTTGCTAGACTGTAGACGATATAACAGTGATTAGCAGTATGAGCGTCTATTGCACCTTTCTGGAGACCTCCGTGCCGTAGACGTTCCTGCGTCCCATCAGCGACTTGCGCGCCCACCACACGGTTGACAGTTGTTCATCTCTATTTTACTTTCTTTTCTTGCGGGGATGTTTCCTTCTGTTTAACCTGTCATGCCTAACAGATCAAAGAGCACACGTCCACGTGTATCATATCCCTTTCACGCCTTGTATATAGATGTGTTTACGATAGCGATGGAACCAATGTGCAACATGGCAAACTATACTCCATTTTGCATGTCACGACTTATGAGTACGGACTAAACAACCTAGTCAGTGTTAGTCTGGAGATCTCCCAACCTTGCTTTGGGCGTTGGAAATGGGTTGATTCGATTGATTGAGAATTAACCTAAACATACTAAATTGGGAATCATCGTATTGTACTTGTATCAGAAACAATATCCATCTTAGCTAACAATATTCATCTCCGTATAATATTGTGCTATAAAAGCAAACTTTAACTAAGGTGGTGGAATCATTTCCATCTAATGTGACGTTAAGAGCAGATCTTGTTAGGTCCGGGCTTGCATTTTGGAATGCATTGCTTCAACGTCTACCTTTTGTCCATTTGACGCAAGGAACTAACGAGTTTCGATATAACCTACAATGGTAAATTATGAGTGGATTTCATATATGTAGATTTGATTCGGCATGTTGAGTCGGTCGCTAATAATAAGTTAATTTAGAAAATGAAAATATCACTAAAGAATAAGATCTTTGTGTGGTATCTTCGTAGAGGTTATTCTCACTAAGGACAAGTTTGCAGAACGCAATTGTCAGGGAAGTAAAAAAGCATGCTTTTGTCATCATGATGAGATAATAAAACACTTGTTCTTCTTAATGCCATTTTGCTAGACCTATATGGCCAATCATCGAAATAGGTTCTACATTTTACTCTCCACGTATCGTTTTCAATATTTTTTGTCAATTGGCTAAATGGGGTGGATCATAGGTTTAAATTACTTACTAGTGTGGAAGCGCTGGCCGTTATTTGGTCGCATTGGTTATGTAAAAAATTATAAGGTTTTTTAATGAAAAAAATTATTCTCTTATATAGGTAAAAATAATAAGGTTTTTACATGATCGTCTCTTCAAAGTATGTATAACTATGACCTCTATACGGAGGTGTCTACATGGTTGGATGTCATGGTTGGGTGGCAGCGTATTCTTAGGATATATTTTCACTTCAATGTCGTCCTTCTCTCTTAGTCCTTGCTCCGAAAGTCGTCTCATAAGCATATTGGCCTCGAGCATTGTATGCCCCCCATCTTCTCGGTAACCCTTAGCCCTAAAACCCCAAGCCTTTTGATGGTATGATTGCCCTCGGTGTTGTGATTTGCTAAGCATAGCTCTTTTGTCTGGGGGATCGGCTCTAGGTCGTTGAGATGGCATATAGGACTTGGCTTTGGTTGCGTTGTGCTTGTGTCTTAAGTCACCCATGTCTTGCCCTTTGATGATGTGGGCAACAAACTTGTGTTTGCGGTGTGTCTCGGCTTTGTAGGTCCTCCGTCGTCTATGGCTCGCCTCGCAAGGCCGCCGCATATGTGACTTGAGGTATCCGACTCCAAAGGCTTTTGGTTAGCTCTAGTTGCTAACTTGTCCCTTCTATTTTCGGTTATTCTTTATAATATGTTTTGTATGTGCCTCACTCGCGCCTTCCTATCTCTTTTGTCTTCTATTCCTTGTTCGATGTACTGGTGACCTTCCAAGCTTGGGATTCGCCACCCTCCCCCGAACCTCGAAATAAAATATGCTTATTTTTTTTCGGGTTAACAACTTTAGGCATTTCTATATTTGAAGACTGAAATAGTACATTACAAACTTAGAGATCAAAATTGGCTCTACGAATAAGTTGGTCTGAACATTGAGATTCATGCCGTGCGTGTACATATAGTCATATAGACATTGTAGATTTGTAGTCGATGACTTAACATATTCAAAGTTGATCACAAATTCACGGTCACTCCTCGTACGAATACATGTGTGCTTCATGGTACAGTGGTCAACTGCCGTGCACGTTTGCAGCAGAAGAGAAGGCATGGAAGCCGCAGTCGGCAAACTCGGCGCTCGAGGAGCGACCCCCAATGAAGTCGTCGACTGCCGGTAGCACCTGGGGTTCTGGACGGCAATCTAAACTCTAGTTTAAGGTTGATCGACACCGTGGCCTCCGTGCGATTTCAAATCATCCCGTGGCAGTAGCACCGTGGCAGGCGGCGTATGTATATGTTCAGGTGAAAGAGGCGTCGCCTCCACACAACAGCGGGCGCCAACAGATGGAGGCCAACAGGACGCCGGCAGGAGCGCACAACAAGGCGGCCGTCGGCGTCTGGACGGTGCGCGGCGGCGACAAGGAGACGTGGCGGGGATGCCGTCCGCCGCCGGAGGTGCTCGTGGTCGGGTTCTTGGGCACCATGGCGTTGCTCGTCCTGTCGTCCGGCGGTGGCGGCAGCCTGATGTCGGTTGCACTGCCAAAGACGGAACTCGTGCAAAGGCCAGGTAAGCCCTGATCGACGACGAGGGTATGCACGGTGGAACTTGCACAGACGTGTGCTAGTGCATCAAATGAAAATTCATGCGGAGCTTCAGTATTAACTTGTTGAAGCCATGTATCGTGCAGATGCGGCGTCACCCGTGCATGGAGCTCCTGATCGTGACAAGCCGGCGGCGTCACCTCAACACCGCCAAGCAGACGTCCGCCTCCTCGGCGGGCTGCTATCTCCGGCCTTCGACGAGCAGTCATGCCGTTCCCGGTACACGTCGTATCTCTACCGCCGTCCATCACCATTCCGTCCATCACCGTACCTCGTGGAGCGCCTCCGGCGGTACGAGGCCCGGCACAGGCGGTGCGGCCCCGGGTCCCCGCTCTTCAAGGAAGCCGTCGAGCACCTGCGCTCCGGCCGCAACGCCGCGCGCTCCGATTGCCAGTACGCGGTGTGGACGCCGTTCAACGGCCTGGGAAACCGCATGCTCGCGCTCGCCTCCACGTTCCTCTACGCGCTGCTCACCGACCGTGTCCTGCTCGTGCACGCGCCGCACGAGTTCGACGGCCTCTTCTGCAACCCCTTCCCAGGAAGCTCATGGACGCTGCCCGCGGACTTCCCGATCGCCGACTTCGAAGGCACCTTCACCATGACGTCGCCGGCGAGCTACAAGAACATGAAGCAGGCCGGTGCGATAAGCGGTGACCACCTGATAAACGTCACCGCCGAGGCGCTGCCGGCGTACGTGTTCCTCGACCTGATCCAGTCCTACACGGGCGCCGCCTTCTGCGAGGCCGACCAGCGCGTGCTCGCAAAGTTCAACTGGATGGTGCTCAAGTCCGACGTCTACTTCGCCACCGCGTTCTTCCTCATGCCGGCGTACCGGCGCGAGCTCGCGCGGCTGTTCCCGGACAAGGAGGCCGTGTTCCACCACCTCTCGCGGTATCTCTTCCACCCGTCCAACGACGTGTGGGGCATCGTGAGTCGTTTCTACGAGGCCTACCTCGCCGGAGCGGACGAACGCCTCGGCCTCCAGGTACGCGTGTTCCCGGAGTTGCCGGTGCCGTTCGAGACCATGTACGGCCAGATCATGCGGTGCTCGGCGCAGGAGGACTTGCTGCCCAAGGTCGCGCGGGAGGACGGCGAGGCGAGAAACTCCTCCGCCATGCCGCCGCCGGATGGCGCGAGGAAGATGACATCGATACTGGTGACGTCCTTGTCGCCGGAGTACTACGAGCGCATCCGCGGCGTGTACCGCGGCAACAGGACGGGCACCGGGGGACGCGTGGCGGTGCACCAGCCGAGTCATGAGGGGGCGCAGCACACGGAGGCGCGAGGTCACAACCAGCGGGCGCTGGCGGAGATATACCTGCTGAGCTTCTGCGACCGCATTGTCACCACGGCCGTGTCGACGTTCGGCTACGTCGCGCACGGATTGGCTGGGGTGCGGCCGTTGATGCTGTTGCGGTCGCCGTCGCCGGAGATGCCTGCCGAGCCACCGTGCGTCCGGTCGTTATCCGTCGAGCCTTGCCTTCATGCCCCGCCGCAACAGGTGTGCGATGCGCCGGAAGGGAGCGGCATTGGAGCAATCGTGCCTTATGTCCGGCATTGCGAGGATGTGCACAGAGGTGTCAAGCTGTTCAGTTAGCGCGCCAATCTGTTATTGTAGTTGCAGTATTTGCTGCTCATGCTGTACACGTAATTCTTGATGGTGCACACCCTTTTGGGGGCTACCTATTGTACATTCTCTTCTGATGGCGAAAGGAAGCATCATCTACGTACTCGATCCGCCTTAGTTCCGCTTCAGTAAGAAGAAGGGCGACAGACAAAATACGCAACGCCTAAAGATGAGACAAAAGTCGTAAGAGAGAGAAAAACACAAACAAAACAACACTTTGTGCTCGATTTCTTAAATCTTAATTCTCAAACCGCCAGATTAAGACCTTTAGGTGATACTCTGCGTCAAGTGATGTATACAACACTTTCATTTTTAAGAAATTATAGGGGAGCATTTTACTCCCCGGCACTACACCAACTAAAGATGCACAGATCCATTTTAAGCATGATGTACTATGACTTTTAATCTTGGGTTTAACATCAAACTTAGTGATGTGGCATTACCCTTCGGGTACTCGATATTGTCCTACCTCCTCTGGCTCAACAAGGGGCCCATCTGAAGCACTGCAGCCTAGGATGGACCAAGACGTCGGTTGCGTGGAGGAAAGATGGACGTCGGTTGCGCGGAGGAAAGATGGAAGGAGATAGTTTCTTGAAGTACAAGGCTAGGAGATGTTTGAATAAGGAAATAATACATATACTTTCTCTGTATTGTAAACGAATTCGGGCAGGACTCTCGAACCTGCCCTCCTATATAAAGGTCAGGAGAGGGCCAGTCGGAATCTCTCTCATACAATCACGCAACCCTCACGCATACACAAAACCCTAGAAACCTTGCCTCTCGGCGAGAACACCACCACGCAGTCCTTCGGCTGTCCCATTGTAACCAATTTTACTCATAATCAAGATCAGACATGCAGGACATAAATGTATTACGTCATCGAGAGCCTCGAACCTAGGTAAATCTCGCTCTCTGCTTGTCTGGTATCCGATGTCTCGTGCTAACCTGCAGGATTCTGCTAACCCTAAGCCCCTCATGGTGGGCATTGTCGAGGATCCACCTTGTCAATTGGCGCCGACTGTGGCCTGTTCGTTCAAGGCACACCATCGGCTGTTCCGATCATGCCGGCTGCATCTGCATCGACATCGCCTACGCTGGCTTCGCCTTCATGGGCTCTAGAGGATTCGATCTGCTTCAGATCCTTTGATTTCACCCCGCACCCCTCTCTCTCCGCGTTCAGTCTTTTTGGGTTTACGCGGCGGGATGGATCTGGCAATCGGGGGCGTCCACCTCAACATCAGCGTTGGTGGCATTCTTCTACTCCCCGACCCAATCCTGTCAGGGCCTACGGCACGAAGACGTCGTTGTAGGCCGAGAGGAGGTATGGATGAAGAAGCTTCTGCAAGCTGGGGTGGTCGTAGCGGCCGGGGCGAAGTCACGGCCTCTCCCCTCTGTCGCGGGGGTGGCTGGGAGAGACGGCGGAGGAAGAGGAGCAGTGTATGGAGAAGCTGCTAGGATCTGGAGCGTCTACGACGGTCGAGGCAAATTTGTGCCCCCTCCCCTCCACCGCGGGGATCGCCGGGTAAGACCGAGGAGCGGTGGCTAGAGAAGCCGCGGTGAGCTGGGGAGACTGCAGCAACCAAGGCGAAGTACGTGCCATGTCATTGGGCCGCAAATGCGTCGACACGGACACAACACCTACACAACAAATGTTCACGTCCTGCAGACTCGGGCCCGCCTGGTGGTGGGGGAGTGGCCTGCATCGCGTCGCCTCTCCGCGCGGCGTCATCGCTTCCCTTTTGCGCGTGCCTGGTCGGTGCGGCGCCATCAATAACACGCTTCGGCTTCAGCTGAAGCTACCAAGACCTGCCTCAAAGTAGATATTTTGGAAGAAGAAAGCCGTCCCCTTTTGCGACAAGTGGGCAACATCGCTTTCCCTCGCGCCAGGACTGGAGGGCGTCTCTCCACCTCCTCGGTGGCTGGCTCCTTAGCCACCAGAGGGTTCCCATGCCGTTGGTGCCACGACAGGGCCGGTCAAGGCGGCATGAGATTGCCTGACGCAGGCCCCTTCTCTTGCGTGACCTGCTCGCCGACCCCACGTACGACATTAACTCGCTGTTGTGGGACTCGTTTGGCCATCTCGAATGGGATCCGGCACGCTAAGCTAGGTTCCTCGATGATGACGAGTACAACTATGTTTCTTCGCTCGCGCCGGTGAAGGAGGAGGAGGCCATCGACATCGCCCAAATTCTGCGAGAGGAGGAGCGGGACGACACCGAGGACTACCTTGGCTACCTCGCGTACATGGTGGAGTAGGCCAAGGAAGCGGGCACGATGGACCAGCTCCCTCTTATGTCGGAAGGCGTGGACGAAGAGGAGGCAATGGGGCTCGCATTGAAGGCCTCGCAGGAGTAGCCACCGCCACAAGCGCCGCCTCTCTTTGCAGCGGTTGTGAGACATGCCGACCTGTCCGAGGAGGATGGCCTAAGGGTGGCCATGGAGGCCTCGCGCGTCGCGCCACCACCATCTTTGTGGGATCAATGGCTTGCGCAAGCCTCGAACTATCCTCAACCACCTCCAACGGCGTATCTGTTGCCTTCTTAGGCGTCCAACTTGCTCCGGGATCAGCAACCACCAGCGGTAGTCCCTCCTCCTCCACTGTTGGTCCACCATCTACCCGCGCCGGCACCCAACTAGCCGTGGCCATTGCCGAAGACAGTGGACGAAGCTGACCAGTAGAATATGCCTTTTTTTTTTTTTTTTTTTTTGAGAAAAGCTTAGGGCTTCATTTATATATTTCCAAGCAAGTTACAATCATGTTCGATACAACTTACAAGGAAAGGAGGTGTCATCCCTACCCATGAGATATTAATATTTTCACAGCTAGCTTGCTTCGCACACAAGTGTGCCGCATAGTTTGTTTCTCGTCTAGTAAACCGTAAGCTACAACCAGCTAACTGTGAGGCATGCGTTTGAACTTGATGGAGGATTCCCATAATTTCTGATCGCTCGTTTTGATGACTGTTCCAGTGATTCACTATGTTCTGACAATCCGTTTCGATAATAACCTGTTGGACTCCAAGGGACTTCGCAAGCTCAATCCCATCACGGCAAGCCAAAGCCTCTGTTATCAAAGCATTCTGTGCATAATTGTACCAACGGCTTCGAGCCGCTAGAAAACGACCATCATGATCGCGAGCTATACATCCGGTAGAACCAGTTGTAGATGAAGGATTGAAACTGCCATCAACATTGATTTTAACCCATGCATTAGGAGGAGGTTGCCAACGAATAGCATTATTTACGGTGTCATGGTTTGATGGTCTGATAGCTGAGCAAACCTCCTGGATAACTTCTGCGATCCAGAGTGCTAACTGGCGGGTACTGAAGTGTTGCTCCCCTCGTTTCTGCTTGTTTCTACTCGTCCATATGCTATATGCTGCAGTTGTGATAACTTCAGCATCATAGCGAGAGCAAACTCGCCCATTTATAATGTCAGATGCCCACGTATTCGGGTGCAGATGGGGCAATGTAACACCTGTGGCATCCTTGATCGCCTTCCATGCTCCAATGACACATGGGCAAGATATGATTGCGTGAAAAATGGACTCATCTGGATGCCCACAAAAAACACATGTCCCAGATTCCTCTATGTGGCGCCTCTTCAAAATTCCCATGGTAGGTATGTAGCCATGAAGAACTCGCCACCAGAAGTGTTTAATTTTTGGCAATGTATTCAGTTGCCAACATTGTTTCCACATAGGAAGGTCGTGACCTGCAGAGGAAGTCGGACCATTGTGGCGTCTTTCCATAGCAGCATTTGATAAAAGATGGTAGGCCGAGCGCACTGTGTACATACCATGCTTCTCAAAACCCCAGGCTAGAGTATCACTTTCAATTCCACCAAGAGGGATGGAGAGAATTGCATTTGCATCTGGAGATATAAAAGTGTCACGTACCAGGCTTTCATTCCAAGTTCCTTGAGCTGCATTTATCAAATCGGCCACCCATGTTAGCTGGGTGTTCGGTGGTTTCCATAAGGGTCTAAGTGATCTGTTTGAGGGGATCCAATTGTCCTCCCATATTTTAATATCCTTTCCATTCCCGACTCGTTTGATCATACCACGTTCCAGCGCATAACGCCCACTGAGGATAGCGCGCCATGTATGCGAGGAGTGTTTTCCTTTCTTTGCTTGCATGAAGTCACAATGTGGAAAATACTTCCCCTTCATCACTCTAGCATATAACGAGTCTGGTTTCATCAACAGTCGCCAGCCCTGTTTTGCGAGAAGTGCCAAATTGAAAGTAGGCAAGTCACGGAACCCCATTCCTCCTTGCAACTTGGAGCGTGTCATATCTGGCCAGTTTAACCAGTGCATTTTCCTCTTCTCTGGACATCCACCCCAATAGTAATTTGACATTGATGAGGTGATCTTTTTACAAGTCGCCGGACTGAGCTTAAAACAGCTCATAGAGTAAGTTGGTATTGCCTGCGCCACCGACTTTAAAAAGACGTCCCTTCCTGCCGCATTCAGATTCTTCTCGCACCATCCAGATACTAATGCATGCACTCGCTCTGGTATGTACTCAAAAGCTTCCTTTGTCGACCTTCCAACAGCCGTAGGGAGGCCTAAATATTTCGCACCTAACGCCTCCTTTTCAATGCCCAGACTATTCAGCACTTCCATCTTCACTTCCTCATTGGTATTAAGACTAAAGAAAACTGAAGATTTCTGCTTGTTGACGAGCTGGCCAGAAGCTCTGTTATAATCCTCAATGGCTTTCTGAATTCGATCTGCACCTTTTTTGGTTGCCTCCGAAAATAGAATGCAATCATCAGCAAAAAGGAGGTGTGATACCCAAGGAGCATGAACTCCCACCCTAATTCCTCTTGCCAAATGTCTTGGTCCTAAATTATTAAGTAAAGAGGAGAAACCATCAGCACATAATAAGAAAAGATAAGGTGAAATAGGGTCACCTTGTCGAATTCCTCTAGATGGTCTGAAGAAATTTGAGAATTCGCCATTTACACGGATAGAGAAAGACACTGTGCGGACACATTCCATAATTCGTTGTGTCCATGCCTCACTAAAACCCAACGCGATCATCATACTTTCCAGATATTGCCATTCAACTCGATCATAAGCTTTGGCCATATCAATTTTTATAGCACACGCACCCAATTTTCCTTTCTTTCTCTTTAGATAATGGATGCATTCATATGCTGTCAAAACATTATCGGAAATAAGTCTTCCCGGGACAAAGGCGCTCTGTTCTTCCCCAATTATGTCCTGAAGTATAAGTTTTAGTCGGTTAGCCAAAACCTTTGAACACATTTTATACAAAACATTGCATAAAGATATAGGACGGTACTGCGAGAAAAATTGTGGGTGCTTAACTTTCGGGATTAGAACAATTAGTGTCTTGTTTATATCATGTGGCATCCTTCCCCCATTCAAGAAACCTAGTACGGCTGACACGACATCATGTTTGAGCAAATCCCAATGCTTTTGGAAAAACCCAGCCGTGAACCCATCAACACCAGGACTTTTGTTTGGCTTCATACTGAATAAAGCTTTTGTTATTTCCTCCTCTGAAAAAGGTGCATCCAAGATAGAATTCATTTCGTCTGTCACCTTCCTTTGTACAAAACGTGTGATAAGAGATGGTTGTAGCCCTTCTTGTGCCTGGAATAGATCACTAAAGAAACTCACAGCCATTTCTTTTAATTCAGACTGGTCAGATGTGATGGAGCCATCTTGGTTTGTCATTGGTCCGATGCGATTCTGGCGTCCGCGTTCTTTCGCTTTACTGTGAAAGAAACTTGTGTTTCTATCCCCCTCTCGCAGCCATTGCACTCTCGATCGTTGTCTCATCATTGTTTCCTCGCGGCCCAAAATGGTGTTCAGCTCGCATATTAGTTGCCGCTCCTGTTCAGTGGGCCCATTGTAGAGTGACGAGGACCGGATATCTTCTAGCTGTTGGCGCAATTCTTTTACCTTCCTGCGGACGGAACCGAAGGTGTAATAGCTCCAATGTTGCAGTTCTTTCTGAACCCCTCGTAAGGTTGTAGCGACTGCGCTTAAATTATCACCCTTTCTGCTATCATACCAAGCCTTTCTGATAATCTGGTTGTACTCCTGATGAGATTGCCACATGTTCTCGTATCTGAAAAGCTTCGACGTTTTCCTAGTAATTTGATTGTGCAAGCCTTTCTTTATTTCAATAATTAGCGCACAATGGTCGGAGGTTGTGGTCTGGACATGCTGCACCCAGGTGCCCTCAAAAATATTTATAAAATCTGCATTGGCCAATGCACGATCAAGGCGAACTTTAACATTTCTGATGCCATTCTGCTTGTTATCCCATGTATAAGGCAAACCAGTGTACCCGAGATCAATGAAGTTACAGTAATCCACTACTTCCCTGAATCCATCCATCTGCCACTCCTCCCTCTCTCTGGAACCAAAATATTCAGAATTTGACAACACCTCATTGAAATCTCCAACACATATCCAGGGTATTTTAAACTGACGCTTCAAGTACTTCAACAAGTACCAGCTTTGAGGACGGAGATCACGACGTGGTTCACCGTAGAAACCAGTTAGTCTGAACTCTTTCCATCCTGACTCATCTGGGGATATAAACACATCTATGTGAGCTTCGGCAAGAGATTTCAGGCTGACAGAAATTTCTCTTTTCCACCACAATGCAATGCCACCACTTCGCCCTTCAGACTTGACACAAAGTCCATGGGGAAAACCCAACATCCATTGCATCCGCTCACATTTTGCCTTGCTCAATTTCGTCTCCATCAGGAAAACGAGGTCTGGACGGTGGTTCTCCATCAGACTGCGGAGCTCTGGAATCGCCCCTAGCTTGCCACAACCCCGGCAATTCAAGCTTAGAATCTTCATTGATACAGATGACAGCCACGTGGATTTGAATGAATGTAGAATTTGTTGGAAGAAGGACAAAAATTTGGGGGGATTTAGAGGAGGTAAAAATGAAAGATTGAGGGGAGTAATCGGGACACTCTAAAGGCGGCTCGGGATTGGGGATGGCGGCAGGGCGGGTGGACGCGGAGGCGGAGGCGGATGGGTGGGCTGGTGACCTGAGTTGTTTAGGCGACTCGGGATTGGGGATGGCGGCAGGGCGGGTGGAGGCGGAGGCGGATGGTGGGCTGGTGACCTGAGTTGTTTAGGCAACTCGGGATTGGGGATGGCGGCAAGGCGTGTGGAGGCGGAGGCGGATGGGTGGGCTGGAGAGCTGCCGGTGGCGGAGAACCTACCGGCGGCGGAGGATCAGTATTCTAGAAACGCCTGGAAGGGAAAGAGGGGGAGAGAGAGACGGCATCCGCCAGACAACACAAGCAAAACAGTGATTTTAGTTACAATGTTTTATATTTTTTACATCTTGCCACTGAGCAGGCCTCCACCCAAACAGATAAAAGGCACGGTGCGATCGATTTTAGTGCCCGTGGCCGACGCAAACGGACCGGAGACATGCCTCGGCCTGGTCAGAGCTGTTTGACGATTTTGGGCCTGTAATATGGGCTTAGAAACAGATCCACAAGCCCAGCCCAATCAGGTCTCCGTTTCTCCTTTCACCCGCATCTTCTCCGATAGGGTACCACTACCTAGAGACCGACCTTTGAGAAGGGAAAACCCATCCCGCGTGCTGTCGCGCGACTACGTGTCGCGCGCGGAACGTGTCCCCGGGAAAAGACGCGAATCGTTTTCCGGGTTCGGTTTTTCCCTTTGCGCTCCGGTAGACCCGTTAACAATATGCGGACCCGTTACGCTTCTTTTTCCCTTTACGCTGACGTTTTCAAAAAATTGGGCGGGACTTCCTTTTTGGCTTTTTCCCTTTGTATTTCCGGGCTGTGAGTTTTGGGAATTAATGGGAGGGAGGTAGCACTTTCAAATAACATTTTTTTTAAATTCCAACAGAGTGCTACAAGATGACATACGTCGAAGCGAGTGCTACGGCTCGGCTTCTCCTCGTATTGCCTTCGCATCAAACATTAATAAACATAATGAATGGCAAACATATGTCGTTGTCCCCGTTTGTCGTTACCCCCATATGTCGAAGCGAGTGCTACGGCTCTCGTATCAAGGCGCCTTCGGCGCATCAAACATTAATAAACATAATGAATGGCAAACATATGTCGTTGTCCCCGTTTGTCGTTACCCCCATATGTCGAAGCGAGTGCTACGGCTCGGCTTCGCCGTATTCTGCGCATCAAACTATTGTTTTTTTTTTCTATTTTATTCCTTTGGAAATATTTTCGTTTGATTTTTCTTTTATTGTCCTGAAAGATTTCCGTTTTCTTTTATTGTCCTGAAATATTTCCGTTTGATTTTCTGTTTGTTTCTCTGGATATTTTTCTTTACCAATCGTTGTGAAGTACATCCCCGCCTTAGAGACGAGTACAGCGTAGGAACCAAGAGGAGTACGAAGGCCGTTGTTTCTCTGTTTGTTTCTCTTGATAGATTTTCGGTTTGTCCAGCGCAGTACATGTTCCAAGGGTTCGGAGTACAACCCCCTTATAGTACAGTAGGAACCAAGAGGAGTACGAAGGCCGTTGTTTCTCTGTTTCTCTGGATAGATTTCCGTTTGTCTAGCGCAGGTACATGTTCCAAGGACCGTGAAGTACATCCCCGCCTTAGGACGAGTACACGTAGGGAACCAAGAGGAGTACGAAGGCGTTGTTTCTGTTTGTTTCTCTGGATAGATTTCTTTGTCTAGCGCAGTACATGTTCCAAGGACCGTAGTACATCCCCGCCTTAGGGACGAGTACAGCGTAGGAACCAAGAGGAGTACGAAGGCCGTTGTTCCTCCTGTTTGTTTCTCTTTGATAGATTTTCTGCTTTGTCTAACGCAGTACATGTTCCGAGGATCGGAAGTACATCCCCGCCTTAGGACGAGTACAGCGTATGAACCAAGAGGAGTACGAAGGCCGTTGTTTCTCGTTTGTTTCTCTGGATAGATTTTCCGCTTTGTCCAGCAGCAGTACATGTTCCAAGGGTTCTGAGTACAACCCGCCTTAGCGACGAGTACAGCGAGGAACCAAGAGAGTACGAAGGCCGTTTCTCGTTTGTTTCTCTGGATAGATTTCCGTTTTGTCTAGCGTGTACATGTTCCGAGGACTGTGAAGTACATCCCCGCCTTAGGGACGAGTACAACGAGGAACCAAGAGGAGTACGAAGGCCGTTGTTTCTCTGTTTGTTTCCTCCTGGATAGATTTCCGTTTTGTCTAGCGCAGTACATGTTCCAAGGACCGTGAAGTACATCCCCGCCTTATAGACGAGTACAGCGAACCAAGAGGAGTACGAAGGCCGTTGTTTCTCTCGTTTGTTTCTCTTGATAGATTTTCCGTTTTGTCCAGCGCAGTACATGTTCCAAGGGTTCTGGAGTACAACCCCGCCTTATAGACGAGTACGCCGTAGGAACCAAGAGAGGGAAGGCCGTTGTTTCTCTCGTTTGTTTCTCTCGGATAGATTTCGTTTGTCTAGCGCAGTACATGTTCCGAGGACCGTGAAGTACATCCCGCCTTAGAGACGAGTACAACGTAGGAACCAAGAGGAGTACGAAGGCGTTGTTCTCTGTTTGTTTCTCTTGATAGATTTTCTGTTTTGTCTAGCGCGTACATGTTCCGAGGACGTGAAGTACATCCCGCCCGTAGAGGCGAGTACAGCGTAGGAACCAAGAGGAGACACGAATGTTCTTCTCGTTTGTTTTCCGGGATAGATTTCCTTTGTCTAGCGCAGTACATGTTCCGAGGACCGTGAAGTACATCCCCGCCTTATAGACGAGATACAGAGGGAACCAAGAGGAGTACGAAGGCCGTTGTTTCTCGTTTGTTTCTCTGGGATAGATTTTCCGTTTTGTCTAGCGCATGTTCCAAGGGTTCTGGAGTACAACCCGCCTTAGCGACGAGTACAGCGTAGGAACCAAGAGAGAAGGCCGTTGTTCTCTCGTTTGTTTCTCTTTGATAGATTTTCTGTTTTGTCTAGCGCAGTACATGTTCCGAGGACCGTGAAGTACATCCCCGCTGAGAGACGAGTACAGTAGGGAACCAAGAGGAGTACGAAGGCCGTTGTTCCTCTGTTTGTTTCTTGAGATTTTCTGCTTTGTCTAACGCAGGTACATGTTCCAATAGGAAGTACAACCCCGCCTTATAGACGAGTACAGCGTAGGAACCAAGAGGAGTACGAAGGCCGTTGTTCTCTGTTTGTTTCTCTTTGATAGATTTTTCTGCTTTGTCTAGCGCAGTACATGTTCCGAGGACGTGAAGTACATCCCCGCCTTAGGACGAGTACACGTAGGAACCAAGAGGAGTACGAAGGCCGTTGTTCTCTTTTGTTTCTCTTTGATGGATTTTCTGTTTTGTCTAGCGCAGTACATGTTCCGAGGATCGGAAGTACATCTCGCCGTAGAGACGAGCATTAGGAACCAAGAGGAGTACGAAGGCCGTTGTTCCTCTGTTTGTTTCTCTTGATAGATTTTCGTTTTGTCTAACGCAGTACATGTTAAGGGCGTGAAGTACATCCCCGCCTTAGGGACGAGGCTGGCCGGAACCAAGAGGAGGACAAGGCCGTTGTTCTCTGTTTGTTTCTCTTTGATAGATTTTCTGTTTTGTCAGCGCAGGTACATGTTCCAAGGACTGTGAAGTACATCCCCGCCTTAGAGACGAGTACAGCGTAGGAACCAAGAGGAGTACGAAGGTCGTTGTTTCTCTGTTTGTTTCTCTTTATAGATTTTCTGCTTTGTCTAGCGCAGGTACATGTTCCAATAGTGTGAAGTACATCCCCGCCGAAAGACGAGTACAGCGTAGGAACCAAGAGAACGAGTACGAAGGTGACGGAGAGACGAGCACAGCGTCCGCATCAAGGGAACACGGTGTCTCTTTTTGTTTCTTCAAAAATTTCAGTTTTGTCTAGCGCGGGTACATGTGCTAGGATTGTGGAGTACTGGTGACGGAGACGAGTATAGTGTCCACCAAGGGGAGCACGGTCGTGTTTCTCTTTGTTTCTCTGTAACAATTTCTGTTTTGTCTAGCGAGGTACATGTGCAAGGATTGTGGAGTACGAAGGTGACGGAGAGACGAGTACAGCGTCCGCATCAAGGGAACACGGTGCTGTGTTTCTCTTTGTTTCTCTTCAAAAATTTCAGTTTTGTCTAGCGCGGGTACATGTGCTAGGATTGTGGAGTACGGAGGAGAGACGAGTATAGTGTCCGCCCCAAGGGGAGCACGGGGTCGTGTTTCTCTTTGTTTCTCTGTAACAATTTCTGTTTTGTCAGCAGGTACATGTGCAAGGATTGTGGAGTACGAAGGTGACGGAGAGACAGCACAGCGTCCGGTGAGGAGTATGGTTCCATGTTTCTCTTTTTTTCTTCAAAAATTCAGTTTTGTCTAGCGGGTACATGCTGCTAGGAGTACGGAGGTGACTGAGAGACGAGTATAGTGTCCGCACCAAGGAGCACGGGGTCGTGTTTCTCTTTGTTTCTCCGTAATTTCTGTTTTGTCTAGCGGAGGTACATGTGCAAGGATTGTGGAGTACGAAGGTGACGGAGAGACGAGTACAGCGTCCGCACCAATGGGTAACACGGAACGCGTTTCTTTTTTTTCTCTCAGCAATTTGTGTTTTGTCTGGCGGAGGTACATGTGCAAGGATTGTGGAGTACGAAGGTGACGGAGAGACGAGTACAGCGTCCGCACCAATGGGTAACACGGAACCGCCTTTCTTTTTTTTTTTCTCTGCAGCAATTTGTGTTTTGTCTGGCGGAGGTACATGTGCAAGGATTGTGGAGTACGAAGGTGACGGAGAGACGAGCAGTGTCCGCACCAAGGGTAACACGGACCGTTTCTTTTTTTCTCAGCAATTTGTGGTTGTCTAGCGGAGGTACATGTGCAAGGATTGTGGAGTATGAAGGTGACGGAGGACGAGTACAGCAACCGCACCAAGTCTAACACGGAAGTTTTTTTCTTTTTTAGATACTGGCGGACTTACAGGTCATGTAAATGTGGAGGAGGTGACGGAGAGACGAGTACAGCATCCGCACTAAGAGGAGCAGAAACTTATGCACCAACCAACATGGTTGTTCGAAAGAGTAGACTTGTTACACATTGATAAACACTGGTTCGAAACATATGTTTGCGGAGTTTCAACTTTGCATACGTTACAAAAGTACAGACACTACAAAAGTTGTAGGTAGTTCAAAGCAACTTCTTAGTACAGAGGTTTGAAAAAGAAAAGTATTGCATTCGCATCTTTTATCAAACTTCAGTTGTAGAAGTAAAAGTTTCCTGATGCTTCCACTGGGCCATCATCTTGCACCTTTAAATCAAAAATTAGGAAAACATTATTTATTTTGTAAATTCACTACAACAACTTAATAATATTACTTTATTTTGTATTCAATGAGCAACTTAATATTATCTTTATTTTTTGATTGTACCTGAATCCTTTGTTTTGGAGAAGCAGGTTACTTCGCACCTGTTATGATACATTAACAAGTTTAAAAACAATTTAAACTTGCTGTATTGGACATGTAGTTGAGGTTAACTCACATTTTTTCCACTTCTTGTTTTTTCTGCAGTGCCTTCTTGAGTTGGAGATGCAGCTTCTTTGTCGACCTGGTTTTTTGTATTTAAATTTTGTTAGTCTTAAATTGTTGTACTTTTAACTTTAAATTTATGATTTGTAATCAGTTCAATTAGTTAAATTTGAACAGAGACAACAAAAAATTGCAAGTGTGATTATGTCTTTTGTCGTACCTCATTATTTGCTATCCTTTCATCTTGCTGAATTTGCTTGCAACGTTCATCCTGTGCTTTCTTGAACAATGCGAAAGTTTGTCTGAGATGAAATGTTGTCTTCTGTAAACTTTCTATAACTTTAGCTTCGTTGTCAGAAATTTCTTTGACAGTAGTTGCTTGGTTTTCAGCAGCTGTTCCATTTTTGAGTAGGTCAAATGTAGTTGGTACTTTGTGTGATAGGTCGTATGCGCTAGTCAGCAAGATGTCAATCTGTTCCAATGTATCTTCTGATATACTGGTGTTTTCTTCTTCAATGGAACCACCAGTTGGAATGCTTGATCCTCTGAAAGTACGCTTTGCCGACATCATTTGGTCTTCATGATGCGGATACATTCTTTTCAGTGGATTCCTTTTCTGGTAGTAAACTATGTCATTTGGTGCTTTCCACTGTTATGATGAGAAAATGAAAACATTGTATTAACTTATGCAGTACGAGATATAATTAACAGAAAAGATAAAGGGTCATTGAAATTTTCTTACAGGTAAGTTTCCAAATATCCAGGTATTGGGGTCTTCCCCGCCTTTTTAGCACAGTCTGCTGCAGCGATGCTCTTTAGTTTTTCATAATCCATGAAGTGTGTACGAGGTGTTCTTGTGTCCAGGTCTGAAAGGCCTTGTTTCATACAACAGTCAAGATATAACAGAACTGGTGCTATGATGCAGCCAGGCAGGGCAGTCCATTTTGATTTAGATTTTCTGTACTGGATGACTGCTCTCTTGAGCTCATCTACAAGCAACTGACACAAATCCATGTCCTTCAACTTTGATATGTCCGATTTTTTACCATTGTGCCTCCCTTGACACACGGACAGCTGTTCCAGGGCATATGAATTTCATGTACATAATCAACACAAATACTTTCAGAGCTAAATCGTCGTTTGCTTCGTCTTTAACCAACAAGTCTTAGGAGCTTGCGAAGGTCATCAATATTCATATCCTCATTTTTCCTAAATCCAAGCTCAATCTTCAACTCATGTAATGTTTTGTCGTTGCCACTTTCTGATGGTCTAGGAGTTGTGTTTGAACCGTCTGGCAGTCCAAAAAGCAGATGGATAGCATAAGAAGTAATCTCAATTACTTTGTTTGCTACTCCTAGATTCAGAGTCATGGTTGTTGGATCTATTCTATTCATAAGGAAGCAGGCAAGTCGGATATTGATCTTGCTGTCAAGCAAAGGACCCAAACCTGCATCCCGAAGCCTTTTTATATGCCGTTTCTCCAATATTTCAACACAGGTGAATAGCTGTCTAAGTGAGCATCTTACTGTCTTGTTGATCGTTCTGGCCATAAAATTTATTTTTGCCTTTTTTGCAGTCCTTTTTGCCTTTTCCTGTTTCTTGCCTTTATTTTTTTTATCTTCTGAATTTTCAGATATTTTCTGCATGATTAAAATCAATTGTGTTAGACAAAAATGTTTAACAATATAATAAATGCATTTATTTTGCATTCAATGTACTAAGAAAATACTCATATTTACCTCGTTGTATTCATCGTTTTCTTCAACGGTGGTGTTGTTCTCTTCGTTGTCGTCATGCTCAGCGTGATGTTTGGTTTTGCGAGACGATTTTTTTATTGCGGCGGCGTTTTCTGATTTCTTTCCTTCTTTGTCAGATTTTGTAGGCTGTGTTTTTTCTTCTTCATTGATATTTGGAGCACTTTGGCTAGAGCTGGTGACTACTGTCTCTTTTGTAGATGACAATCGTTTGCTTCTCCTTGGACTTTTAGAACCAATATCGGCAGTTTTCTTTAACATGTTTTCAGACTCTTTTTCCATTCTTGCTGCCTCTTTCTCTGATGATATATTCTTGTGCTTTTTTCCTGCAAGGTTATTCAAAATGTTTCTGCGAGGAGGCGGTCTGACTGCTGTCGCAATATTTTTAGAGGAATCTGCGCTCGTTCTTGCTTCACAATTTTTCCTTTTAGAGTGTATATTTGCATTTAATGCATTTATGTTGTCTTGATCTTCTGGGAACACAACCGCCAGTGGCTTCAAGTTTAGTGGGGCAATTGGAGCTTCCTCGTGATTTATAGTGGCTGCAATAATATCGCAGAAATCATCTATCCAAAGGTTAATACATGGAAATCGTATTTAAAATTTAATATAATATTTTGAAGCTATTATAGTTTTATATAGACGCGTTTTAGTTGTAGAGACGTTTTAGTTAATCTTAAACTCATTGTCACGGATGATAAGTACCAGAAAATTTTTATATTAGAAATTTTGATTTTTTTTTGTTTAAATATGCTTTAAAGATAAGCCTGTTTGACTTCAAAAGAATCATAAGAGTAACACATTTTTGCATTGATTGATAAGTTTGTACATTACCTTCATTCAAGGACGGTGATTCCTGCTGACTTGTCATACCGGAGTTTTGCTATTCTTTCTGAAATTGAAAGCAAAAATCTGCATGGGAGGAAAGCAATTGTTTAAGTTTATCATGGAAACTATTCTTAAATTAATTTTGTTAAGATGAGTGCCATAGCGCACTTTCACACATAAGAGTTGTGATTATGTTTTAATTTGATAAGGCAATATGTGCAGGGGGTTAAAGTTATTATTTAAATTTTCCTTGGTTTCTACTCATGGTTACACACATAATGTTGTAGTTTTGCCTTAGATTAATAAGGTTTGTACCTGGATATACAGAGTGCATTACAGTTCTAAAACTGTTTACAACAGTCAGATTACTAAGCAAATAATATTTAATAACGAAAGGTCTTCTTTATACGCAGATGCCATTTATTTCTTTAATTTCTATACCATTGGAGAAGAAAGGATGAGCAACGGTTGACTTGATCTTATACTGTGTTCAACTCACGATTCAGATCTTGAAAGGCACGCGCTCGCTGGATTGAAGTGGCTGCCGGAGTCGGCGGAGGAGTAGAGTAGCCATCAATCCCCCGCAGCAACAACTCGTATCTCCACAGCCTTCACCTGGTCGATGAGGAGGAGGGGATTGTAGAGAGGATAGGTGTTTGGCGGCTCGCTAGGGTTTGCCCTCACTTTTGCTTGACCAAAGGATGGGAAGAAATGGAGCCTACACAACATTTGTTCTACTCTATATATATGAATATACTTGTGGGCATTAACGCACTTTGCATCGAGTGCACTGCTGTTTGATAGGAAACTAACCTCGATGGAGCAGCAGTGGAGACTTTCTTGATTCTCCGACAAGTTCTTGTACGGGGTCGGCCTGTACCGCGTCCTTGCGCTGAGTTCTTCCGTGGGTGTTTGAGTAGATTAGAGTTGAGTATGTAGGTTTTTGCCCTAATACAGTTCTAATATAGATGTAGAAGACGAATTTGGTTGATATTGTGGGACCTACCACGTCAGGTTTTTGCGGGATTTTTTGATATTCTTCTGAACAATACCACTCTCTAACGATTTAATTCATTATTTTAATAATGGATATTATTACTGTGTTGTTTTGGTTTTGTTGGGATACTAAGGATGCGGCGCGAAGATCAAATATTGTATCTTTTTGGTTTTAGTTGATAGTTTCTGCTCGTGATATCTAATGATGCTTTATATTATGTAGTTCGCTGGTGCTGTATGCCGGTGCACAGCGTGGGCACGAACGGGTACATTGTTGCAAGGGTTGAACTGTTGTACATGACCCTGCGGCATGAGAGGAACTACCTTTCAGACCTTCGCAAGCAGCAACTATAATATGTTTCTTGTTTATTATACAGTTTGATAGGAACTATCTTTCAGACCTTCGCAAGCAGCAACTATAATATGCTTATCAAATTGTGGAACGAATGTTAACCATTCATCATTTCATCTCTTTTGCTTCCTGCCAATCATTTGGTATTTGTTCTTGTCTTCAAATCTGATTTTCTAACCTTTTCAGTTCATCTACTTCGTAGGTGGCATGGCCCAATCTACTGGCCAGCAACCTGAAGGGACGTGGCCGCCCGACGGAAGTGAATAAGGTCCCCCCAAGCAATGAGGAAGTTGAAGGCTGTCGCTGCCTCCGCCCGGCGATGTACCGAGGCCCAAAAGTGTACAAGAACAGCCACCGGGGCAGAATGGTTTCGTGAGCTGCTGCGGCCGGGCCGCTGTCCACAAAGTCAGAACAACCTTTGGGTGCCACGACATTCCTGGGCCATGCCGCCGTGGGAAAATAAGCCGCCGTTGAAATGCTCGTGGAAGGAGTGTCACACCTTGTCACCGGCGCACGAAGTTCTTGTGTCTTCACACCGTCCCAGGCTGGACAGGCTTAGGGCCTTGGCCGCTTTGCCAAGGCGTACGCGCGGTACGATCCGGGCTATGCACTCTTGCGAGGCGAGTCCGAAGCAGGAGCCATGGAAGGTGTCGACTGTCTGGGAACATGGAAGCCTGTACTTTGCTGGCGATTGGGGCATGTTCGCTGCTCTCTACGGTCTTCAGCCTGGGAATGTCCTTTCGCCACAGGGAGGATACTGCTAGCTTCGTTGTCAAGGTCTTCAACAACGAGGCGTGTCGCGTTTCATTCCTCCCACTGTTGGTCTAGTATTAGCGACGTCGTTTACAACGAACCGGCTTGTGGAATCTTCTGATTTGTTTTCACTCTTCGTTCTTGTATTCTGTTCTGTATTTCCGTATGATGTAATTTTCATGGTATTGCTGAAATAATAAGTCCTCAAATTTATTTTACCTTCTACTTCTTGGTTTTGTTCTTATTCAAATGGTATAAATTTACGAGGCATCGTGGGTAAACCGCCACGCATGTACTGTCAACTGTGTTCAGGCAGAAATATCGTGTCCGTTTGGCTTTGTGAGCACACTTTCAGGTACAGCCATAAGAGGGCGGGAGTACAAAAATGAACACGGAGTACATCTGATTTACGAAGAGCAACGGCATATTTGTATTTCTGTTTGTTTTTGTTCATGTTTCATTTTATATAAGGTATATATTGTTAATAGCCCGGAGTACAGCGTGGCAACTGAAAGGAGTACAGGTGCTGCATGGAGAGGGGTACGAGATTGTTTCTGTTGGTATAGTTGGTTTCTTCGGTTCTATGGGATAGGTACAGTTAGTAATATCGTAGAGTACAATGTTGCAACTAAATCGAGGACAGTTGTGTCATGGAGAGGAGAACCAGATTGTTTCCGTTGGTTTCTTCTGTTCTATGTGATACGTACAGTTGGTAATAGGGTAGAGTACAGCTGATCCGAGATGACAGTTATGGAGTACTGTATAAGTACCTAACGATGTGCTGCATAGGTACATTTATGTTGTTGATGGAGTGCTAAACCAGCAGGTGCACTGTACTGCTGTACAACATGATGCATAAGTATGGTTGCATAGTATGCAATCGATGCGTAAGTACGGTTACATAGAATGAGATTGATGATTTTAATGGTATGTATTAAACTTATTTTTGGAACTGATGGACGACCCCTTGATCCCTGTAACTGCTTTCACCCCCACTACTTTTGACGGTTTTATAGGTGTTGGCGCATAAGTGTTTTTTATGGTCTATAATTAGCAACCGCTACTACTAACTGCCAACTCCAGTCCTTATATTCTGAACATGAACATTTCCTTGTGTCTCTATCACATCATCCGCTGAGAAACAACAACATACTGCCGTACAGGAAAATCCACTCTTTTTCTCTGCAATCATCATCAATGGACAGGGTTCTTCCTCTCTCGTTTCTGAGATTGCTTCTGGTCCATTGACGCATATCAGCGCGCACTCAGACGTCATCACCGTTGCTAGAATGTCCTAAGGTATACCAGGTATGCGCAATGCTATCCGTGAGGATGCAAGGTTTCTTTTTGGATCGCCGTGTCTGCTGCATTCAGATCCTCGTTCATGGCCCGCTGATCGCACTAAACAGGTATTCATTGTTTCACATGGATTGCACAAAAATGTTTGTGTACTGTATTTGATACTAGAAAATTCGAAAATTCGCAGGGTATTGACGCATCGCTGATGCCACTGGACGCTCCTTTCGCAAAATCATTTGTTCCTTGTGCATACGAGGGGCTCATGCATAAAGCATCAATGCTGTTCCATATGAAGGTTGCGCTGTTCAGATAAGCACGTGGTCTCTTCATTAACGCTCACGCATGAGAGATCCTCTCCATCCTGCTCAGACGTTGGCATCGCCCTCGATGGGCCTTCTTGTATCGGTATGATTTGGCACACATGCAGTTGTTGAAGATTCAGATAATGAACCATACAGGGTTGGAAACAAATGGAACTACTATGTCATAGCAGTGTTTGATAAGATAATTGCAATCATGCGTGGTGGTAGTAGGGACGTGCAGTGGAGGATCCTTCGTAATGATTACCTTGCACCTTCAAGGTATGTTGATGCCATTCTTACGGCTGGTAAGATCTACGCTGTTACTGCACCCAGAGGGGACGTCCTTGTTTGGGAACCTACTATTTGGGGTTAGTTTTTGATTTCTGTGCTTATAGTTTAATTTTTTCTTTATTTTTGCTCTTATTATTTTTTATTGCGTAGTGTTCTTTGCATGACGTTATTCCTAGTTATGTAATATCTGATGTATCTTAACTACATCTAAACAAATAAACAGGTGCTGGTGCTGCTCCTCGGGTGATAGCTGCTCCAGAGATTATTGAGCAGCCAAACTTACATGGTGATGTTCATGATGGTAACAACATTCCTCCCGTGGTTCCTTTCTCCGGGGCATGAAGGCACCATTCTTTGGATTAATGTTAGAGGTCATGGTGAACCCAGTGAAGGTGATCCCATGGATCATATGGGTAGGGCGCTACTGAATTACCCGTCGATGCGTTGTCATGTTTATGCAAGAGATTCTTACAGTGAAGACCCTGTCACACCAAATTGGGTCAGGCTTGAAGATCTGCAAGGCACATCTGTGTTCGTTGGTATAAACTACCCTTTTCTGCTTGGTCCTCCTGATGAAGCTTCAGTTTTCGCATCAGATTGTGTGTTTGCTACTCACAAGCGTTTCACCAAGTACCACAGCCTGTTCCAGATTGGTGTAGGATGTCACTCAATGGTGGAGTTGGCATTGGTTCTACTTTTGAGTATGGTGTGGCTAACTGGGGTGATATTGTGGAGTCTCCTATGTGGTTTATTCCTACTTTGCCAGTTGTAGTGTGGGGATTTGGCTTTTAGAGATGAAGAAGTGTCTGAGAACTCTATAAGTGTCGCTAGTGAAGTATTTTTAAGTCAGTTCTATTGCAGATGTGTTCTTTAAACCATGGGTTGAATTTGTATTAAAGTTTGCTTCAAGGATGTTTTATTCTTATATGTTCTTTTGTTTGTGTTGTATTGAAGAATCTTATATGTAGTATTGTAAATTTTAACAGACTTCTAGTTATTCAAGATGTTGTTGTTCTTAACTGTTTATTTATCTGTTTATCCACAACTTTTCTGTGCCAGTGTGGTGGAGTACATATGTTACCTTAGTACAAGTATAGCTGTGGCACCAACAAAACCATCTATATAATAATATATGTAAAATTGGAACCATTTTTGTTTGTACTAAAAGTATCATGGTTTGTTCCTCTAAACATGTTTTGTTACATTAACCTTTAAACATAGTCTACAATGAGTTGTCTGTTAGAGTCGTTCACCATTCTAGTACCTATTTACTCTTAATACTGTAGATTATCTCCCTCCAGACGTTGAGTCCCTCTAACCGCCACTCGCGATGTGTCATCTTCCACCTCGAGATCCAAACATTGCTCGCGCCGCCGGCATTCTGGGTTCCTCTAGGCCTCCGCTCGGCAAGTGTGCTCCACGATGATGCTGAAACATATCTCGTGTAGCGTAGCTTCCGTCGCGTCACACCGACGCTTCCTCCCACACATTCGTTGTTGAACTTTCTGCACTCTAGATGTCTAGACCAGACTGTGAAAGTAAAATGAGATACAAATTACCTATGGAAGTTTGGGGCTCACCATGAGTGCACTTATAGTATATCAGAATTCCCGAATATCCCTATAGTTCGCCGTAGTCGGGTGCCGAGAGTTGATAAACCCAACCTAACCGTGTTTGGCACTTGGCTGGATTTAATAATGCTTTGAAAATCATCGGGAATGGGAGAATATTGTAGTACTGGTAGTACTAGTATTTGTTTAATTAGACAAGAATTGCAACACAAAGGATGACATATCCTAGTGGTTCCAAGGTGTTACGCATAGGTCGTGAGTTCAACTACTCTTACGTGTCATTTATGTTGAGGTAAAACTGAGTGTGGATATGAGGTGATGTGGGACAGTTTAGTAACAGCGGTTGTAATTGTTAGTAAATTGTGTCACATCATCTTCTATCCAACACCTGTTGTACATTTTTTTTTATTATAATAGGTGATATAATCATTTCATTTGTAATGTAAGAGCATCTGCGCCCCCGAAATAGTTGTCGGCAGAGACGTCGGCACTTCGCTATGGGTGACGCCCTAATGTTTCGTTTTTCACGCAAGCTCCTCCCACCACTGATGTTGGCCTGGCTAGCACCAGCGCTGGCTTGCCGCCTCCCGCCACCGCCATGCCTCCTGGCGATATAGTCGTTCCGCCTCCTTGAATGCTAGTTGTTCCTCCTCCTACCACTTTCTGTTGACCCCACTACTCCGCCTGCTGCCGTGCGTCCTACAGTTGTTGTGCTTCCTTGCGCTCTCTTCGCTCCGCCTCCTAGCTCTGCCTCTCGTCTGCGACATAGGCACCTACGGTTGCTGATGGTGTCATCTCCTCCGACGCCTCATATTATGCAAGTTGTGGTTCCGCTAACACGACTTATACGGCCGTCTCTAGCGCCGTGTCGTCGCACGAATCGAACATTTGTTATATTTCTAGGGTTTTTGAACCAATGAGGCGGGAGGGAGGGATAATATAGAACGTCGGCTAGGCAGGAAACCTCCCGCACCGTGTCGTGTCGGGAGAATTTCCGCGCAATGTAGTGGATAAAAATATGTCATTTGTTAGGTATTTAATGTAGTATATGGTAGTGTGGCAGATACATTGGAACGGTGCTTCCTGCTAGACATGGTATGGCCGAATCAATTGAAGCACGTGTCACATCTAAAGTGCTAGGAACACAACGATCGCAAGAACAAAAAAAAAGGAAGCATTTTGTCGGTCAACGCCCTGCCGTTTTGTTGATAACCCTATAGGATAAGTAGGGAAAATTGATTATAATCATTCCTCCTCACGCCTTCCTTATTCGCACGTCCGTACGTCTGCACGTTTGCACGTATAACTCACAGTTATTATTTATTAAATGTAATTAATCCGCTTTTAGGCTATCTGGCTGTTCACATCCGAATGAGGGAATATAATTCGGCAGTGGTGTTTTCTCACTCATCGTCACCACGTTAATCTTCTATAAAATAGAACCTCAAATAAAATAGATAAGTGTCAAAACCATCATTTGAATCATTTTCTTCTCCCATCGTTATGTCTCGCCAAGGAAGTGACACTGTATATTTCAAGCATCTCTCAATGGATTTCAAGGTCACCGTAACTACAAGGTCTGCAACAATGGAGAAGTGGATATACCGCGTATCAGAAGATTTCCTTTGCGACGCCATGCCAAAGATTGTTGGTCTCGATTGCGAGTTCACTGACAAAGTGAAAGGAATAAAGCAGAAACATCTTCCAGAGGATAGACGGCAACGCGCAGCGGTTTTGCAGCTATGTGTTGCCAATGACATCATTCTTTTCCAGGTATCACGAATCAGACCATACAATTTTTTTATACCAAATGTTCCAATTATATACGTCGTTCATCTTTATTTTCAATTTTCTCGATATTTCACTAACAAAGGTTCCAGTGATTTGTTGGAAGAAATTTTGAGCTCGCGAAGGTCTCTGTTTTTTTGTGCAAAGAATTGGATATGGATCGGCAGATGTCGATGCCAGATGGATTAAAATCGTGTGTGTGCTTTTCGACTTGCAGAAGATGATCAATATCCATAAACTAGGTCAAGGTGTTAAGAATGTAAGAATACCATCACTCTATGACCTGTCAAATTCTGTGTTGGGGACAAGTTTGGAAAAGAAAGGTGATTCGTGCAAGAAAATAAGAGAGGAAGGTTGGGCAAGCCCCGAATTAAGCTTTGATCAGGTCAAATATGCAGCCTTGGATGCACGGCTAAGCTTTGAAATTCCTAGGAAAAATGGGCAATTAAGGGATACGATATTACTGGATATATTTACAATGTATGACTGATACTGTTATCATTCATATGATTTACTATAATGTGTTTATATACAATTATTAATCAATGTAATGTGTGTTAATGTGTGATTTGGATATTTAAATTTTCTTTTGTATATCAGTACTGGGTTGAGCGGTTGTATTGGCACGAGTATAGCTGCTGACAAAGTATGAGTACCAGTTGTAGTATGTACATTCGATAAGGGCCTTAAGTATACCCGCTTTTTAGTCCTGGGATGCAGTGCAAGTTGTATCGAGAGTAATAGAAGGGCAGACAGCATGTATTTGGAAGCAGCTAGGAGTACATGTTGTTTATCTATGTCTCAAAGATGTTTTATTCACTCAAGCATCTAGTACAAGATGTTTTTTTTTGTAAAGATTACAGTGGTGAAAGGTGCGTGAGTACAGCTACGGTGCGCTGAGAGTGCTAAGCGTGAGGTTTCTCCATGTGTTCTGTGATGATCCGTGTTCTCCGGAGTGCACAAAGCCGAAATCGTCGAGGCATGGGAGTGAAGGTCAGACGAGTTCATATTTGGCAATCGAGTAATACATGAGAGCCATGTTTTCATAATGATTGGTTTCTGTTGTACAATATAGCTTCTTTAGGCCGCATTTGTGTCTGGGCTTTTTACTTATTGGGTGAAGTGGAGTGCGTGAGCAGCCCATGATTTCTTCAAGTTTTAGTCTTTGGCAATGTACATAAAAGCACAATGAATTAGAGTACAAGTATGTAGGTTGTAATGAGTTCCTACCTTTTTATTTATTGTGAAGTTGATGCCAGGAGTGTTTCTCCATGATTCTGTAAGTTTTAGTTCTTGGCAATGCATGGTGTGCCACAATGGGCTTAGCACATTTCTCAAGGTTGCACGAGTTCGGTTTTTTGTACCTGTTTATACAATAGTGTTTTCATGATTTCCTATAAGTTTTGTGTTCTTTGGGGAATGTACAGCCACAATGGGTCTAGTATTAGCTCAAGGATGCACGAGTTCAGCCTTTGGCACCATGTTGGATACAAGAGTGTTTCTCCATGTTTTCTGCAAATTTCCTGCCCTCTGACAAGTTATGTGCCTCAATGGGCCTAGGTACATGTGAAGGTTGCACTAGTTCAACTCTAAACAGCAAGTTGATTGGCAAGCATTCTGCCCATGTTTTCAAAGAAGAATTTGGTTATGCGGGAAGGCACAGCCACAATGGATCGAGCATGTGATGTGAAAGTTATACTAGGTTCAACTTAAAACAAAGAAGTTGATTACAAGTATGTTGTCCATGTTTTCAGAATTTACAGTGTGGGAAGGGTACAGTGGCACAATGGATCTGAGGCGCATGTGGCTGTCAATGAGATCAATTTAAACAAAGTTGATTACAAGTATATTACTCCATGTTTTCCGTAACATTTGGGTTCTTTGTGAAGGCACAGGTGCCACAATGAGTACAGTTGTGAGGGTTGCACGAATTCAACTTAAACAAGCAAGTTGATTACAAGTATGTTACTCCATGTTTTGTAAGAATTTGCTATGTGTGGAAGGCACAGTGTGCTCAATGATGAGTATAAATAGTCAAGACCGAACGAGTCGCCTTGACACCACAAGTCGATTGTGTGAGTGTTTTCCATGCTTTCTCGCAATATTTGGGTTCTTTGTGAAGATATAGGTGCCACAAGTTGCCGAGAGAAGTTGTGAAGGTTGCACGAGTTCAGGTTTTACAGCGACTGGAGTACAGAACTGCTTTTCTTCATGTTTTCTCCAAGATTTGGTTTCTTTGGGAATATACAGGTGTCACAATGAATCGATAACAATTGTGATGGTTTTAAGAGTTCATCTTTGGCACCAAAAGAGGATAACAGGACTATTTCTCTATGTTTTTCATCATGTTTTTTTGTTCACTGGGAAGTGACAGTTGTGAGCTGTATCAAGTACATTGGTGAATGTTTCGCGAGTACACACTCGGAAGTTATAGGAGTACGTGAGTTTTTTTTCATGTTTTCTGCATGTTTTGGGTTCGCTAGGAAGACACAGGTGCATGGGATGAATACAGTTGTGAAGTTTGCATGAATACAGGTTTAGCACCAAAAGGAGTACATGACTGTTTCTATATGATTTCTGCAAGTTTTGTTTTCTCTGGGAAAGGGACAGGTGCTAGAAGGGTCGAGTACAGTTGTCAAGGCTGCACGGGTACATATTCGGCACCAACATGAGTACAGAGTGTTTATTCATGTTTTCTGGAAGTTTTCTATTCTCTGGGATACATAAGTACTGATACAAAAGTACATACTGCAGCATATTCACTAGTATGCGACGCATCAGTAAAACACCAGATAAAAGGGCAAGTTCAACACAAGTACTTACTTGTAAAATGCATTAAAAAAAATGGATTATAGTGTATACAAAGTTCTACACGATATAGGTTTACAGTACACGATGAAGGTCCAACACAAGTAGTAAGATCTAAGACCATCACAATGTTTTCAAGTTTTTGTCACCAAAACAGCATCAAAAGGTATTCGAGGAAATGAACCAACACATACGATTCATGTGTAGTGCTCCACCATTCACCATAGGGGATGTGCTTCAAACTATAGAAGGAAACAGTGAATAAGAAGTTAATAAATATATGAGAGATTTAATTGTTGTATGAAAAATCAGTTTTGAACATGTGAACATTCTTACTATGATTTCTTCACTCATATAATGAGCATGAAGGTTTTAATTCTATTTCATCTGGCAAATTCGCCTTGTTGTGCATGCTGAATATTAAGATGTACAGATACTCAGCTTTAATGTCATTTATAAAGGGCTGCAATGGACGAAGACAATAGTAGTTACTGCATATCTTATAAACACTGTATCTTACTAACAATGTGTAGTTCACTAACACTTACGTGATCATTTAGAATTGGCTCATATCCTTCCCTTTTACCCAACAGAACCTTTCCATCGTATAGGTACGCACCCATCAGACAGTAAAATGCGCACTGATTTACTCCTTGCTGTGGGCACCTGATATATATTGGCTTGTTTGGAAGGGAAACCCATGTTTTTGGTTGATTACTTGCATTGTATGCGTCTAAACCATATACTTTTTTGAGCAGAAGTTCCATCCTTGCCATCTGTAGGAATCAGGAAATAAATGATTCCAAACTAATGATCCACAACAACAAATATTATTATTTTGAAAGCATGGAAAATTATTCTCTACTTACTATGATATCGCATTCCGTATGGTATGTGCTCCTTGTATACAGTGGACTACATCCCTTTGTGTCATCATAGTTTCTAGAGTCCAACATTTCGAATTCTTTTTTGTATTTGTTCATCACATACAAAGTATAGTGATAACTTTTGAAGTACGGCATCAATATCTGTTTTGAGATTGGACATATAGAAACAAGATGAAAATGTAGTTCTGTATGCTGTAATTGTATTGCACCTTTAGAAGTAGGGAGCTTACAAGTTTTGCGTCAAGAAGGCTCTTTCCTTTGTCAACATATCTAGGGAAAGTGTCCAGTGCAGTTTGCAGATCGAAATCTTTTGTGTAGTCAAATGTTTGATCCCTTTTTTGAGAGGCTTCTTCTATTTGTTCTTTTGTCTGATTCCAAATACCCACCTGGAGAACATGCTGCATCATACGTTGTAAACATAGGATTATATCGGATTATATCAGAGTTATTTAGACAATATAATCATCGTTATAATGCAACATATATTAAGGATCGCAATGTATACCATGACAATCCTTGGCTTAAACAACACTCTTTCTCCAAAGAGCGCATAATTCGAGGTACTCCTCATCTCGTCAATGATGTAGTCCAATGTAGTACCATCCAGTAACTGACCACTACTAAATTGTCTAGCAATGTCATCCCCATTGTTTGGTACATTGAAGTCAGGAATAGCACTGTGCATAACTGGTGCATTGAATACCTCAGTTCTGCAAGGAAATCCAAAAGGTTAAAATTAACAAGTGGAAGATATGAACATTATGCAGTGCATGATAAATTACTTATGATGCAAATTTGTTTGATGTCACTAGGAGGTTGTACAGTCTTTTTGCTTTGCATTGGTGTTTGAACTTCTTTGGTCTATACTGTGCCACAGACTTGCGATGATCTCTTGCAGTTTGTTTTGGTCTCTTTGTTGCCGTGGCGTCAGATGGAGAAACAAGTTTCCTCTTCTTTTTGTCTAAATTATCAGTATGCTCAACATCTACATAATTGTACTCTGAATCCTTCGTTGGAGTCTGAAAACTTTGTGACCCGGTGGTTCTAGAGTACATATCATCATCTGAACCTTTTGTAATACCTGGTTTTTTGAATCGACAGACAATCCTCATACATTACAGATATAGGAATGGCATGTACTAAGTGGTATTTTGTAGTCAGCACACCCTGCATGTCTACTGAATAAACAACAGGCACTCCTATTTCAGATATGGGAATTTGTTCTTCACATTGTTTCCTGTTTATATCTGCAGGCAGACCTGATTCACCCTTGGTTACAGTAATGGAAACACATCCGGCATCCTTATACAGTTCCAGCATTTCTTCAACGTCAATCATGCTCTTGATGAGTGCCATCCCTTCTATGCCCGTGCCCTCTTCTTTTACATAGTACAGGCTGTAACCCCGGCCATATCCGCGTATCTCTAACATTGCTAGCATATTGGTATATGTAATGTAAGATTTGCTTAGTTTCTTCTCCAAATTATCTTTCCCATCTAGGTGAAACCTAACATCCCACACTTCCACGGAGTTAAGAAAACCACGTGAAAATCAAATCAAAATTCGGATATTGCCAAACCCTAGATTTTCTAAGCTAAGAGAGGAAGGAAGCTTTACTCCCGACGCCGCCAGTGATGCGAGGTCCACCGATGGTTTCCCGCCGGGCGCTCCTTCCAAATCCTTCAAGAATGGCGACGCAATGTCGGAACGACATCGTCGCCTCTCGACCGGTCTTCGAGGTGTCGCAGATTCGAGACTTTATCGCCATATTCATCGCAATGCCCGCCGCCTCTTCCACCTGATTCTCCAACGCAGAGTCGTCGAGTTCTGAATGAGCTCATTGAGAGGAGGAAATAAAAGAGAGGGGAAGAACGCTGTGGTTCACTCCTGTGTGGCACGGGCAGAAGCGGATCATCGCGGTTGCCATTGTCTGCCACTGCCGCAGCACGCTGGCACAGACTGCGACAAGTCGCACACGTTGCTAGGATGTCCGTCACACGCGAACAGCATGCCAAAGCGTTGGGATGGATTCGAGATTGGAATTAGTGTGTGAACTTAAATCATTAATGTGTGTGACCAAGTGTTCTCATTTAGGTCAGCTGTGTAAGCTGCCAGTGCTGGAGCATTTGTCTCACCACTGCCTCCCTTTCGGGATAAGACCCGTGACCTCTTCCCCCCGTTCAAACCGTAGAGCGGGAGACATTTGCATGGGAACCATCCGACATCCGGCGAGGCCGGGCGGAGGGTGGGAGGGAGGGGGTAAGGATTTGTTTCTGTCTGTCACGGAGAGTCTGGGGCCACGGCACTGAGTTCCTCATCTGCCGCCAGCACCGGATACCCTTTCCTCACTCTATGGCATTTCTTGTCTTTCCGGTAAAATTGATTATCCACCTTCAAGTGCTGAAATAGACAGATCCGATAGTTGATTTTGATGTTTGTCCACCCAGTATTATTGATGTTTTGTTCACATTTCCGCCGTTGTATTTCCCGCTGTCCACTTGGTCACGTATCTCAGATAATATTGGTTTAATACATGCCATTTTTTTGTACCATTTTTGTGCTTGTGTTGTTTTTTGTACTCGTGTTTGTTGTATCTATGGTATTTGGTTGGCTGTATGCAATTAGTTTTTTTTTTTTTTTCTCTGTTTTCCAAGTAAAATGTACTATGTGTGCACTCATAAAATTATAGTTTAATGTTTGGTTTTTACTGTATAAATTTAAAATAAATGTGAAGGAATATAGTCTAATAAGTTTATCATTGAATGCATGTAACACATGTGTATATTTGTTTGGACAGAAAGCACATTATGGCTCATGAGGAGACTAGGAGGCCCGTTGTTTCAAGTTTTGTTTTGGAGTACCTGGGGTTGGAACCTGGTGCATGTTTGTTTCTCTTTTCGTACTGAGAGTTTGTTCAACGCAATACACACAGTGCAGTCACTCTTCACTGCTCCAATAAGATACATGATCAACACATCCAACAATTCTCAACTGCTTGTTAGATGCAGTAATCCATTTGATACATACTTGTTGGGTTCAGAACGAATCATGTTCAAACATGATGAAAAGTTGATCATATGTATTAAGGTTCAACGCTTAGTTTGATGCCACCAAGTGAAGATATCTTTTTCTACGGAAATGTGCAAGCAGCCTTGCTATACAATGCATAATGGATATACCAATCATCTCGATTGTAATGCCACCAAGATGTGGAGCTCCACTAAGACTCCAACATCAGTTCATGATAACAATGGATCCTGCAGGATTGCTCAGGGTGGAGGTGAAGTATTTTGCTGGCCCTAAGGATTTTGTGTATGCATTGCGTGTTGCAAACTTGCCAGACGTGAAGTGGGCTGTTGATGAGGAAGGCTCGCTGTACTTGAAGTTCTCCAATCGTTACGCATTTGATTTCACTTCCATAAATCACTTCTTCATATGTGGTCGCTTGATGTTGAAGTTTTATAAAGTTGCTACTCTAAGGAAAAGACACCCTGATTTTGATGGATCACCAAGCCAATTATAGCGTGCGTAACATCAATGACACCGGGATGTTGCTGTTGAGTCAAGATAAATCTATATATATAAAAGCGAAGGTCGGTTGAACGTGGAATCGAAGTGTCGGTTGGGCTTATCGTTGAAGATCGTTGTTATCAACACAGACCAGGCACTCCTATGTTGAACAATACTAGTTATGTCTCCTTTTCGTGTGGAACTATTAGGTTTGTTTGCTTAATCTTTGCTGAGCATGCCTCCCACCCTTTTCAATGGCGCGTCTCACAAAGTTAGTAACGAACAGAACACATGTTTCTGTTTTTTTCTTGAACTATGCCTTGTTTGTGAAGGAATGTGACGTTGGTTCCGCATTGTTTTTTTGCTTTGTTGGTATCAACGAAATGTTTGAAATAGACATTTTCATATGAATGTATCTGAACGAGAGTGTACGCTCGGTATGATCCGGGCTATGCCCTATCATGAGGTGAGTCCCCACAGAGACATGGAATGTTTTGAACTGCCCTGGGAGCACAGGATTCCTTACCTTGCTGGTGATTTGTACATGGAAGTCACTACTAAGCCCATTGTAGTAGGTACAATTGGTAAGGAGATTAATACAATGTGAGGATTTGATTTGACTGTAACACTGGGGAGGTTCCTCATGGGTTTACGTTCAAGCTTTTTCTTGTTTTATTAATGCTCTCAAATGCTGTCAACCTTATGCTGCACCAGAATTCAAGACGAGTAGGAAGTTCTCAAAGACAGAGGAGTACCAGGTTGCTTCTGCTTGTTTCTGTCCGTTTTTGCAGCCTTCTCATGAGAGAGGTACTAAGTGACATAAAAGCTGCAATCTGCAGACATAACCGTGAACAGTACTGCTTCCTTTGTTTGATAAAGATATCCGTTTATCTAGTGACATGTGCAAGGCTTGAGGAGTAAGAGCGTTGAAGGAGAGACTTAGCATGTGTGTCCTGCACTTTTAAGAGAGTACGGGTCATCGCTCGTTTGTCTTCCGCACATCTGCTTTCTAGTGCAGCAGGCATGGCTTGAGGTCTGTCGTTGAAGAGATGACAAAGGTCCTGACCAAGAGGAATACATGGGACCGCGCTTTCCCTTTGTTTCTCTATAATGATATCCGTTTTATCTAGTGTAGGTACAGGTGCAAGGCTTGAGGAGTATAGCTGAAGGAGAGATTTAGTACAACATAATTCACGAGGAGTACTGGCTTGTTGAGCTTCGTTTGTTTCTCCGTAAAGATCTCGTTTTCTTCTTTGGTGTGTACATATGTAATGGAGGAGCAACAAAGAAGAGGCAGACGCGTACAGCCGTCCGCACTCCGAAGAGAGTACGGGACCGCGTTTCCTTTGTTCTCTGGTAAAGATATCCGTTTTGAGCCTAGTGGGTGCAGAAAAAGGCTTGAGGAGAGTACAACGTTGAAGGAGAGACGAGTATACCGGGTCCGTATCAAGAGGAGTACGGGGTCATTGTTTCGTTTGTTTCCCTCTCAGTGATCTTCGTTTTCTTCAGTGCAAAAGACATGCAGGGCTTGAGGAGTACAGCTATGAAGAGTAGACGCGTAGGGCTGGCCCCGCAGAGACTAAGAGAGGAGTACTGACTGCTTTCCTTTTGTTTTCAGAGTAAGCATGGTCCGTTTATCTAGTGTGAAGCAGTGGGGCTTGAGGAGGCTGAACATGAAAGGAGAGACGAGTGGCCAACATTCGTATCAAGAGGAGTAATGGGTCATTGCTTCGTTTGTTTCTCTCAAAGATCTTTCGTTTTCTTCTCTAGTGTACAGGTGGCTTGGAGGAGTACAACATGAAGAGTAGACGCCAGACAGTCACTTCGGCACTAAGAGGAGCACGGGACCGTTTTTCTTTTTTCTATAAAGATATCCGTTTATCTAGTGCAGGTACAGGTGCAAGGATAGAAGTGAAGGAGAGATTTAGGCACAATGTCTATCAAGAGGAGTACGGGACATTGTTTCCTTGCTGTTTCTCCGCAAAGATTCGGTCAGCAGTGTACATAGGCTTGAGGGAGACAATAGAAGATATAGATTTGACAATGGGCCCTCACATTCAAGAGGAGTACTTGACCTGCCTCGGCTTTCTATAAAGATATCCGTTTATCTAGTGCTACAGGTGCAAGGCTTGCGGAGTACAAGCAAGTGACAAGAGAGATTTAGCACGTCATTCAAGACTGGTGAGGAGTACGGACATTGTTTCGTTTTGTTTCTCTCGCACTGCTTTTCGTTTCCAGCAGTGTGTACATACGCAAGGATTGAGGAGAATGCAGGAAGGAAAGATGAGCACCTGTTCACTGGAAGAGGATTAAAGGCATCGCAGGTCTTTGCTTGTTTTTGTTCATGAAGATATCCGTTTCTCTGAAAAGAAAATGGGCTAAGGCTTGGAAGAGCATGTTTATGCATAACGTACGGGCATGCTGGCCCGTGATCAACAGATTACGGCACCTTGTTTTTGTTTCTCCATAAAGAAACTGGTTTTTTCTAAGGCATGGGTGTTCATTGTTTGGGGAGATGTCATGATGATTGACGAGTACAACATTTTAACCAAGAGGAGCATAAAGGGCTTGTCTCTCGCTTGTTTCCAGAAGAACTCCGTTTCTAAAGAAAAAGATTTGTGGAGTACGGCGGAGCAATTGAACCGAGTACAGGTGCCGCATGAAGAGGATTACCATATTGTTTTCCGTTGGTTTCGTTATTTCTCTGTGCAGGTACAGTTGTTCATAGCCTAGAGTATAAAGTTGCAACTAAGACAAGTACAGGTACGGCACGATGAGGATTAGCAGATTGTTTATGTTGGCTTTTAGTTCATAATTTATATTTACAGTCTTCCTGTTGAGTAGAGTACAAGTGCGCCTCGAAGACGAGTACCTTTTTTCTCTGATAGTTTACCCACTACTCTGGCATAGGTAAAGAACGATGGGTACAATGGTGCTAATGAGGCCAACGCATGCACGAAACTGCTGCTTGCCTTTTCCAATTACTCATCAGAAACTGCGTATAAATTAGGAGCCAATCAGGGATTACGTAGGTCCCGCTGGGTCAGGTTATATGCCTAGTTATCCGGTATGGAGGGAGCATCTGAGTCAAAATGCTTTTATTACTGCCCGAGTCAAATGCTTTTATTACTCCGGTTTTTTAATGCTATAGTGTTGGGGAAGTGAGACGGCTCGGATTCAATATATAGACAACCTTATCACTTTTACAGCTATTCCCCCTTCCATCTTCCCTCTTCCATCTTCCCTCGTCTAGATCTACACCCACGCCGAGAGATTATGCTAGTGCTGCTGGTCCAGCCGGTCCATCGAATTACACTAAGTAATCGTCTCTTCTTTGTCTCAGGCCTTCTCCATAGCCGTATCGGGTATTATGCTTGTTTTCTCATATTCTCGTTGATTCCTCATACTCTTTGTTTGTGCAAAAGTAAGCAATTCATTTTCTTTGCCTTTTGCGCTTTGTCTTTGCTATGTTTATCCTAAACCGGTAAGTACCATGGACTACAACTTTTAAAACAATCATATTTAAAGATTTATAAATCAGATCTAATTGACACTTTGTGCCAATTAACACTTTCTGTTATTCTGATATTAATGTAATCTCTTTTGAGAACATTTGTTTATGCTTTTTGTGATCAGAACTTTTACTTACTGATCTCCTTTTCCATGTGTGTGGATTTTCTTTCATGATATTCAAAATGTTTGTAATCCGTATGGACTATGCAGGTCCAAAATAAGGGATTGTTCTTTTTCATATCGAGCTTGGTTAAGTCTCGTTAGATTTGTCAGTGGGTACATTTTTTTACTATATTTATTTATGCACTAACGTATTATTTATATTTTTATATTATGTTTGATTTTGCATGTTTCTCTTAGAATGTCCCATGCTATGTTAGGAACAAGATAAACATGATATGTGCTGACAGAAGTCCGTGTCTCTGATTATGTAGGCAACAATTACACTTTCAATGTCGTGGAGAATGAGTCGGTAACTAGTTTTTATGGTTGGGGGTGGAAGGAATTTCTATGCAAATCCGATTCTCGTCCTGGTGATTTCATTATGTTTGAAATGACCAACAACTCCGATAGACCAATTAAAGTAGGACCTTGCAAATCATCAACAACGTCCCAGATCATTAATGTCCAGTCTTATACTTCGAGTGGTTCTTACAGTGAATCAAGTGATGAAGAACCAGATGAAGGTTATATGATTTTATTTTTTCATATGTTTTACTTATGATGCAATATGTCTCCACCTTAAACAAACATTAGCTTATTCGGACTTTCTTCGTTTTGCTTTTTTGTTATCATTGTATGGTAGACACAGTGTTGTTGTTATGACAAGGCCACTTGATTGGTCTACAAACATCTTGGTTAGTTGGAGAGCAGTTATCAATAGGAGAGGCACTGGGTTGGGACCATTGTTTATCCACAAACTCACTGCCACAAATATCAACAGATCCCTGATGGTAAGTATGTAATATGTGTCTCTATTTTTTTAAATGTTTTTCCAAGTCCAAATCATCACATATGAATATATTTGTTTATATATTTAGTTTGTTTCTTTTATGTTGTACTGTGCAGAAAATTCCAACCATTGTTGTCCAAGGTCTTCAGCTAGAACCTTCAGGTGCTGTAGTTTTATCAGTAGATAACTCAGCAGATGTTGTTGGACAGTTCTATCCTTCCACTGATGGTAGGATGATAATAAGTCCTGACGCATGGGAAGATTTTGCTACAAAGAAGGGACTAGTGGCTGGTCAAGTGGTGATGTTTCTCTTCCATCCTTATGGTGATATCATCATACGTAGGCAGGGTGTTGTTATCTCTGTTGATGTCATTTGAAGTTTGAGTGCATTGTCCTGTTTGTATTAAGCTTTTGATTACTTTATCCATGTTGGGACATGGTTTTAGCATTTGTTGCGCATGAACATTGTACGTAAACTTCGATGTCGATGTGTCTGTGACGTGATCACGTGAACCATGTCTTATGTTAAGCAATCTGTATGTGTCATCTTTATTTTTCAGCGAACATTTTGGTTGTTATTTCTTTTTCACGATAGTTGCCTATGCAATACCTTAATAAGCTACAGGTCATCCTCTTTCCAAAAGTGTTTATACGGCATGGTTGCTGAAAATTGTACAGACAAGGAGTTGCTAGTTCATCATAGGAAAATTGTGCAATAGAGGTAATAAGCTGCTGCCATATGCATATATATAGAAAACGTAGCTTGTGGCTTGGATCAGATATATGTGTACACGCAGGTCCTTCTACTTCCAGACGTGTACAGACATGGCAGGATCAGGGAGATCATATACGCATGTCCTTCTATTTCTGCTAGATTTCGTTCAATTTTTATTTACAGTAGTTACAGTTGTTAGTATTCTAGAGTACAGTTGTGAAACCGAGACTAGTACAAGTGCATCTTGGAGACAAGTACCAGGTTAGTTAGTTTGGTTTTCCTTCATATATCCGATTATCTGGGGTATGTATAGTTGTTAGGAACGTCGAGTACGACGGTTATACTAAGAGGAGTAAATTTGTGGCACGAAAAGGAGTACAAGATTATATATGTTGGTCTTCGTTCGTAATTTCGCTTTTTTGGGGTAGGTACAGTTGATGATAAAGCCGAGTACGGTGGTTCTACTGAGACGAGTACAGATGCGGCACGAATAATAGTACCATGTTTTCTTTGTTGGTTTTCCTTAACAATAGTTGAAAAATCTAACATAAAGAACAAAATACATACATCAGCGATGCTCAAGGGAATGTTAAATTTACATATTTAAATATAATACATAGATTCAAGGTTCCACAAATTGAGTTAGAAAGCATAGCACACAAGCATAAAAATCACATCCTACACCTAAGTTTCACATATCTGGCCATGGCAGGGTTGGCACAAACCACATCGGTACCTCGTGAAACTCACCCTAGTTGAGGTCACGCCAAACAAAACTCGAGCCTACAGAATCCCCACCATCAACTGGTATGCGGCACCAATCTGGGAACCGTAGGATATGGTTGACGTAGTTGGGTGCAGCAAAAACACTGTCCGGCTTGAACAACGGGAATGTGTTGCCAGCGTTGTGAGCTTCTGGCTCTGGGGCATCTAGCAAGAATGGGTAGTTTACGCCGAGGAACAAAGAGCTGCACTGTAGATCTTCCAGCCTTACCCAGCCTGTATCAACAGGATCGGTAACCTGCCCATTCCTTGCATATACTTCACAATGCCGGGAAGGACAATTCCACACATCCTTGCCCTTGAATTGGTTGGAATACCAACAGACTGGCCTTGACCATGGATACAAACCAATATAATGTTGCCACCAAGACCAGACGCTAGGAACCAGACTCTGTAATCATGGTCACCAGCATTAACGTTCAAGGGCGGCGAGATTACACGGGGACCTGATCTTGCACCTTTTATTTTTGTTTTAAGAAAAAAAATCATGAAAAATAAATTATATACGCAAAGTACATCAAAATGGGGATAGAGAAAATTGAACATACCTATATTATATTCAACATGACAGTTATTTAAGTAAACAAGTGAATTATGAAGAAAGTAAAAAATGTAGGGGATTTTGAACAAATTATTTCTTATTGAAAGATTTTTTCATTGCAGTCTGCCTTATAATTGGTCTATGAAACAGTGAACTGTATTTGATGGCATAATTAACATCAAAAGTGCAATATTGTTGTAAATTAAATAGAATGCGAACTTACCATATTCCATCGGCTGCCACACAAGTACAATCCCACGGGGTTCCGTAACAGCATAGATCCTACCTTCGTCATAGATGGCATCAGCATAAAGTGACGGACGAAGGAAGTCATTTCTAAGGATCCTCCAGTCAGTGTCCGTTCCACCCATCATGATTGCTATTGTCTTGTCAAACACCGCTATAGCACAATAGTGCCATCAGCCTTCAAACAAGAATGGTTCACCAGTAATCTGAATCTTTAGTAACACGAGACTAGCCATCTCCAGTGATACCTGATTGGTATTATATAAGAACTGTTGGCTTAAATGAATCAAAATATGGTGAAATAGTGACTTGTCCAGCAATACCTGAAATGGTCATCCGGATGGATCCCAACATTGCGAATCGAAGAAAGTGTTATCTCCGCCTTTGTGTAGACGTTCAGCAAGGTCCATTGTGCCTGATCCTGAACAAATGCAACCCAGTCCCCATTCGCCCCAACCCAATGCTTATTATTACGGCCTATCACCCTACATGGAATGAATGCTGGTACCGCAGCAGAGTCTAATGGCGTCAGGGTAGCCTCAATTCCCTATATAGGAATTTTGCATCATAAATCTCACAGTAGTTGAAAATCCAACATAAACAACAAACTAGTAATGAAACTACATACTTGCGAATTGCGATCAGCAGAATACTCATGTGGCCGTGGACTGTGCAAAATGCACGGCGACCCGAACGGGAGGCTCCGGTCTTCATGGATTGCATTGCGCATTTCAGGTATACCATATGCAATGCGAGCGGTGGTAAGAATATCTGATCGCGAAGTGATGTTTGCCAGCGGACCAGAAGCAAGAACATGCGCGTGCATGTTCGAGTTGCTGCTGTCACCTTGCTCCATCGCTACCGATGAGTAGTGTAAGCCGCGGCGATCAATCCTTGGAATTGGAAAGCAAAATAGGGGAGAAAGTGGGAGTTAGTGGCGATGGTGGTGGTTATTTAAAGAGGAATGTAGAGTGCTAGATTACAGATGTATACGATTCAATTCCTCTAACCGCAAAGCGGTTCCACTATCGACTAACCGCAAGGCGGTTCATCTTCTTGCGTAGTCTGTATCGTGCCTAAGTCAGTTTGGCACTTGTCCGGCGGAGGCATTACTTTCATTTTATAAAAAATAATAAATATTTGTTTTCAGGGAAGGGACCGAGAACATAAGTGGAGGAGGTACGAGTACAGCTTAGGAAGCAAAAGAAGTACAATGAGTGAAGGGTGCACCAGTACAGCTTCTCTGTTTTTGTGTGCAAATATTGTGAAGGACAAAGAATGTTTGTACAATACAAATGGGATGTTAAGAAGAGGGGCACAGGATTTTGTTTTCTGACGTTGTTTGTTTTTCCGGGAAGGGACGTGTGCCGCAGGACCCGAGTGCAGCTGGTAAGACTTAGCAGCACTATAGGCACAAGAGGAACATGAATCCTGTTTACCATATTTGTCTGAAATATTAGGTTCATAAGAAGGTGCAAAGTTAAGATGTGCAGTACGCTGGCATGGGTGCATGAGCACAAAGACGGACAGAGCAAGAGGAGTACAACAGTGTTTTCCTATGTTTACCTAGTTTTGTCCATTGGGAAGAGAGGGGTGCCAGCAGGGGTCGAGTACAGTTGGGAATGCTGCAC